>BPUM01000955.1:0-364724 GCA_020521455.1 Prunus kanzakura
CTAGGACAAGTAGCTGTATTGCTCGTTGTTATCTTGTGGAAGGTAGTAGTTCTGTTAGGTCTTCAATTAATCTTCTGACCAGTAAATTGGATTTCTATCTCTTTGCTCACTTGCTCTCTTTTAGCTCCCAAAAAAGTCCTACAATGGGTTTACATATGAGTTGCTAATGATTTGCTTAATTTCAATGAAAGTGGATGGTGACGGGACTACGGCTGCAATTGGTGGCTGATTGAGTGGGAATTCTTCCTTGCTCAAAACTTTTGCAGCCTCAAGCATTGCTTGGTAAATTCAGTATGAAGTTTCTAACAGGTTCCTTCTCAAATGGGACAAAAACCAACTGCAAAGAAGTTCCTTCAAGCCATTTTTTGTTTGGTTTTATACTTGAAATGAAAAAAGAACTGGTAGTCTAAGAAATAATCAGAAACTAATATCTTCTCTCCAGCCAAAACTTTGTCAAAAACCAACAGCATACTGAAGAGTAGCACACCATATCGGAGGACTACACTTCAATTAGAGGAAGAACCAAAAACTGTTGACAAGAACTAAACAAATCATGAAAGGAAAAATATTACAAGAAGGATATTCGTCCTCTCAAAAAGGAAACAACCATTATTGCCCTTACACAGTTGAAATGTTAGACAGCATGCCTTCCCTTGTACATAACTCGGGCTACATTATTTCATCGGCAGTTTGAATTAAGCTTTTTGACTCTTTAGCATCATCGTTCGATTGTGTTGATGACGATGTTGTCTCTGAATTCTCTTCATCATTCACCACTGGTTTGTCTTGTGGATAAAGGAAAGGCTTTGGAGACATTTGAAGGGATTCGATTTCTCCATCAAGCATCTCAACTACTTTGCCCATCGAATTAGGACGCTCACTAGGCTTCATTTGTATACACCACAACGCCACTATAAGCATCTTCTTTGTTATTTTCATTTCCTCCTCAGTGGCATCTTCTATGTCTATGTCCTTTCCTTCACTGAATTGGTCATAAACCCATGAAGGAAAGTATATTTGACTTGAATGAGCTGCAACTGCATTCAGATTCTTTCTTTTGCCTGCTATTTCCATCAACAACATTCCGAAACTATAGATGTCAGCTTTGCTTGACACACCTCCTATATTTTTGTAAAACAATTCTGGGGCTATGTATCCAATGGTTCCTCTTGCTGCTGTCAAAGTTAAACTGCTCTCATCTAATGGACATAATCTTGCGAGCCCAAAGTCAGAAATCTTTGGAACAAAATTCTCGTTAAGAAGAATGTTGTGAGGCTTGATATCAAAATGAAAAATTTGCATCTCACATCCTTGATGAAGATAGTCAATACCACGAGCAACTCCAAGTGAAATTTCAAATGATTTCTTGTAATTTAAGGATGAGGGTCCTTCTTTACAAAAGATGTGTTTATCAAGAGATCCATTTGACATGAACTCGTACACCAGAGCACGCTTTGATCCCTCAACACAATAGCCAATTAGTTGCACCACATTTACATGATGAATCCTTCCAATGGTAGCAACTTCATTGATAAAATCTTGCCCATTTGTGTTGGACTTACCCAGCATCTTAATTGCTACAAGGCGGCCGCTTCGGAGCTTCCCTTTGTATACAGAACCATAACCTCCTTCACCCAATTTTTCCTTAAAACCTTTGGTCATTTTCCTGATATCCGAGTAGGAGTACCTTATTGGCATGAGGTTGTGGTGACTTTGTAAGAATTCTTCAATGAGTCCATACATTGATAAGTGCCTCCTCTTGAATTTGTAGATTAAAAGCACAATGAGACACGGAGCCCCGAGTATAGCTCTTATTCCAAGTGCGGATGCTGTAAAGGAAGTGTCTGAATGAATCATGGAAATACTTTTTGGTGCTACAACCACAATGTATGGAATTGAAATTGGGCTCTATAGATACTACTAGAGACCAATTGTTTCAGAGAGTATGAATTTTCTTTCCTGGAAAGAGGAAGTTTCATTCTCTCACAAGAAACAATATAATCATACTTTTTGCTGTGGATAATCATGCTTCTAGGTAGGCAAAAGAAAGAACAAAAGAAATTGAGATGAAACTCACCGATATAAATAAGGATCGAAGACAAAACTGCAAGAAACAGAACAGAAAACTAAAAGTTATAATAGCAAATACAGCTTAGACTGGGAGTTGATTGAATTGTTTTGGAAAGGACCACTGAAGAAATTGAAACCAATAAAAGATTGAGAGTACTCACCTATTAGATATTTCATGATGCCTGCATCACCAAAGTCATGGTTTTCATCAACTTTGAACTTTAGAATCTTGACATGTTCAAAAACAGAACATGCCTACAGTTATTGTACCAGAAAACAAATGAAGAGATCTTTGATATACTTACCACAATTGGATTTCGAGTTTCCCCAGATGCATTCAGTAAAGCAATTAACTTTGTTGGTATCACTGTCGATGTAGCAACTAATCCAGCTTAGGTTCCTAATGCTGTAGCTCTGCTGCACCCATGTAAGTTCAAAGCCATAGATCATCTCATTGTGGATGTCTATGTAGGAAATGTTCATGTCGTTTCTACGCAGTGACGATGTCATAAACATAAGCTCTATGCGACAAAACTCCCTAAAATCTGAAGCTTTTATTCGTCCAACACTAACATATGAATGCCTATTGGAATTGGAACTGCTCATAGAACCAATGCAAGGAGCAGTATCCACATAGAGAGTTGAATTCACCAGGGTTTCACAGGTCAAAAATATTATAGGCTTTGACAGTTCAAAATTTTCATGAAAAAGGTCCCTCCGTGTACCTCTCGATTGAGAAACCAGATACGGATCCCCATCACTGAAGTTATACATGGACAAGGAATAATGGGGAATTGAAGAGCAGTTACCCTTATGAAGATTGGCATCCACAACTCGGATTGTGTAGTTACTATAATTGATTGCCTGTACATAATATTTTCCAGCATACAAGTACAATACTGTTAGATTGTTCTCACAAGACAACTCATACCTTGAGTCACCGCACTTCTCTGGATCATGTTTTAGTCGGAAAGGGTAGCTTATGTTACGTATTTCGCCACACACCGAAGGTTCACAATGTTTATGATGATCATCCCTGGAATTGCAACCTACACAGCATAAGCCAGGAACTAGGAGAAGGACTATGAAGAATTGTGTTGGAGAAGCTACTCTTCCTGTAGCCATGGAGAGAGAGAGAGAGAGAGAGAGAGAGAGAGAGAGAGAGAGAGAGAGAGAGAGAGAGATATATGGTGGGTCAATTTCATTTGGATAGCCTATATATCAATTAAAGGGCGCTGCTGACCCTCCTGCTCTTCAATTTCAAGCATTCTAACGCTGTTTCTTGTTGAAGCAGTCAAAGAGAAAAACATCAGAAGAGATTCTTACATTAGGTGATTGTGCTGTTGTTGGAAGTCAAAGAAACAAACAGTTATTGCTAAGTCAAGCATGGAGGCTGAACTCATTGATTTGACTTCAGCTAGTGAAATGGAAATCGGTTGAGAGATTTATTGTATGAAATCCTACTTTGGGAGAAACCAACACCACCTACTTTGATTAATTGTGAATAACAGTTATTATAATGGTAAATTAAAACCCATAAGAAGAAAACACAGTTGTGTGAGATCTTTTTTTAACAATAGGATTATAAATGCGAATATTATTAAATTCAATGATAATCTTGTAGATCCATTAACCAAGGTCTGGGCAAGAGAAAGGGTTTGAAGTAGAGGGAGATGGTGTGAAAGCCCATACAATCATGAGGCATGTATGGGATACCCTGTTGTTATTTGAAAGGTTTTTAAAATTTTAACGTTTTGATTTTTAAATTTTTTAAAAATATTTTGGCTGTTTTCTTTTATTTATTATGAGAGTTACAATTGTTTAACTTACTGTTTTTATTTTCCATTCATTGCCTTAATTTTTTTGGTGGGAGATTATAAGTGTTGGATGCCTATAAAAGGTCACTCCTCCTTCACATTTGAACACACCAAAATCTGATTTCTATATTCTCATACTTTCATATATTCTTTACTTTCCATATTATTATTTTTGGGCAACGGTTCTGTGACTTGAAGATTTCTATTCGGCTGTTAACATGCTAATAGCGGACCTTGAGCCTGCATATTTGGGTCGTATCTTGGAGTCTTGTAGACCATCATTACCTGCACGTAGGGAAACTACAAAGGCTTTAGGATAGCGTCTTTGACGCGCTTTCACCATATCAAACTTGCTTTCTTACTCTTGACTTATTTTACTTATCTATTTTGTTTCTTTATTTTTACTTTATTGTTAAAGCTTTGTTTTATATATTATTTAAAGTGCTGCTATTTCCACCCCCCAATCCTATTTCCCCACCCACCTTATCTTTCCACCCACCATGTAAATTTGAAAAAACATAATCCTATTTTTACACCCACCATTATTCCTAAAATACCTTTTAATTATTAATTCAAGCAAATTCTCCTTACTTTCATTCAAAGCATGCTTCAAACCTTCAACCCCTGTCAATCAAAACGCTTCAGATCCTCTGTAAAGTATTATTAAAAAATTTTAAAAATAAATAAAATCGCTCTCAATGTTCATCATCTCTCCACTGAACGAAAACAATAACGGAGAGAAATGTCAGAATTAGAAAGAAGACGAAGAGCAAACTGAGCACATGGAACAGCAAGCCTGTGCCCTTGGGTTCAGAAACTGAGGAGAAATATGATGGAATTGGATTGGACCCAGCTGGAAATTTTGAAGCTTTATTGGAATTTTGATTTGGGTTTGGTCGGGATGAGGGAGAGAGGGAGTGGTTGGGGTTTGACAAGGATGAAGGAGAATATGTGTTTTTTTTAATCTAAAGTCCTTAAAAGTCATTTTACAAATGGATAAATTTGTTTTTAAATTTTGAAGATAAGGTGGGTGGGGAAATAGGACAGGTGGGTGGAAATAGCAGCACTCTTAATATTTAGGGCTTCTTAGATATGGGTCCATTTTCATTTACATACAATGAATGCAGGACACTAATTGGACTCTCTTCAATTGCAGTCCTCCCAATCAATTGTATGGCCAGGTAAGCAAACCTTGTAGCCACCATATTCGAGACATTTACAATATATGACATTGGTTGAAAATGGCAAGTACATGCAAATACCACTTTTAAATATCAATTTTCTCCTACAATCAAGCTTATGACATTCAATTTAAATGATGATTTCAAGGATCATAGATTAAAAACCTATTTAATTCAAATTTTAGCTATATACATATATGATATGTTTTAGAATTCTATATTCGTAGCTTTATTAAATTGGTAGCATATACCTACATTTTAGCTATAAATTTATATATTGAGTTTTTCAAAATTCTTTATGGAATTTTTTTGTCATAATGTTAATTTTTTTAATATACCTAGTATGGAGGTATAACTTCTTCTTTTTTAAACATATGTGTTTTACCTGGCATTGAGGTGCATCCAATATGTGTTTTACCTAGTACTGAGGAACATCCAATATGTGTTTTACCTAGTACTGAGGTGCATCAAATATGTTCTATACCTATTAGATAGGTATATCAAGTTCAATGGTTAGTAGGGTATTGTACCTGGAGAATAGGATTATCAAATTTAAGAATAATATTAATAGTTCATGAAGAAATAAACGAGTACAATAGGTCCGACATTTACATTCAAAATGTAATTATTCCTTTAATTACATGATGAAATCTAATCATTAATGGCTTATAAATCCTCATCTTACCCGTTTTAGACAATAGGGATATAATAGGAACAAAAAATTTAAATACAAATCAGTTAAATACAAAAGATTGAGTCAGCATGTCAAAAATGGAATGTAATCTACATGGCAAACTAGTCAAAGGACTTGTATAAACAAACAATAATTCGAGGACTAGACCCAACTATTGCTTGGATTTTTGGACCTCTATCAACTTTTCTATAATATTTAAAGGATTTGAAAAGAATTTTACGGAAAAAGGAAAACACAATTTTTAATAACATACCCAACTTGGCGATTTGAGATGCCAAGAACATGGTTCAATGAGAAAAACGAATCATATGATAGTTGTAAGAAATGCACTATTTATTTGCTCATCCATATGGTAAGTGCACATATCCTGTAATTTTTCGGAAGTTGAGTTTGTTTAATGTTGTAGCTCATATGTCTCTCAAAAAAAATAAAATGTTGTAGCTCATATGAGTGGGATGTACATGAACATCCTTGACAGATTTTACCTATGTGAGTGTCCTGCTCTCTATGAGAATTAAGCTTGTTCTCAAACACACTCATGAAAGTTTGGTTTAACACAATGCCGTAATTGTCTAGCTAATAAAGCTCATTTCAACACCTGAATTATTATTCATAAAATCTCTTGTCTTTTTTTACTGGTCAAAGTACTTTCTTCCTGGATGCATGACTCCAAAATGAATGATTGAATGGGACAATGGAAGGGTCTGTGACTGACATTTTGCAACATAAACTATATTATTTGTGCGCAATTTATCAAGTCTGAATGCAGATAGATATATATTGTAAGCATGCAAACACTTGTAAATTTTGAGATATTCTATTTTGGTTTTGTTGAATGTAAACCTTTCATTAAAGCATGCATGCCTACCCATCATTACACACACTCAAAACCCATTTATAAACACACCCAAAAAATATACAATTGTTGATTGTGGGGTTGATTTTGGGTATGTTTCTATGTTTAAATAGTGCTTGGGTATTTTTATAAATACATGTCTAGGATTGGGTATTTTTATAAATATCTATATTAGTTTTTATCTAGGGGATATTAGTGATTTGCCGTCTATCTTTTTTTTTATATTATAGAAAATTAAGGATATAAACTTCTTTTTTTGGTACCAATTTCCCCCATACCGTCTAAATTCTCAACATTTCATCCAATTTTCAATTAAATCATTTTAAAAAATTATTTTTTTAGAAAAAATTGAAGAAAAAGAGTAAACCTAATGCCAACCCCCTTCCATCTCCTCCCTTCCTCCTCCCATTCCCCCATAACCACCATCCTTTACTCCCAGACCAATCCCCCACCCCCACAGACCCTTCCCCCCACCTCCCTCTTATGTATTTTCATCCCCCAAACTCAGCCCACCCCCCCTCTCCTCCTGGTTTTTCTTCTCCTCCCATTCCACTACTACATTTTACAATTTGCGCAACGAAGAGAATTTGGTCGCGCAAAGTATATTTGAGTCGCACAAATTTCAGCGCGACAGAAACTTCGTCGCGCTGAATCCATCGTGCAATGATCGTGAAGAAAGACTTTGTGCGACTAAGTTTTTTCATTGGTCACGAAAAAATGAGCGACGGTTAACCTTCGATGCACAAAAAGCTTAGGGACAACACAATTGTTCGTCTCGCAAACATTTGCGCGACGACAACACGTTTGTTGTGAGTACATAGCGCGACGGCTTCTGTTGACTTATATTCGTCACGCAGAAATGTAGGGACGAGAGAACTGTTTGTGTTGCAAACATTTGCGCGACGACTTTTGTTGCGTGATGAAATTGTCTTCGTCGCTTTTTCTTTTTCGCGAGACGAAACATTTCGCTGCGCAAAAATAAAATATATATTTTTTAAATTTAGTTTTACGTTTTTGTATTTTGTAAAACCGTGAATTGGTGCGACGAAAAGAGTTTCATCTAAATTTAATTTTACGTTTTTTTTAAAAATTTTGTAAAAAAAAATAAATTTGGTTTTTTTTTGGGGTAATAAAATGAAATTGCAATAAAAAAATGTAATGAAGAGAATTTTTTTTTATAAATAATATAAATGTATAGTACAAGAGAAATGTTTAAAATGTAATTATGAAAGTAAAAAACTAATCAAACAATGTTCCAAAATCTACTTGGTCGTCTGCCAATTGCGGCTCAGTCTGGACATTGTCGACATGGGCAGAGATTTGTTGGCCATGCTTGGGTTGGAGGGGCTCGGAGGTTGACGAGGGACCAAAATGCGGGATTGGAATGCCGAATCGAGCGAGGGACTCTAGAAGCACAGACATCTGACCCTTAAGCTCGGCCATCGTTGCTGTCAAAGCAGTCACCTCGTTTGATTGCGACGATGAACGGGGTCTAGGTTCCCGCTGCCGGGCATTCCCCATCCCTCGAAATATGTCCCTGGCCTCCTCCCGAGAGTCTGATCCAAGGTCTCCGTCAGGATCTGAAACCCCGCATCCTGTGGAGGATCCACAGACTCGAGCGAACTATCGGGAGGAAGTTGGGAGGCGGACTCCTGAAGAACCAACTGGCTCTTCTCCATCATCGTCGTCTATTTAACATAACATAAAATATTAATTAAAACATTCATATAATAACCATGAAACTTGAATGCGTAAGATAATAATTAAAAGTAAAGAATACTTACATGAAGGGACTCGACCAACTCATTCCCAGGTTGAACATAAACGTCGCCAAAGACGTCGATCTCCGGGAATTTGGACCCCCCTGAATTGAACAAGAGAAGAAAAATGTTAGTATGAAAAAAACAAATTAATATTAATGACATATTAAAAATTGAATATGAAGGATTTTATAATTACCCGCCGCCGCCCGTCCATCCTATATGAGAAGGGCCTGGAACTTGAAAATGGTGGTGCAAGTCGCTCTTCCACTGCTTGTACCTCTCAGCAAAGAGTATGTTGACGTACGCCAATGACTCGTCGTCGAGGTCCTCTAAATTGTAGTTCGTTTGTAATAAATTAATTACATACATTAAGTAATAGAAATATATAAAGTTTGAAGGAAAAACAATTAGAAGGTAGGATACATATTGACAACTGTCTGTGTACCTCCATTCTGATCTCGTCAGGCATGACCTTCCAAGACTTCCATTTCATCGACAATGGGTCCAAATGACGTGACCAATGTCGTGGGCCAATGAGCTATGCAAGTCTGCCGTTGGTGTTGCCCGATGCCGCTCGTTGTATCTGATGTTGATACGACTATTGGTCACCCAGGTGACCTTCACCGCCTTCAACTGGCGACAAGGCCCCCGGGTGTTCTTCTTGGCTGCAAAGAAATATAAAATTAACCTTAAATAACAAATCCTACTAAAATATTGGTCCAAAACAGCTGGAGTTCAAGGAAATCTTTACCTCGTTGTGTCGGTGGTGCTGGCGGGGCGCTAACAAGTTGTGCCATTGATGACGCAGATGACGCCGGCGCATGGGAGACCCCGGGACCAACCGCCAAGTGGTCCATCTGTGCTAGAGTAGTGGCAGCTGACGGCTGAGCCGGGGGAGGCGAACTTTGTGCAGTCGTCACCGCCTTACGACTTCTAATAAGGTTTGACATCTGCACAATTGAACAAGCATCCAAAGTTTAAAACATAGTTACTCTAATTAATTAAAGCATATCTTGCCCTAGGGTTCGCGATTTCGGAGTATCCGAGACTCCAATCCACGATCCGTCAAATCCTATATGATCCTAGAAATACAAGGTACAACATACGTGAGTTTCAGTTCGATCCAACGGTCCAAACATATCAAACTTGGAAATCGCACAATAGGCGAAATCCATTCGAGACTCAAATGGTAACCAAATTGAATTCTGAGAACACCTACACGCTCGTGACAACTAGGGGACCGCATTGGGACACAATGCCCCTCTGTTACAGTACCCCACGCCCCACCACACGCTCTGGCAGCGTGTGGGTGTCCAAAGCGATAACGATCGCCGAAAAATTCTCAAAATTAAGGGCCAAGCTTCCTACCCTAGGTTCAGAACATTAATTGGAGTTACTTTTGTTATTGGACCTACCCTGAAAAATGGCCGGAAGTGGCCGAAATTTAAATTCAAAAACCAACCAAACTTAGGGTTAAAAATCGAGATACCAAAACTAGAAATTTATCAAATCCTAACCAACCATAAGCTAGAGCACGAAAAATAGTCGAGAAACCAAACCTCACACGTCCAGTTTGGTGGTCGGAGGAGAGAGAATGAAGCTAGCGAAAATCTGTCAAAACCGGCCCGATTGTGGGCAGTTTCCGGCGGCAGGCGTGACGGTGATGGTGGGAAAAGGGCTGGGGTTCGAAGGTGGTGGCGGCCCAGTCCTTCTTGCATCGGTTTTGTGGGTTGAGGTGGTTGGATGTGGTGGTTATGGAGGGAGGGAGTATTGGGAGGGGGAGGGGTCGAAGGAGAGAGAGGAACTCAGAGGTGGTGGCGGTTGGGTCCTGCGTCGGTTTCGTGGGTTGAGGTGGATAGATGTGGTGGTTATGGAGGGAGGAAGCATTGGGAGGCGGAGGCGTCGAAGGAGAGAGAGGAATACTGAGGGGTCGAAGGAGAGAGAGGAAGTGAGGGGTTTGTACTTGCGTATTTTTTTCAGAAAATTTTCTCGAACTTGAGCGACGATGAAAGTAAACCGTCGCGCAAGGTCAGATTGTGCGATGTAAAAAGAAGTTGACATTGCGCAAGGTATTAATTCTGCAAAAAATTTCGCCAACTTGCACGACGACGAAAATAAATTGTCGCTCAAGGTAATAATTCCGCCAAAATTCCACCACCTTGCGCAACGACGAAAGTAAACTGTCGCGCAAGGTAGTAATTCCGCCAAAATTTTCGCCAACTTGCGTGATGTAAAAATATACTCGCGTCGCGCAAACCTGTTCGGTTCATTTTTACACATGATTTATGATGTTATTCACCTAATATTTTGAGTTAGCTCTTGACATTTTATAGTTTTTTACTTCCTTTTTGTGTTTTAGTAGGTTTTACCTTGGTTAGAATGAAAATGAGCTAAAAGTGCATTATTGGTTATAAATTCTGAAATATCGTCGCGCAAGTGTTTGTCACCAAATAATATCACCCGCGTTTTCATTGAAATAACCCCGCGTTTTTCCTACTAACTTTACTCGATGATAACCAGTACAGTCGCGCTAAGTACTCTTGCGCGACGATATGTGTCATCACGCAAGTTTAGCAATAGTTTGTGCTACGCATGCGTTTGTTCGTTGCGCAAGGATTTCATGTGCGACGAATAATTGTTTGTCGTGCAAAGGGCAAAACGTAGTAGTGTTCCCTCATGACCACCACCCTCCACTAGTCCCAAACCAATCTCCCACCCCACATACCCCTGCCCTCAACTCCTCCCTTATTTTTTTTACCGCCCCCCAGTTCTCCACACCCCCTCCCCCTTGGGTTTTCTTTGTCTACACCTGAGAGAGAGAGAGAGAGAGAGAGAGAGAGAGAGAGTATTATTTGAATTTTTTTGGTTTTTACTTTATCTTTCATTTTTTATTTATTTTTAATGTACAAAATGACCATTTTGCCCTTATATTTAATGGCAAATTGGATGAAATGTTGCGGATTTAGAAGGCATGGGGAAATTGGCGAAAAAAAAAAGTTCATATCCTTAATTTTCTAAAAAAAGGATAGGGGGTCAATCGAAAGTTAGGTACAAGTTTAGGGGGCAAATTACTGGTATACCCTTTTATCTATACGAATGGAGAATAGGTTTATCAAAAATCTAAACACATTCAGTTCAGACAACCACTAGCGCCCGCAAATTGATATTTTTGACCAATTGGATTGGAGGAGTCTTTCTTTATAGTTACACTAGTATACCCTTTTATGTATACGAATGGAGAATAGGTTTATCAAAAACCTAAGCACATTCAGTTCAGACAACCACTAGCGCCCGCAAATTGATATTTTTGACCAATTGAATTGGAGGAGACTTTCTTTATAGTTAGATTTATTTTAAACAATATTCGGAGGAGTCCTTGTAGTTACAGGAGTAGAAAAAGGTCATTTCATTTTTCTTAAGTGACATATATTACATACGACTAGAGCAGGTATGCCCTCTATGTGTCTCACAGTAAACAGTAAGTTTGGCTGTAACAATGAACACTAAGTTTGGATACAACAAGAGTTGGAGACTTGGGGTATGAATGGAAATCAATTGCTCAACTTTGCATTTATAGCATGTTTATTAATCCGTAATTGGATTAGGAGGAATTAAATTGAGGAGGAGTTGGATTGAGGAGAATTAGATTCCGAATTCCTAATGAAGTTATTTACTAAACCACATGGATTGAGGGGAGTTAGATTCCGGATTTCTATTAAAGTTGTTTACTAAACCATATGGAATTGGGATATGAGTGGTACTAATTACTGAAATGTCCTCGTTGTTGGGTTAAAGTAGATGGTATATTTGGAATTTTGAAAATTGTGTGAGTATATAATGGGTAAAAAAGATGAATTCCTAATGGGTTAATTCTCCAGGAATTAGAATACCACCTCCGACCCAAGAATAAAATTCCTCCAAAATTAGGAATTCAATTCCTAATTTGCTTGTTGGCGGAGAGCAGGGGAAAATTGGTCTTGGGTGTTGTGGCAGCAGGAGCAACAGGACCAATGTGGTGCCATCGTTTATTTTAAGAGGGGGAAAACCTAGCCCTTTTGCTCTCTGTCTAGAAGAGGCTGGCTGGGTATGAAAAATCAAGTTTTAAAACTTACATTTTGACCCCATATTTGTTATGATTTTCACCAAGACCACATAAAAGTTCAAGTAACTTCAAAATAACTCTTATCAGTATTTTTCTAGGGTTTTTGAATTGAAGCCTTGTATTTATAGGTCTCTAGGCATCTATGGTTTTTTAAATAATAATTCCTATTTAAAAGGAATATATTATTTCCCCAAATTGTAGAGATTGAATCAATTAGGGATTTGATTGGGATCAAGTCTCCTAATTGATGATGATATCTCCAAATTTGGATAATATCTTAATCGGTGATATTAGCTTTTTTAATAAAGATAATATCCCTATTTTTAGTATCAATTAATTTGCTAAATAAATGAGCTCAATTAATTGACTTAATAGATATTCTTCTTGTCCACATGGCGCCTTGTGATTGGAAGTCAAAATATTTATTCCCACAAAAGCCCCCTAGCTTCAGCATGTCGCTTGTGAGGCATGTAGGAGATGAAAAATATTCTTTGGGCTTTCCAATTGCGTCTGAGCTTTGTTCTTTGACTTGGACTCCTTTTGCAAACTCGGCTCCCAAATGGAGTAGGCTTTTGATTTTTCTTGGAGTTGGGCTCCCAATGGGAATAGGTTTGTGATTCCTTCTTGACCTAGGATGCCCACCCTTTATAAATACAAGGCTCCTCTTCACTCTTCTTCAAATTGCAAACTTATCTTCTTCGCGGCGAGGACTGGTTGGGTAGGCCCTGCCAGTTGTCGTCGTGACGGCAACGTTGGCGACGAAGGTGGCTGCCGCAACTTCTTCTCTTTTTTTATTTCTTTTTCTTCCGACTTTGGCGAGGACCAACTGGCTCAGGCTTGCTTGATTGTCATCACAGTGCTATGGAAGGGAGTCTGGTTTAATTGTTACCAAAGTTCCTGTGCCCCCCTGTTTCCCTGCTAGTTTCGTGACATGTGGCAAGCAACTAAACACCACTTAACTTTGTTAACTCTTGTTGCTTCTTTTTACAGAATTTGAGTCCAAATCAAAGAAAACTTGTTTGGTAGTCTTATTTTTAAAAACTCAAACTCAAAAACAACTAAAAAAACACCTAAATTATTAAAAACAAAAAATATATGTTTTTTCAGTTTTTTTTTCTAACAATCCACAAGTTCTCAAATTTTTAAGATTTGAAAACAGTTTTCAAGTTGCGTACCAAACAAGTTTTTGAATCTTAAAAATAGATTTAAGAACTCCTTGTTTTTAAGAAAAATCAAAATTTTTGAGTTCCCTATTTAAATAGGATACCAAACGCCCCCTAAGTTGGCGCCGTTGAGACTCTTCCGTGTTGGTGTTGGTGTTGGGTGTATTCATCACAATTATTGTAACCTAGGGTTCGTTTCCTTTTCAATCTTTCTTAGCAAATCTCTCTTTTCCCCTCCGCTTTTTGCAAATCGGTTTTTTGACTTCGAAGGTTGCGTTGTTGCGTTCTTCTATTCAGCTGTTACTTGATGATGCATATGAAATCAAACAATGTTGTTGAGCAGTTTAATTATTAAAAAGTCTTTCATTGACAGGTTGGTTGACCAAAAGGAAAGGGACAATTTTTGAAGATCAATCATGCCGAACAAGGATCTGTTTTTGTATATGCAGAAGGACGATGACCTAATCATTCTGAATATCAGTAAATTATTGGCATGGAGCTCTTTGGAGAAGTCTCAGAGGCCTCGGAGGCCTGAGTTTAAGCTTGTGCTGTTGACAATGACTTAAGACAAAGACAAGACATAGACATCCCTAAAACAAGGAAAGGCTTGTCTACCACCTCTCCTACTTTTCCTTGTTTTCATTTCCATGTTTTAGGGATGGAAACTCTCCATGTTTCCCTCCATGTTTTGTGTATTGATTGTAACTAATAATTAGCTAGGAACAATTGTATATATCAATCACTCTATGTTAGTAATACAAAAAATTCTGATTAAGCATTCTCTGCAAAACCTCTCTTATTTCACATTCCCTACTCTCTCAATTACACTATATTTGGCATGGTATCAGAGCAATCGATTTTGGTTGCTTATGCATAACCTTGTTCTTGCCTAATCTCTACCTATCCTTGCCCATAATTTGCTGTTATATCATTCCTATCTCATACTTTGCCTTGCCTTAAAATTGGTTGTGATCACAATCCTAATTTGTGCTCTTGTTTGTTGAAGTTCTAAGCTTGTTTGCTTAAACCTTGTCTCTACTTAACCTTGTCCCTGCATAATTAAACCTTGTACCCCTGTTGTGTTCTTGAAATCTTCCGCTGCATTTACGTATCCATACTTTCACACAAGACCCGCAACATGGCACCCAAGACTGCTTATGTCATGACTACCGGTGAGTCTCCATCTCCTGCCTTACTCTCCAACTCCAACCCCGACTCAGGTACACGCTCTACTACATGGATAATTGATACTGGTGCCACTGATCATATGACTTTTGACTCCACTGTTTTTTCCACCTTATCTCCTAAATCTCATTATCCTTACATCACTAGTGCCAATGGGGCTCCTTCTAATGTTGCTGGAGAAGGGACTATATCACTTTCCCCTAAATTGTCCTTACCTCATACACTACTTGTCCCCTCTATTAAATGCAATTTGTTGTCTGTTGGGAAATTCCTTGACTCACATAATTGTTATGCCACATTCTATCCTTCTCATTGTAAGTTTCAGGACCTTACGACTCACGAGACGATTGGGCATGGTAAACGGAGAGGGGGGTTGTATACCTTGACGGTCTCATCACCACCACGAGCTGTCCATGTTCAAAACTCACGTGCTCAACAACAGATTTGGCTATGGCATCGTCGCTTAGGACATCCATCGTTTGGCTACCTTCGACGGTTGTTTCCATCTTTATTCCAAGGCTTAGTTGATTCTCAGTTCAAGTGTGAAACATGTGTGTTGGCTAAGAGCCATCGCACTGTATTTCCCTCAAGTGATAGTAAAACAGAATTTCCTTTTGAGTTGATTCACTCCGATGTTTGGGGCCCTGCTAAAGTCTCTTCTACTGGCAAGAGGTGGTTTGTTACATTTATAGATGACTGTACCCGCATGACATGGGTATATTTGCTCGCCCATAAAAGTGATGTTACCACCACAATCCGCGAATTTCATGCTATGATCACCACTCAGTTCCAAACATCCATCAAAGTGTTTCGGTCTGACAATGGTGGGGAGTATGTGAATGGTGCCTTGGCTCAATTCTTCAAGGACCAAGGCATCATCCATCAAACCTCCACACCCTTCACTCCACAACAAAATGGTGTTGCCGAACGAAAGAATCGCCAATTACTTGAAGTTGCCCGTGCCTATATGCTTGATAAATCTGTTCCTCATCACTTATGGGGTCATGCTCTTCTCTCTGCAGTCTATGTGATTAATCGGGTGCCTAGTAGCGTTCTGAATTTCCAAACTCCACTAGATACCTTGGCTCATCACATCTCTCTTCCTACCATTCTCAAGTTGCCTCCTCGTGTGTTCGGTTGCGTTGTTTATGTTCATGTTCCTTCTCATCAACGGAGTAAGCTGGATCCATGTGCCCTCCGATGTGTGTTCATTGGATATGGCTTGAATCAAAAAGGATACAAGTGTTACCATCCTCCTACTCAAAAAATCTTTGTCACTATGGATACCATTTTTCATGAAGATTTGGCCTACTTTATGGTTTCCAAGACCCCTTCTCTTCAGGGGGAGAGGGGGAGTGAAGAGAAGGACTTGTCATTTGAAGAGAATATCGAAAAAAATGCTGAAGAAAACGGAGAAGTACCCCAGGCGACCGGTCGCCACCCTACTTGCGACCGGTCGTTTTTACACAGAGTTGAAGATTCTTATGAAGTGCCCTAGGCGACCGATCGCGATCCATTCACGACCAGTCGCGAAGTGCCCCATGCGACCGGTCGCGACACATTCACGACCGGTCGTTTTTACACAGAGACGAATACAATTCAAATTCCCCAGGCGACCGGTTGTGAAGAACCCAACGACCAGTCGTTTTTTCACAGAGTTGAAAATTCTGAAGAAAATTATGATCTGTCCAGTCCTGACCTCAGTGAAGACCTTGAGACTATGAAACCAGAAGGTGATCCAGATGCCCTTGATGATCAACTACAAAATACAACCCCTCCTGCCCTGCCATCGCATCATTCGTCTAGTGATGAAGAAGTACTTGAGGTAACCACTGAACCACCTAATGTTGCACCATATACACTTCCACCTAGATCCACTAGGGGAAAACCTAAACCTCAATATTGCCCTGACCTTAATGCTAAATCTAAATACCCCATCAATAACCATGTGTCCACTCATAGATTGTCAAAGTCATATGCATCATTTGTCAATCAATTATCTACTGTATGTGTTCCAAGTAAATGGCAGGATGCTGTGACAGATTCTAGATGGACTGAAGCAATGGCAATTGAAATGGAAGCTTTGAAAAAGAATTCTACATGGGAAATGGTTCCTTTACCACATGGGAAGAAACCAGTTGGATGTCGATGGATATACACTGTTAAATACAAAGCTGATGGATCCATAGACCGATACAAAGCTCGATTCGTGGCCAAGGGATATACACAAACATATGGAATTGACTACCAGGAGACGTTTGCACCAGTTGCCAAAATCAACACTGTACGTGTTCTCATATCCTTGGCTGCAAATCTTGACTGGCCACTACTGCAATATGATGTAAAAAATGCTTTTCTTCATGGGGACTTACAAGAAGAAATATATATGTATGACCGGTTGCCCGTATGAATGGTACAACATAATTAAAGTTAAGGCTATCACTCAATCCTAAAATGGTTGCCCGACACCATTTTTATTGATAATGGTCTCCCAAGTCAGCTAGAATGGTGTTGATCCGTATGACCTTTTGGGGAGGTTCCTTGGCAGTCGCATCACGATTTTCGATCTGCTAGATGGCCTTCTGTGCGACGAATTCCGTGCAATGACCTTCCCTGACCAGCTCCTCGAGGTGCCTTTTCCAAGCATTGCAGTTGTTGGTGTAATGACCATGCTCTCCGTGGAATGCGCAGTATTTACTAGTGTCCCTCCTAGACGGGTCTCCCCTCAGGGGCGGCGGTCTCCTCACCCACGGCTTGTCCTTCACTTGTGCTAGGATTTGGTGGATCGGGATTGTAAACTCAGTGTAGGTTCCTGCTTCTGGGCCTCCCTCTTGGGGCTGCGATCTGCGCTTGTCTCGGGCTTTGTTCTCGAACTTGTTGCTCTTTTGGCTCGCCTGCTTAGGCGGGTGATCAGCTTGCTTGCTGGCTTTCTTCGCAGCGATACGATCATCGTCCCAAAGTGCGTAGCGCTCTGCCGTCGCGAAGACCTCTGCCAAGGTTTGGCTTGGAGTTATGGCTAGCTCACGATACAGCTCATGTTCGGTTGGCAAGCCCTTCTTGAAAGCTGAGGATGCAACTTGGTCATTGCATCCTATGATGTTCTCATTCTTAGCCTTGAACCGTCTGAGGTAGTCTCGAGGAGACTCATCTGGTTTCTTGTGCAGGTTGAACAAGTGGTCTGCATGCTTTCTGACCGTCTTGTAGGAGGTGTACTCCTTCGTGAAGATGAGGGCGAACTCCTTGAAGTTGCCTATCGACCCGGACGGTAGAGTGTGGAACCAGTCTTGAGCTGCTCCTCGCAAAGTCATCGTGAACACTTTGCACATCAGGGCATCGTCTGCCTTGTACAGGATCATGGCACTCTTAAAGTGCCTCAAATGGCTCTCAGGGTCAGAGTCTCCCTTAAACAGAGTGATGGATGGTGTTGTGAACCGCTTCGGCGGTGCAGCTCGTTCCACCTCGTCCGTAAAGGGTGGGCAGTCGACTTGAGCGATTTCCTTGTGCAGGGCCTCATCCTTGCTTCCTTTAAGTTGGAGACTTCGGAGTCGGTCATTCACTAACTTCTCGACATCTTCTGCCCGCAGGGGTAGTGGTTCGGGTCGATGTCTTCGGTGTCTCGAGCGCCGTTGGTTAACTTCCTCATCGGTTCCCAAGGGTTGGTCCCCTTGGTTGTCCTGCCCACAGGGCAGATTAGGAGATTGAGCTTGTGAGGAGTCCTCTACGGCTTGCTGCCGTGTGTTGGTCCTCGAGCGGGCTAGTGAGCGTCGATCATTGCGCTCGTCACGCGATTATTCACGAACTCAAGCCCCTTGTGAGCCCAGCCTGGATTAGTTACTTCCTTGTGGGCCCAAGCGAGCATGTACATTGGACTGTGGGCCCAAGCGAGCATGGACGTTGGACTGTGGGCCCAGCCTTTCGCGTACATTGGTCCTTGGACCTAACCTCAAACGGATCGGCGACCGGCTCAGAGTGCGACTTGCAGATGTCTGCGTCTTGTCAGCACGATCTCGTTCTCTCCCCTGCCCGTTTGCCCTTGCCTGACCAGCTTGGGACCTCTCGAACTGCTTGCTGACATGCTCGTGCGTCCTCCTCTCCTCATCATGGGGTCCAAGGTTAGGGCCTTGGTTCAAGTTGATCTCCATAAGTAGCTGGCCAATCAGGTTGTTTTGATCGTCGACTCTTTGTGTGAGCTAATCAACCCGTGAGTTAAGATCCACCTGACCAGAGGTGTGCATTGAGCCCAATGGCATATGGGCTAGGGCTCCATTAGACGCGTACACAGGTGCATACGTCAAGTGTGGTGGCAAAGGAGGGAGTGGATGGATCTGCTCCAAGACAGGGGAGGCGTCAAAGTAGCCGTAAGGCTGTGCAGCAAGTCCAGCAGTTGAGTGGTATGGCTGCTGATGTGTTCCGACAGCAGGAGGGCGCGGCAGAGCAACTCCGGCCGTTGGCGCTTGTGGCTGCAAGGCTGTGCAGGTCACAGGACCACGTGGTGGCTGTTCTGCAATTCCAGCGGCTGTCTGCGGCGGCTGCTCTGCAATTTCGGCAGTTGGAGGTGGCTGCGAAGCGCTTGGAGGCGGACGCAAGGCGTTGGCAGCCACGATTCCGTGAGGTTGCAGAGAAGCTTCCCCCACGAAATCATGAGACGGGCCCGTCGTGGTGGTGTTACTCTTCGAACGTCTTGTATCGACCATGGTTGATTGGAAAAAGTTGTGGAAAATGAATTTGGAGCACGCTTTGAGTATAATTTCGCGCTCTCAATGAAATCACCAATTTGTGGGAGCAAATTTCCTCCCACCGGAATATTCGCCTAAAGATTCCTTCGTCTTCTTCGCACCTCTCTCTCCCTGCAAAACAGATCGGAGTAAAAGGACCACACCCGGGGGGTGTTGGCCAAAGGCCCTCCGATGCCTAAATTAGGATGGGTGTTTCAAGGAAAACCGGGTGGCCGGAGCCGTGTGTGGAGGCCGGAGCCTTGTGTGAGAGAGAGAGAGAGAGAAAGAAGATGGTGGCTAGGGTTTGTGAAAGATAATTTCTGCAGAGTTTCAGTAGGAATTTAGACGTACCTTAACCCTTGTGTGTAGCTAGGTATTTATAGGAGCCTCGGAGGCTAGGGTTTCAGAGGAATAATTCCGTAGATGGAAGGGAATTATTCCTCCCCAATTTGGCGAGATTTGACTAATTAGGGATTTGATTTATTTGATTTAAATCAAATCCCTAATCAGGATGGCAATCAAATCAATACCTAATTTAATTAGGTAACTCATCCATTAATTGAGAATATTCGTAGGAATCAAATCAATCCTTAACCTAATTAGGTAACATTCTATTTAATTGGGTAATCCCCAATTAAATTGAATAATTCCCAATTAGGTCAAATAATCCCCAAATGGAAGGAATTATTTGACCTAGGGTTACGAATTAATTCGATTCCCACACATGACAACATATAAAAAAAAAAACATGTTATTAGTCTTTATTTTGTAACTTGCTACATATTTTCACAACTTTGTACGCATTTAAGACGATTTTAAAACCCGCAGCATCGCGCGGGCACCTCTGCTAATTTTATCTATATGTTCTCATCAGTTGCCGCACCCTCTAGTTTATTTGATATTAATTACAAGTTGCAAAAAGAATTGGTCGGAATGATCATTTTAATTTGGTCGATCTAACACAGATATTACTTGGCGCGGACGATTTACAAGCTTTCTAAACGCTGTTTCTTGTTTAAGCAGTCAAAGAGAAAAAGATCAGAAGATATTCTTACATTAGGTGACTGTGCTGTTGTTGGAAGCCAAAGAAATAAACAGTTACTAATTCAACTATGGAGGCTTAACTCATTGATTTGACTTCAGCTTGCTGAAATCCCACTTTGGGAGAAACCAACACCACCTATTTTGATTAATTGTGAATAACAGTGTGTGAGATATTTTTTTAGCAATAGAATTATAAATGCGAATATTATTAAATCCAATGATAATCTTGTCGATCCATTAACCTGGGCAAGAGAAAGGGTTTGAAGTAGAGAGAGATGGTGTGAAAGCCCATAAAATCATGAGGCATGTTGGGGATACTTATTCACAAAATCTCTTATCAAAGAAAAGGTACTTTTGTGGTGAAGACTCATCCCTTTGTGCAAATATGTGTGAGTCTTTCAACGTTTCACTTGGGTTGTTGTATCTTGGAGGGGACAAGTCAAGAGATAAATTGCTGCACTGTGAGATTAGATCTCCTTAAATAATTGAGCAAGATATCCACGCGTCAACCCAATAGTCTATATGCTTCTTGGCTGAGAAAGTAATTTAATTATGTTATTTTCTTAATTGTAATTTCCCCAACAGTAACAGTACATGACTAAGACGTGAGGACACAGAGGTCATTGGTCATCAAGCAGTGGGATTTCGTTGAAGCTGGAAACTTGAATGCCTTCAGTTTCTCATGTCCACAAAATCATTAAATCATTGTATTTGTTTTGCAGAAATTTCTCATAATGTTGATTATCTGTATATGTAATTTTTGGTTCTTGGTAGGTGAAGCTTGACTAGTTTAGTGATATGCATTCAAGGCAATACCTTGACTAGTTTAGAGTTGACAAATCAACTCTACCCTATAGTAAATGAAGTTTACAATCCATTAAAACGTTCAGAAATTAAAAATTCCATCAACAGCAAGTGCATACTGAAGAGTAGGACACCTTACACTTCAATTTAAAGGAGGAAGGACCAAAAACTCTTGAAAACAAGTTTACAAATCATGACAGAAATATATTACAAGAAGGATATTCGTCCTACAAAACCGAAACAACCATTACTGCCCCTGCAGAGTTGAAATGTTAGCCATGAAGCCTTTCCTCGTGCATACTATACATATACACAGGCTAACTGTCAGCATTTTGAATTACGCTTATTGAGTCTTCAGAGTCCTCATTAGACTGTGTTGACGATGGCCATGTTGTTTCTGAATTGTCTTCATCATCCACCACTGGTTTGTCTTGTGGATAAAGGAAAGGCTTCGGAGGCATTTGAAGGGCTTCAGTTTCTCCTTCAAGCATATGTACTACTTTGCTCATTGAAGTAGGACGCTCGCTAGGCTTCATTTGTATACACCATAATGCCACTATAAGCATCTTCTTTGTTATTTTCATTTCCTCCTCAGTGGCATCTTCTATCTCTATGTCCTTTCCTTCACTGAATTGGTCATAAACCCATGAAGGAAAGTATATTTGGCTTGAATGAGCTGCAATTGCGTTCAGATTCTTTCTTTTGCCTGCTATTTCCATCAACAGCATTCCGAAACTGTAGATGTCAGCTTTGTTTGACACTCCTCCTATATTTTTGTAAAACAACTCCGGAGCTATGTATCCCATGGTTCCTCTTGCTGCAGTCAACGTTAAACTGCTCTCATCTAATGGACATAATCTTGCGAGCCCAAAGTCAGAAACCTTTGGAACAAAAGTCTCATTAAGAAGAATGTTGTGAGGCTTGATATCAAAATGAAAAATTTGCATCTCACATCCTCGATGAAGATAGTCAATGCCACGAGCAACTCCAAGTGAAATTTCAAATGCTTTCTGGTAATTTAAGGTTGATGGTCCTTCTTTAGAAAATATGTGTTTATCAAGAGACCCATTTGACATGAACTCGTATACAAGAGCACGCTTTGATCCCTCAACACAATAGCCAATTAGTTGCACCACATTTACATGATGAATCCTTCCAATGGTAGCAACTTCATTGATAAAATCTTGCCCATTTGTTTTGGACTTACCCAGCATCTTAATTGCTACAAGGCGGCCGCTTCGGAGCTTCCCTTTGTATACAGAACCATAACCTCCTTCACCCAATTTGTCCTTAAATCCTTTGGTCATTTTCCTGATATTTGAGTAGGAGTACCTTATTGGCATGAGGTTGTTGTGACTTTGTAAGAATTCTTCAATATTGACATACATTGATAAGTGCCGCCTCTTGAATTTATAAATTAAAAGCGCAATCAGACACGGAGCCCCAAGTATAGCCCTTGCTCCAAGTGCTAGTCCTGTAAGGAAGTGTCGAAATGAATCATGGAAATAAGTTTTGCTGCTACAACCAGAATGTATATGTAATTGAATACTAGAGACCAATTGTTTAACACTGCATGAATTTTCTTTCCTGGAAAGAGTAATTTTTATTTTCTCACATGAAACAATATAATCATACTTTTTGCTGAGGATAATAATTGAGATGAAACTCACCAAGGTACAGAGCGAATGCGTAACCGAAATCTGCATGAAACAGAGCGAATTAATTAATAATAATAACGAATGCAGCTTAGACTGGAAGAAATTGAAAACAATATAGGATTGAGAGTCCTGACCAATTAGATATCCGATGAAGCCTGCATCATCAAAGTCAAAAGTTTTCATCAAGTTTGAACTTTAGAATCTTGACATTTAAAAAACAGAACATGCGCCTACAGTTATGCTACCAGAAAACAAATGAAGAAATCTTTGATATACTTACCACGGC
The DNA here is from genome assembly GCA_020521455.1 of Prunus kanzakura. NCBI lineage: Eukaryota > Viridiplantae > Streptophyta > Magnoliopsida > Rosales > Rosaceae > Prunus > Prunus kanzakura. The sequence continues at coordinate 23,339 of BPUM01000955.1, forward strand.
TTGTATAAAAGCATTCGCGAGAGCAATTAACTTTGTTGGTATCACTGTCGAAGTAGCAAGTAAACCAGCTTCGACCTCTACGGTAACTCCGCTGCACCCATGTAAGTTCAAAGCCATAGATCATCTCATTGTGGATGTCTATGTAGGAATTGTTCTTTGTAAACTGCGACGATATCATAAACATAAGCTCTATGCGACAAAACTCCCTCAAATCTGACGCACTTAATTCTCCAACACTAACATATGAATGCCCATTGGAACTGGAACTACTCATAGCACCAATGCAAGGAGCATTATCCACATAGTGAGGCGAATTCACCGGGGTTTCACAGGTCAGAAATATTATAGGCTTTGACAGTTCAAAATAATCTATGCCCCCAAGGGCCTTACCTCTTCTTTGAGAAATCCTATACGGATCCTTATAACTGAAGTTATACGTGGACAACGAATAATGGGGAACTGAAGAGCAGTTACCCTTGTGAAGATTGGCATCCACAACTCGGATGGTGTAGTTATTATAATTGATTGCCTGCACATAGTATTTTCCAGAATACAAGTATAATACTGTAAGGTTGTTCTTCTCACAAGACAGCTCATACCTTGAGTCACCGCACTTCTCTGGATCGTGTTTTAGTCGGAAAGGGTGGCTTATGTTATGTTTGCCGCACCATGAAGGTTCACACTGTTGACGATAATCATCCTTAGCATTGCAACTTAAACAGCTTAAGCTAAGAACTAGGAGGAGGGCTATGAATAATTCTGATGGAGAAGCTACTCTTCCTGCAGCCATGGAGAGAGAGAGCTTCCAAACGTTGAGTATTGCTTGTGATATGTGGACTTTATATAATAGTAATGCTGTGAAAAGCTGCCACAGGAGCATTGCGTGCCAGTTGGCAGAATTGATTTTCTAACTTGTAGAATACTGTAGAAGTAGTGGTTCAATTTCATTTGGATATATCCTTTCAGATGTGTGGACAGAATTAAAGGCCATTGACCCATTTGCATGCAAAAGATAAAACTTATATGTTTCTCAAAAAATAAAACCTAATCTCCCTATTTTCTACCATCAATTACAAGTATCAAAAACTTTCACTCAAAGAAAATCTGAAAAACTCGAAACTTATATCTAAAATCTCCATTTTTCATACACATCATTTCAGTCAGGGCTGGCCCATTGATTTTGGAGGTCTTGGGCAAAAATGAAAAATGTGGCTTTTTTTGTTTAACACTTACCTTATATTGAAGAAAAATTGTAATAAAAATATTCAAACTTAGGTGGTAAATAGGTTAGTTTAAGTATTATTAAAAAAAAAAGAAAAAAAAAAGGCCTATTGTATGAAAAATAAAGAAAAAGTTTAAAAAATGTTCAAAATAAAGCTCAAAAAGCATTAGTTTCACACACAAAAAGGCTTTTTTTTTTTTGCTAATGTACTTATTGGACTAGAAGTGTGTAAGAGGCCCCATTTTTTTGGGGGCTTTATACCGTCACCTAACATGCACACCTTGTGGGCCAGGCCTGATTTCAGCCATCAAAATCTATACAATCCAGTAAAAAAAATGACTTTTACTTGCAGACCAGTGGTCTCAAGTTTAAAGCCTAATGGCACCTTGGCAGTTTGTGTGAGAAAATATCCCTCCTCCTTCCTAATTTTGACAAAATAAAAGAAAAATAAAAAAAGATGACCAACGAAGAGGAACAATTAGGAAGTATAGACCCATTGTCCATATTTTTTGTTCTTTGAAAAGAGAACGAGAAAAAAAAAATGCATAAGATGGGTTTAACAATTAAGAGTATCCACAATGTGATCCCTAAATCACCTCCTTAGACAAATTTTAGGGAGGAATTGGAAAAATACAACTCCAGCCATGCTTTCTATCCACCTCCTAAAATAGGGAAACCTCTAGGAGCTCCTAAATCCGAGGAGAGAGAAAGGACTACTAGTGGCTCATTATAATTTAATGATGCTTTGTTTTATGCATAGTTTAAACTTTTAATTAATGCTAACTAATTTTATATATATATATATATATATATATTTTATAGAAATGGACCAATCATATTGAAATAAAAAATAACTATAGTATTTATGACTTCCTAAACTAGGGAGTATGATTGGAGTTCAAATTTTACAGAGAGTTCCTAAAATGAATTTTGTGTATTTTTAGTTAATTTTAATTAAAAAAATAAGGAGCATGATTGTAGATGCTTTAAGGATAGAGAAATATGGAATTGGGGGAATGGGGTGGCTTGAGAGAATAAGGTCTGTTGATGCTCTTTTTGGGGAGGGTCAACTTAGGTAGATGAGTATTGTATCTTCAACAGGGGGAGAAGATTGTGGACCTTCGGCATATAGAGATCCTGCAGAAGATAATAAAGAAAGAGTAGTCGTCAAGCTTCGGACACCGGTGTGGTGCCTACCGAAGGCTCTCCGATGCTTAAGTCAACTATATGTGGTAATTTTGGCAGAGTAACGATAAAGGTGAGAAAGTAGTTACCCTTTTGCTCTGGAACTGTTCCCTATTTATAGGGGAGTGAAAATGAGAGTTTTGCATAAAGTTTCAATGTGGGACTTTGTGCAAACTGTTGTGGAGGTGACATGTGTCTGTGGCTCTAGGTTCTGTAGCTGGGAGCTTCGACAGGTGGTTACCGCTTCGGAAGGGGGGCCTTCCTTCGATAGGCAAAGAAGGAGGTGATGTCACTTGTCTTCTAAGGGCTTGTTCGTGTGTCTTGTTTTTACAGTGTTTCTTTCCTTTGGTAGCTAGCGTGTCTGCCTAGGTATCAGTCGTCTAATGCCGAATACGCTTGGTTGATTATGGTGTAAACAGTAGTCCTCCAAGTTGCCAATCAAGGAGTGGCTTCTAGTTTGAGAACTTGTAGATTGTTACGTAATTAAATCGAGCGTGTCATAGGCAGTCTCCTAGTCCCCCAAGTTCGGAAGCTGGAAGGCACGTTTGTTAGCTTTCTCTAGCTTTTTTTTTTTGGTTTTTTTTTGTTTTTGTGTGGAAGATGAAAAATACCATAAATAGGTTCGGTACGACGGTGGGTGTCGAGGGTAAGCGCTCTGTCGTGCCGAAGGGTGATGCATGCGAGAGTTGGGTCTGCACATTCGGCACGCTGGGTGATGAACGGTAGGTGTGACATCATCATGCTGCGTTGCGTTGCCTCGCCCATTCGGCACGAGAGGTGCCAAACGGCAGTTGTGACATCACCACGCTGGGTTGCGTAGCCTTGCACGTTCGGTATGGGGGGCTCCGAATGGTAGGTGCGATGTCGTCTTGCGTGTTGTTTGTCTCTTTGACGTCAGCGAGTGTCTCGCGTGAGTCCCCTTGCACGTTTGGCACGTTGGGTGCCGAATGGGAGGTGTGACGTCAGCGAGTGTTTCGCATGAGTCCCCTTGCACGTTCGGCACGTTGGGTGCCGAACGGAAGGTGTGAGGTCAGCAAGTGTCTCGTGTGAGTCCCCTTGCACGTTCGGCACTTTGGGTGCCTAACGGAAGGTGTGAGGTCAGTGAGTGTCTCGCTTGAGTTCCCTTGCACATTCGGCACATTGGGTGCCGAACGGAAGGTGTGACGTCAGCGAGTGTCCCGCGTAAGTCCCTTGTACGTTCGGCACGTTGGGTGCTGAACCGAAGGCGTGACGTCTCCGTGCGTGTCGCTGGAGTCCCTTGAACGTTTGGCACCATGGGTGTCGAACGGAAGGTGTGATGTCAGCGAGTGTCTCGCGTGAGTCCCTTGTGCGTTCGGCACGTGTGGTGCTGAACGGTAAGCGTGACATCACCTTGCGTGTCGCTCGAGTCCCTTGTACGTTTGGCACGTTGGGTGCCGAACAGAAGGTGTGACGTCAACGAGTGTCTTGCATGAGTCCCTTGTGCATTCAGCACGTGTGGTACCGAACGGTCGGTGTGTCGTCACTATGCGTGTCGCTCGAGTCCCTTGTATGTTCGGCACGTTGGGTGCCGAACGGAAGGTGTAACGTTATTGTGTTGCCATGTGTGAGGAGAATTGAAGGGTTTTGTGGGAATCGAGGCGTCGTTCCAAGTGGGAGGGTTTGGCGACGGCTCACCTTCTGAGGCGTCCCTTTGTTGCCTATAAAAGGAGGAGGAGGTGAAGAAGGGAGAGCACTTGAGAAAATTTCGAAAATCTGTGGAAGAAGAGCTGGGCGATTTCCGGCGAATCTCTTTGCGGCTGAAGCGATTTCCGAGAAGGAGATTTGCGATTTCTGACAAGGTGTTCTGCGGCTGAAGCGATTTCCGATCTTCTTGCACAGTAGCGACAACAAGGTACGGCTTGTTTTTGGCCTTCGTTATGGATTGAAATGCATATTTTGTTGAGTTTATGCATGAACAGTTGATAAACTTGGATGAACTTGAATGAACTGTGTAGAGTAGGGAGATTAGGTATGCCATGATTCTAGGAAAGTTGTTTTTGTGATTTCAATCTTTGCATGCCCATTAGTTTCTGTATTTTGTGTTTGTAGATGTCTGATAACTCTTAAAGAGAAAGTCAAAGTCCGCCAAGTACCCATGCCCTCAGTGGGGAAAACGTGGAGAGTGATGGGAGAGTACTGAGTCTGAAGGCTTGGTAGAGGGGTTAATTGTGGAGAGAAATAGGTCTAGGGGAGAAAAGCAATTAGTAAGCTCTGAAAGAGGGGAGGGGGGGGGGGGGGGGGAAGCTGAGTCTGTGGCCAACCGAGTCTTGGGTATAACTCAAGCATCGGAAGTAAGTTCAACTGGGCGGGGGGAGCCGTCTGGGTCTGGGTCTGGGACGGTAGTGGTTGCCTCTAGTAGTTTGAATGTACCAGTTGTGGTTCCATTGCCGAGGAGGAACAAACTGAGTCTCTATGAGTTAGAGCAGCTGAAGGGGGAATATGCGATTCTTAACTGTGTGGGCTTAAGGCTGCCAACACCAACAGAAGCGGTGAGGTACCCACCCGAAGGCTGTGTGATGGTTTTCTCGGCTATGTACAAGGTTGGGTTGAGGCTGTCGTTGCATCCTTGGGTGCAGATGATGCTGGCGAGGTTGGGCTATGCTCCGAGGGAGTACAACCCCAATTTCTAGATTATCTTACATGGGGTGTACATAGCTTGGTGGTTGGCCAAGCGAGGAGAGCCGTCCTTTGAGCAGTTCATGAACCTCTACTCTGTTCCGAAGGTTCGGAGGCTGATAGTTCTGTATTGTACAGGTTCGGTGAAGTGTCGCCTAATCACGAAGAAGGAGGAGGAGGAGGAGGAGGAGATAGAGTTGGTTAGAACTCTAATCTCGGAGGAGAGACAGGCGGCGAGGAACATAGTGACGCCAGCGCTTCTGCTAGAATCAGGGCTGTTACAAGGTAGTAAGTAGTTTTGTACTTCTTCTTCTTCTCCTTCTTCCTTGCTTTTTGCCTCTGTATGGGGGCTAACTGTCACGTTGTGTTTTTTTGTTTTGTTTTGGTGATTGCAGTGGCTGAGGTGCCGAAGGGTGTGGTGACGGTGGAGGGCTCACCGAAGGTGGTGGTGGATGAAGAGAAGAAGCAACAGAAGTTGCGTTAGAGGAGGGAGAGGGACAAGGCCAACCGAGCCAAGAAAGCTCAAACAAAGGGTGCAGTCAGCACTGCCGAGGGGGCAGAAGGGCATGCCGCCGAGAAGCGTCCTCGAGAGGATGATAGTGGGCTAGCAGAGCTGGAGAAAAGGCGGAGAGGGTTGGAGACATCGATCCATGATGTCATGGGTGGGACGATGCTGGAGCCTTTTGACCTAGACCCTTCATCGAAGTTATCGGTTGGGTTGGAGGAGCTGTTCCCCGAGGGCACAAAAGATACAGACTTTACCGCGGTTCGACGGCAGAAGAATGAGGTAACCCTAGCGATGCATCGCCAGGAAGTGCCTGTTGCGTCTACCCAAGTGCAAGTAGTCACGCGTAGTAATAATCTTGTAAGTCCAAGTATCGTATCCTCAAGGAGTAGGTAGGCATATGTCTGCACACAAAGAAATAATTAAAAGTACCAAAATAAAAGTGACAAGCAAAATGGACAAGTAATTTGATTTGATTGTTGTAGAGATTGAGTTTAAAAATGAAATATCAATAATGGAAATGCTAAGGCATCAAGGTTCAATTCTTTAAGCAAAATATGTTTCATGCTCTTTAATCCAAATTAAACTCGATTAAAATTATCATTGAGAAACTTTAACCGGAAGATAAAGAGATTAAAACCAATTTACTTTTTCAATGTTATCTTTTATTAATGATTGTTCAGAAAATGGAATTTCTTGATATCTACTCTTTTAATTTAAAAGCATGCTAAGTCAGTTCTTAACAATGAGAAAAATATAATTGAACTCATGAAAAGATAGTAGCACTTAACATCAATCAAAATAAAAGGATACGAAAATATTGAACAACCAAAAATAAAAGAATTTAGCAATTCATACCGTATATTGGATTAAAGAACAATTCACAAACTTACTCAAAGGACATTCCCTTTAGCCTTAGCTAGAGTTCTAGCAACTCATTACAAAGGAAAACATAACTAAATTTTGAATGAAATGGATAAAGAAATTTGTTGTAGAGATTCCTTCCCAAATAAGTTGATGGGTGATTTATAGTAGTCAATGAGGTGAGTGGGAAGTTAATACATTCGTGGTAGGTAATGAAGGGTTTAAGTGAGAGATTCATTGGATTAAACATGTGATGATGGTGGAGAGTTGGTGGAAAAGAAATAACGTACGTGTTGCATTCCTAAGAGGACACAAATTAATGTGCAAACAACCAATTAAAAATACCCACGAAGTATAGATTATGTAAGTACGGGGTCGATCCCACGAAGAACTTGTCGGCTTCCTATAAGTTCTAATTTGAGTACGTAAAGAACACTTAATTGACACACCACAAATGCACAAATGCAAAATGGAAACTAAAAATAAGTAAAGAAGTGTAAAAGAAATGAAACAACACAAGAAAACTAAATAAAAACACAAACAGCATTTTCTATCGCCATTTTATCACCACCTTATCACCTGTGAACAGTGCTAAAATAGTGCGTGAACAGTGTCTGGAGACCGGTCGTTTTTGCACAGAGTTGTTTTCTCTGTTTTTCAGTTTCGACCTTTGTCCAGTTTTTGACCTATAACTTTCCAACCGTTTGTCCAAAATTCACGTTCTTATACGGTTGAATTCAGCACAGAAAATGCAAGAACATAGCGCGGACCAAAAGTCCAAAACAATTACAGAAACAAACAAAATCCAGTGACAAAGACACAAACGTGTCAAACACGCAACTCACACACACATTGGGGGGGGGGGTGTGATTTGTTTCAAGTGACCTGTTTCTATTGCATGAAAGTAAATGGACTTTGAATTTAAATGAGAATGGCAGAGATGAGTTATCAAAATGTGAAAGTATCAAGTAACAAACACTAGGGTTTCAGAATCCACCCTAAACAATTCTACCCAAGTTAATGAACACTCAAGTGATGAACTCTAAACGTGTTAATGAAGATGTTCGCAATCAAGACCATGGGTCGTGGCTCAAGACGCATTGATTCTCTCTAATATACGTAAAGTGCATGGTTCGTGCTACAATACTTGTGCTCTCCTCATAACCGAACCTAGGTATGGTTCGTACTTCGATTCGATTACAAGGAAAACCCATTAAGTTCAAAGAGAATATGAACATCACAAGAATCCTAATAGCATGGTGTTTACATTAGGTATTCAAGAAACCAATTCACATGGATGGTTCTTACTCCATCCATTTGTTGCTTAGGAAAATATGAAGATTCACATAATCCCAACAACCTCAAGAAGCATGCTTTCAAAGGTGATTAATCAAAGAAGAACATACATCAAGGATAGATTAATTTGGTGAATTGGAATTCATCAACAATATCCAGAAATTCATACACTCAAGCATCAAAACAATAAGGTAATCATGTTTAGGGCTTCAACCTAAGCCCTAGCTATGGAGTTTAGTTCCTCATAATCATTTCAAACACAAATTCGAAATATAACTAGAAAGAGTTTACAGATTTGGAAATGATGAAAGCTTGAAGTCTTCAATGGTGGAAGTCTTCTCTCTTCTTCCTCCTTGCTTGGCTACACCTTGGCTCTCTCCTAGCTCCAAGCTCTCCCCAAATCTGCTCCAATCTGTAGAATAGTCCAATACCCACGTTCAAAAGCCTCTCTAACTTCAGATTGCAATTCCCTTTGCTTCCCTCTCTCCTCCTTTCCAGCTTTTACTTTTAGTATTGTATTGCCAAAGTCTTCACCCATTGTCTTCTTGTTCCCTTGCAAATGATGAAGCCTTGTCTTCACAAAGATGCCAATTGCTTTAGAAAATATCTCATTTACCAAGGTAATTTCTTGTTACCAAGTGTTATGGTAACAAGAAGAATCAAGATGACACAATGGAGGTAAAAGCTGGCCAATTCCGGATTTCCAGAGCTGTGGCAACATGCTGGATTGGTTGGATAGGCAATACTTGTCCAATGGAGCTCAAATTTGGATTTGTTTTAGTTAACATCCATTGGAACAAGTCTCATGAAGATCATGACCTCATCCGAGCACCAGAGCATGTTGATCCCGGGCCAAGAAGTTGACCTACGAAAATGAACATAAACAGAATTTTTAACTAATAATGCACTTTTAGCTCATTTTCATCCCAACCAAGGTAAAATCAAAGAAAACACAAAAAGGAAGTAAAAAGCTATAAAATGTCAAGAACTAACTCAAAATAGTGGGTGAATAACATGAAAAATCATGTGTAAAAATGAACCGAACAGTACGTTGAGGTAGTGGGCGTTAATGGCTATGAATGACATGAAATAGGCTCTTTAGCTTCAACGGTTTTGTCTTTTCTTTTCCTTCTTTATAATCACAATAATCCCACAGTCAATTCTTCAATAAAATCCACCAACAATTCTCTTCACACCTGGCTTGAACTTGGACAAATGTATGTTCATCTTTTGGCTTTCCAACTTCCTACAAAAGATAAATTTACCTAATAAGTTCACCAAATTAATATAGAAAATTCATAAATCCAGTTGGCGAGAATAAAATGTAACAACAAGTGAAATAATGTTTATTAAGCCAAAATTATATCATAAAGTCTCCAAACTAATATTAAAAAGATGTAATTTGAGACTCTCATCAGTGCCCCTTGTGAACGCCTTCTTGATCGGGGTAAAGATGGATGCAGGGGGGCTTGCTCGGACCAAGGCCACGGACTTCTCAGATCGGGTCCAGAAGTCAGTCTTGTCCGCTGCCAACGTGAGTATCCTAGTACCTTGGTGATTTTTTTTTTGTGGTAATGTTTGTTCTTTTTTAAATTAAGCCTAACTGATGACGATGATGTGTGTTTGCAGGCCCTTAGAGATATGTATCTGACCTTGGCAAGGGCAGAGAAAGAGGTGATGCTGGCGAGGCGTCAATTAGAGACCGCGAAAGCCGTCACTGCCGAGGCTCAGGCTGCCATTCGAGAGAAGAATGTGTTGTAGCTGAAGGTGGAGAGGTTGGAGAGGGAGCTGAAGGAGGTGTCGCGCCGGCTAGAGGCTCTTGAGGAGGCCAGGGTGGAGGCGGAGGAGCTGGCTGCGGCTCGTGTCCAAGCGGTGGAGGAGTACAAGGTTTCCGATGAGTACAAGAACCTTGTGCTCAACGCGATGGTGGAGGAGCAGTTTGGCTGGGAGAAATTGGTGGCCAGGTTTAATCCAGACTTGGATATAAACTTTGACACCAGTGGCGTGCCACCTCCCATTCCTCCTGGCAAGGAGTTGATGTTTGCTTCTCCGTCGTCTTCGGGTGCGACCCTTCTTCCTGATGCCGAGGCGGGTGGTGGTACCCAGGGCGACAGTGGTGAAGCAGTTCCAAGAGCCGAGCTTGCAACGGAAGAGGTGCCAGAGGAGCGTGTCGATGCCTGGCTGACTTGTCCTCCTCTTTTTGCTTATGATGTAATCTTAGTAGTTTTTTTTTTTCAGACTTTTTATTAGAGTGCAAATAGCGCTCTTTTTCTTTGTACGGATACTGTCCTGCCCTAAGGCAGGTTTATTTATATATTTTCTATGCCTTGTGTTTTGAAATGTGCCTCTTGCTAACTGATGTCATAAAGAGAGTAAAAGTGAGCCAAGGTCAGGCGATTCATTAGATAGGTGCCGAAAGGCGATAATTACATGTAATGTCCTAGTTGTAAGGCTCGAGACATAGGTGCTGAAGGCTTAGAGAAATATAAACCATGGGGTCTAGACATGTTTACTTGTGGTAATACTTTAGGTGATCAGCATTCCATGAGTGGGTTAAAGATTTTCCATTTGAGTTGCGAAGCTGATAAGTGTCTGGGCAGCAGACTTTGATAACCTCATAAGGACCCTCCCATGTTGGTCCTAAGGTACCTTCGGCAAAGTTTTTGGAAGCCAAGGAGACTTTGCGCATTACCCAGTCTCCATTCTTGAAGGCACAAGGTTTGACTCGGGAGTCATAGTATTTGGTGATACGCTATTTGTAGGCGAAGTTACGCATGTTTGCTTGGTCACGAAGCTCGTCAATTAAGTCAAGGTTCAAGGTTAACTGCTCATCATTGGCTTCGGCATCATATGCAGAGGTTCGGTGAAAGGGTTGGCCAATCTCTACAGGGACAACGGCCTCGGTGCCGAAGGAAAGAGAAAAAAGTGTCTCGCATGTGATGGTACGAAAGGTAGTGCGATAGGACCATAGGACTTTCGGGAGTAGTTTGGGCCAGCATCCTTTAGCCTTGTCAAGTTTGGTCTTTAGTGTCTTCTTGATAATTTTGTTCACAGCTTCCACTTGGCCATTGGATTGAGGGTGGGCTGGGGATGCAAAACAGAGACGAATTTTGAGATTGGAGCAGAACTGTTTGAATTTTGCATTGTCGAACTGCCTTCCATTGTCCATGACAATTGCATGGGGTATGCCGAAGCGACACATGATGTTTTGCCAGACGAAGGCCTTGATGCGGGCCACTGAGATGGTCGCAAGGGCTTCTGCTTCGGCCCATTTTGTGAAATAGTCGACAGTGACCACTGCGTATTTGACCTGGCCCTTTCCCTCCAGCATGAGCCCAATGAAGTCCAGCCCCCATTGGGTGAATGGCCAGGGGCTGACCATCGGAGTCAATGGTTCGGCAGGGAGCTGTGGGATGTTGGCAAACCGTTGGCATTTATCGCACTTCTGGGTGAAGGTTTGGGCGTCAGCTGAAGTGATTGCCAAAAGTACCCCTGCCGAATTGCTTTGTGTGCTAAAGATCAAGCGCTTGAATGGTTGCCGCAGATGCCTTCGTGAATCTCCCGAAGGACATAGTTGCCTTCTTCTAGAGTCAGGCACCGAAGGTAAGGGAGGCTAAAGCCTCGCTTGTATAAGGCCCCGTTAATGATTAGGTACCTAGCATAGCGATAGCGAACACGTCGCGCTTCGGTGGGGTCAATGGGCAATTTTTGGTGTTGTAAGAACTAGAGTATGGGGTCCATCCAAGTGGGGCTGTGGTCAACGGTACAGATGACAGGTGTGTTGGTGCTTGGTTTGTCTAGGAACTCCATGTGGATCTAGTGGCCATTGCGCTGCTATAGTGTTGAAGCTAACCTTGCCAGCGCATTGACATGGCTGTTTTCAGATCGTGGAATATGGCTGATCCGATACGCTTTGAAGGTTCTCAATAAGTGATGGGCATGCTAAAGGTATGCCGTCATGGAGGTGTCCTTAGTATTGAAGTCCTGGTTGACTTGATGGACTACGAGCTGGGAATTGCTGAATATCTATATCCATTGAGCGCCCATCTCCTGAGCGAGCCGGAGGCCAACTAGTAGTGCTTCGTATTTGGCTTCGTTGTTGGAGGCGTGGAATTTGAAGCGGAGGGCGTACTCCAAGGTGACCTGGTCTGGAGAGATAAGGACTAGGCCTGCCCCACACCCTAGGGCATTTGCGGATCCATTGATGTGGAGTGTCCAGAAGGGCATTTGAGGAGCAATGTCCTATGAAGTGGCTACGGGAGTGGCCGAAAGCGTTGGGTGCTGTAAATTTAGAGAGGAAATCGGCAACAGCCTGGCCCTTGGTGGTCGATCGTGGCTTAAAGTGGATATCGAATTCCCCGAGCTCGATAGCCCATTTAACTAGTCTGCCAGATGTCTCCGACTTCTATAATACCTGTCGTAACAGTTGGTTGGTGAGGACATGAATTGTGTGGGCTTGGAAGTAGGGTTCAAGGCGTCCGGCCGAAATGACTAGGGCGAAGGCCAATGTTTCAATTAGGGCTGCAATTCGGCCGGATCGGATCGGAAACAGCCATTCCAATTTCCGTCCAAAATCTTTCGGAATTCCTTAAACACTTCCTATTCCGATTCCGAAAAATTCCGGAATTTTTCGGAACTTTCCGATTCCGAAGTTTCAAATTCTTCAAAACAAATTCGTATAATATTGTTCCGATTCCGAAAAATTCCGAATTTTTTTGAAACTTTCCGATTCCGAAGTTTCAAATTCTTTAAAACAAATTCATATCAATATTATACGTAACTAACAAAAAAAATAATATTAAGATCCCAATTAGGCTTTCTATCAAGAAGCCCAACTAGGCATTAATTAAGAAACCCAACTAGAGACTTCATAAATACTACTAAATAATGACCTGTCGAGCCCACTTAAGATTGTATGCTGAACTTGAAGTCTATTCAAGTACTGAATTGGGGTAAAGATATTTATAAAGAAGAAAACATCTGAAGTCTATGTTTTCAATCGATGTGGGATTCCAACAACTCTCAGAAATGGGACTCCAACAACTCCAATAACTTTCATAGAAAAAGAACACCTATGCATCCAAAACCTATGGATGGTATATCAAAACCAACTATCCTTATTTTATGCGTTTTTGGTTTCAGTCTATGATCAAAGCCCTTCTCCGTCAAATGATCAAACAATCCAATCAAATTATATCCAAAACGGTCAAATCTTCTCCTTCAAACATCATCATGCTCTGATCATGTGAATGAAAATTTATTGATTCAAATGCTAAAGATGGATTCACATTCATCAATCAATTGATGCTCAAGTTATAGTCAAGTGACCATCACGTTGGTTTTAGATTCTTGTGGGCATGAACATGTGTAAAGAGTGTTATTGCTCTAGGCAATTGGAATACTACAATTATTAAGATTCACTTAACATACTTATCTTATGTGTTGTATTTCATGTATATATAAAATAATTTTATAATTAAAATTTTAAATGAAGATAGTTTAAAATTTTTAAAATACATACATACATAGAATACAAAATATAATAGTATGATATGATACTCCCTACATTTACCATATTTGTAGTACGTTTGGATATAACAAGCACACATTATGCATATTTGCCAAATATATATTACTATGTTTAGTATATTACTATATATTACCCATAGTCTTAAAGTTATATACTACTATGTTTAGTATATTTTTTTGCCAAGCCTATGTTTAGTATGTATGAATATTTGTATGTGGGTACTAAAATATAACAAATAAGAAATGAAACATATATAAGACCTATAAACTAAAAATAATACAATTTTAATTAGAAACTCGGAATTTTTTGGAATCAAGTTGGAAAAATCGGATCGGAATGGGTTCGGAGAACTTTGGAATTTTTCGGATCGGAATTGCGGAATTTTCGGCATTTATCGGAAATATCGGATTCGGCATTTCCGGATATCGGATTTATCGGAGTCGGATTTTTTTGGAAATATTCGGACCGGAATCGGTCGGAATCGGATTTTCCAATCCAACTTACACCCCTAGTTTCAATGTCCGGGTATCTAACCTCGACATCTTGTAAGGCTTTGCTGACGTGGTGGACTAGATGCTTGGCACCGTCATGTGGTCAGATTAGCACGGAGCTAACTGCCATGTTGGATACCTAAAGGTAGATCATGAGGGTCTCACCAGGTTCAGGTGTGGATAAGAGGGGTGCCTTGCTCATGTACCCCTTAAGGTCGGTAAAAGCTTTATCACATTCTGGGGTCCAGGTGATGTTGTGTTTATTACCTTTGAGGGCTTTGAAGAAGGGGGTGCAGTGATCAGTGGCCTTGGAGATGAACATGGTTAGGGCTGAACCCCTATCATAAGCAGAAGGTCAAAATTGCAGCTTTTTGCATCGACATGAACACTCAACCGATCAGTTGGGATTTTGGGTTTCGCAGGAACCTAGGGGATGAGGAAATTGAAGACATGGCTGCGTTGCTTGCAAGATTGGAAAATACCAGGCTGAGTCAAAACAGTATTGACACCAGAGTTTGGAATCTTGAGCCTTCAGGATATTTCTCTTGTAAATCTTACTCTAGACATCTGATGGTTATTCCCCAACCTCCTCGTGTCGACACTTTTCCCTTAATCTGGAAAGCTAAAGCTCCCCCTAAGGTTAGGCTTTTAGCTTGGCTAATCTCTCATGGCAGACTCAATACTTGCGACTTTCTTCAAAGAAAAAGACCGGGCTGGTGCTTATCCCCTAATCGATGTGTAATGTGCAAAAAAGACAGTGAGACCGTGGACCACCTGTTTCTACTGTGCCCTATTGCCTCTGCTCTTTGGGATAAATTTTTTAAGGAGGCAGGGCTATCGAGGGGAAGCTTCACATCTTGCAGGGACATTCTTGGAACTAGATTGAACTTTTTTGGTCACAATAGGAAGGGTTCAGTGCTGGGAAATTGTGTCTTAATGGCACTTGTCTGGGTAATCTGGTGGGAGAGGAATAGGAGAATTTTTGAGGATGCGGCTGGAGATGAGGTGGAGCAGCTTTGGGACCGCATCCGCGCCTGGGCCTCACTTTGGGGTTCTGTCACAACGGAGTTTAGGGAGATTGGGTTTCAGCTTCTCCACCTTAACTGGAAAGCAGCTGTGTTGTAGGGTAGAGGTTCTTTTATTTTGTGTTTTTTGTTTGCTTGGTGGCCCCCTTGGCCATTGTGTTCTGTGTCCGTTCTTTCCTTTTTGAATGATAAAGTTTCTTTTCAAAAAAAAAAAAAAAAAAAAAAAAAAAACACGTCCAATAAGGCTTTGGATGTCTTTGACCGTCCTTGGTACCTTCATATCCAAGATGGCCTGAATTTTTTCTGGGTTGGCCTCGATGCCATGCTGGCTAATCATGAAGTCGAGGAATTTGCCTGAAGCAACGCCGAAGGCACACTTCGTGGGGTTGAGTCGCATGTTGTGTCGCTTCAGTACCTCAAACATAGTAGATAGGTTGGGGATGTGCTGGTCAGCAGTGCGACTATTGACTAGCATGTCATCGACATAAACCTCCATGGTATGACCGATCAATGCGGCGAAGAGGTTGTTTACAAGGCATTGATAAGTAGCTCCGGCGTTTGTGCCAAGGATGACGTTGTAGGCCGTAGGGCAATCAACAATTAGGAAGGGGGTGGTGACCGTGGCTCATTGGGGTGTTGAACCAATGGAGATGGGGAGGTGGATGCTTCCAATGGGTTGGACCACATCGCCAGAGAAACTCACAAGAGGGTGATGCTTTGGTCCAGCAGTTGGTTAAAGACTTGAAGTTCGTTGAAGGCTTCGTCGAACATGATGTTGACAAAGCTTCCGGTATCGACCAGGATACGCTCGACATCAAAGTTGGAGATGTCTGCCCGAATGATCAGTGGGTCGTCATGGGGGTAGATAACGCCACGCTCTTCTTCCTCGCTAAAGATTATGGGGGCCCAGCCTGTTTTGGAGGCCTTCGGCATGCGCCCATTTTCAGTGTTGAAGACTTGATGTGCGTAGAAAGATTGGACATAATGCTTGATGGAGTTGTTGGATGTTCCAGCCAGGGTGGGGCCGCCGTTGATGGTAGAGATCATGTTGATCTGGCATTGGTGGGGATTTGGGGGAGGTGGAAGGTTATGGACGTACTTATCCAATTTCCCGTCGCGGATGAGCCCTTCAATAATATTGCGCAGAGCAATACAAGATTTTGTATCATGGCCGTTGAACTGGTGAAAACAGCAGAAGACTCCGGTGTTCTGCATGGGCCTGGTGGTAGGTCTTCTGTGAGGGGGTTTGGGTATAATGGGTGCTTCGTTGACCAGGACATCTTCGTAAGTAGTGTTCAGTGTGGTGAACACTTCGAACATGGGCTTAGGCTCGAAGGGGAGTGGGGCACGATCTTTCATCCTTAAAGGGTTGTGGCCGCTGGGTTGATGATGGCTAGAGTGTCTGTTGCGTTTCCCATTGCTGAAGGAATGTTGGTAGCCATCCCTCTTCTTGGGGTGCTGGGCGCTCTGATTGTCAGGGGTGGGAGCATAATGGTGAGGTTTGGCTGGAGTGGATGTCGAGGCGGGTGGAGTGTCACCAAAGGTGGTCCGTGGCTGGTTGGCTGGACCACGTTTGGAGTTAAAGTATTCGGGCTTGGCATGGATGACTGCCTGCTTCATTAGTTCGGCATAGGTATTCCATGGGTTGCTGTGGACTAGATAGCAGACGTTGGATTCACGAAGACCACTCTTGAAGGCACCAAAGGCAGCTCGGTCATATGTCTCTGGCCAGCGGGAATACTCGTGGCTGAAGCGAGCGGCATACTCCCACAGAATACAATCGATCGGTCTGGATCATGAAATGATTGAGAAAAGTCTGTTTCAGGCTGTCGAATGAGTTGATGGTCTGGGGGTTCAACCGATAGAACCAGTTCAGAGCGGCACCACTAAGGGTAGAGGGAAAAAGGAGACACATGCCTTCTTCATTGAGACCTTTACACCCTAGGGCAGATTGAAAAGAATGGATGTGGGTCAGGGGGTCTTCCTTGCCTGTGTAGAAGGCAATGCGAAGCAGTTGAACGTCCTTTTCTTGGCGATAGTTAAGGATGCTCTCAGTAAAGGGGCCAGGTCATGGCTTTGTCCAGAGGGTTTGATGGCTACGGTGTTGCTCGTTCTCAAGACGTCGGACTTTCTCGAAGAGGAGTCGCATGGCAAGGTTGGCATGAGGAAGGGCGTTGGGCATTGAAGTCTTGTTGCGTTGGGTGGGTGGAGTTGGATAGTCTTCCCATTCTCCGAATTCTTCATAATGGTAGGGCTCCTAGTCCTCAGGGTTATAATGTTCCCAGTTGCCTCAGTCTCCGACCCCTTCTTGGGTGGGTGCGTAGGTAGGCTTCGGTAGTGGGCCGAGGTGAGCCACTCATGGGTCATCGAGGTATACATGAATGGGGATGGGCTTTGGCCTAAGCTCTGAGAGACGATCCTTGCAATCTCTGTAGATCTTGGCTGGGCTGTGGGGTCGATCCTTCGGCGGGGAGATGTGGAGAAGCCTCGACTTGGTCATTTGTGGATGAAAGTGGCCTTTGCCTTTGTCGGGCCTTGACTGAATTGGTGCGCTATGATGGGAGACGACTAGTTGGTTCAGTTGGGTGTGTTCGACACCCTGGGTGAGGTCCTGTTGGATAAATTGGTGGTGAGTGTTCTCCCAATTAAGCTTCAAGGCTCGGCAGTCGTGCTCTAATTCAACATTCTTGGTACGAAGGTGTTCGTAGTTCTCAGTCATTTTTGCGACACTGGCACGAAGGCACTCCACTTCGGCCTGGAGGTGCACATCAGCCGAAGGCATTTTCCGGGATGAGTCTCCACGAGGGGTATGGTGTTGAGTATCCTGGCATGCTTCGCTCGGCATAGCGGAGTGTGCGGGGCAGAAGAGGCGACGAGGGTGAATGGCAGACAGAGCCAGCGAAGCTGGTAGAGGGGTGAGATTCGGAAGTCGATTCCCACAGAGGGCACTAAACTGTTGATGCTCTTTTTGGGGAGGGTCAACTTAGGTAGAAGAGTATTGTATCTTCAACAGGGGGGAGAAGATTGTGGACCTTCGGCATATAGAGATATTGCAAAAGATAATAAAGAAAGAGCAGTCATCAAGCTTCGGACACCGGTGTGGTGCCTGCCAAAGGCTCTCCGATGCTTAAGTCAACTATATGTGGTAATTTTGGCAGAGTAATGGTAAAGGTGAGAAAGTAGTTACCCTTTTACTCGGGCACTGTTCCCTATTTATAGGGAAGTGAAAATGAGAGTTTTGCACAAAGTTTCGATGTGGGACTTTGTGCAAACTGTTGTGGAGGTGACACGTGTCTGTGGCTCTAGGTTTTGTAGGCGGGAGCTTCGGCAGGTGGTTACCGCTTTGGAAGGGGGGCCTTCCTTCGGTAGGCTAAGAAGGAGGTGAAGTCACTCATCTTCTAAGGGCTTGTCCATGTGTCTTGTTTTTAGAGTGTTTCTTTTCTTTGGTAGCTGGCGTGTCTGCCTAGGTATCAATCATCTAATGCCGAATACGCTTTGTTGATTATGGTGTAAACAAGGTCAGTAGAGGCTGAACAAAATGGTGTTAACTTGGCAACTAACAACTTGCTAGTCATTAATGCTAGGACCCTCTTGTAATTTTTGTTGTTGCATATTTATGGGCTAAATATATATAATTTACAAGATTTTTGTGCTTGAAGGTGTGTTGAAATAAAAAAATCGGCAAATAAAATTTATCATTTATTTCAAATAAAAAATTAAATGATAAATGCAAGCCAATATGTGTTCCCAAAATTTTGGGATGTCTGTTATGTTTCAAATTGGTGAGGCTAAATCTGATAAGCACTTATTTGAAATTCAAAAGTGTTGTTTGCTCAAAGGAGTCTTATCTAGTTGGCTATAAAAAGGCTACAACAGAAAAAAGGGAAAAAGAGAAGAAGCAGGCGACAGATTAAAAAAAGATTGCTGGAGAAATTAGGGCAGTGCAAAGAAGAGAGAAAAAAATTTCTACAGGTATTCTGTCATCTTTATTTCTCTTTTCTATGTTAGGCATTAGGGGTGGGCACGGTACGGTATTGGGCTCGTACCGCTACCGATACCGGAAATTAAAACCGGTATAGTTCGGTATGGGATTATAGTTTGCCAAAGTTAGTACCGTACCAAATCGATATCGGTATGGTACGGTACCATTTCGGTATCAAAATAACACAACTCAAAAATGAACCAATTCAATATTCAACGACCTATTCATTCACCAAAATATGTGATGCCTAAGTTACAGATTCAAATATTCAACAAATTCAATATCCAAATCCTAATCAACCAAATCAATATCCATCAACAGATTCAATACCCAAATCAACCAAATCCAAATCAACCAATTCAATATCCAAATGGTTAAAACTCATGCCTTATGCCTCACAAACCGAAATAAGTGATAATTATGCCTTATGGCTTACAAAATTTTAAACACAATCCAAACAATAATGACAAAGAATTAACAAAAATCAAATTAAACCCCAAGATAAAGTTTCTACTTCACATGCATATACCACGACAGGCACCAATTTATAAAAATCTCACAGAGCAGCAACCAATTTAGCTCAGGTGGCCATTGGGATGGATAAAAACAGAGCAGCAGCTACCAATAAAAACATCAAGCACCAATTCATGATGTAATTAACAAAAATAAACGCAGATTTTGTATGTGAAGGAGAATCTTCGAGTCTTATGCAGCTCCATACCCAATAACAAAGCTCAGTCAATTTTTAACGAAGCTGAGAATGGAAACTATTAAAATAGTAACAAAGCAAAAGTTGCATGCTTGGTTTATTTTTACATACAGATTCTTGTTCTTATCTTGATGAGAACAAGTTCTCTCTAGTTTTCATAACACTTTAAAAATAAAAATTATACTTCGGTACGGTACGGTATTGACCGGTTCCAAATACTTGGTACCGCTACCATACCATACACCCATGGTACGGTATGGTATCGTACCGAATATCTCCTCATGCCAAATGAAACGGTATGAAATCGGTATGGTACAGTATGATTCGGGTACGGTTTCGGTATTTCGGTTGAGATGCCCAGCCCTATTAGGCATAGCATGGCACAAATCATGGGTGAGAAACCCAGAAATTATTTGGATGCAAATCTATGGGTGAGTAACTCCGAAATTATTTGGATGTAAAAATCCATATGGGTGAGAAACTCAGAACCTGTGCAGATAAAAAAAATATGAAAAATGGGTTCACTGATGCAAGTAAAAAAAAAATGGCTATGCCTCTGCCTTTGGTGAATCTGATCAATTTTCTCCCTCTCTGTCAAAAAGAGGCACACTAATTTCTTCTATGTCTGGACTGCTCTGAAACAAAAACCAAAAAAAAAAAAAAAATCAATTGTTTGCATAAGATTTGGTGCATATATGGCGATGAACTGGAAAAAAGAATAAGTTGAAGACAGTCAACGCTTTTTTCTGGGCAACTTGGTGTTGTTGCACATAGTTACAGCAAACAAAACAAATTGAAGAAAAGGATAGCCACGTTCGGCTGCTTGGTGTTGTCGCGCATAGCAACAACAAACAAAAAAACATGAGAAAAAAAATATAGCCACGTTTCTGTTGGCAGCTTGATGTGCAGCAAACCAAAAAAAAGCCAAGGGAAAAAAAGAAAGAAGAAAAGTCAACAAGGAGGACAACAACAAAAAAAAAAAGGAAAAAAATAAGCAAAGGAAGTGGGAAGTGGCTAAAGGGTTGAAGGCTAATAGGCCAGCAAAGAAGAAAGGAATAATGTCAGCCAAAAGAAAAATAAGTACAGAAAAAATATTTAAAAAAAGAAAAAAGAAAAAGGGGCTGGTACCTCTACCAGCCTCTTCCTAGCTTGCGGCAGTTTTCTCCTTTTGCTTGCAAAGGTTCGGTACCAATAGTGGCTTTGTGTAGTCTTTTAAAGGCTGAACATATACAAAGATTGCTCTCAATTTGGACTAATCACAAGCAAGGTCTAAAATATCGGTGGTATCGGAAATATCGGAAGTCCAAAAACACGGAAATATCGAAGGAAATATCGAGATATTATCGGTATCGGTAAAAATTGAATAAAAACCAAGGAAATTGTAAGAAAAACTTGGAAATTTTTATTAAAACTTTGCAGGATGTTTATTTAGTCAATTATCTATTAGTTTACCACAAAAAATTGGAAGGAAATGCATTGCATGATGGATTTAACTGATTTAAGTTGATTATATAGCGAGCTGGCAAATACCGTAAGTGTAGAAAATATGTAGTAATTAATGAAAGAAGATTAAACACACCATAATCATTTATATATATAATGAATTACTACAATATTTTACACTTTATACATTGCATGGTAAGATACATAAGTGACTTAGTACCACATAGAGTTCCTATGAGGTTCAAAATTTTCACTATCTTCATCATCTCTATGTGTAGAGTAAGTAAGTATATTTTGAAGAGTAGTCATCAAATGATAAATCCTCAAAATAGTTTTGCATGTAATTGTTAACATGCCACCCATATGGATCCGAGATTGGTTAACGTTGTCCATAAGCAAAATCATTTGATGATTGAGTCTCGGATTCTTTCCATAAGTCGCTTGATTCCATCCCAACAGGAATGAGATATGAAGGGTAGGGAAAACATAAGTAATATGGTGGTTAAGGTGTTGAAGGAGTAAAATGGGAGGGGTTCGAATCCCTCTATGCGCAACAGGGGAGGCTTTTCAAAAAAATTCATGTGTTTTTTGGGTTTCGTATTGGGATATTATCGATAATATCTCGATATATTGCCCAAATCATTCATAAAAATGTTGAAGTTATCTCCTCGATAATATTGATATATTGACGATAACACCATGGTTAGTTACTAAAATATCGGCCCCCCAAAAATCAGATATTATCGGGATAATATCGGGGATAATATCGATATTTAAGACCTTGATCACAAGTATTCCAGATAAATGTGGGAGTGCAAGGTCTGATTTTACTTGGAAACAAACTCTACGAATAGTTGAATAGCTATCAGGTTGTTTCAATCGGCTGCTGGACTAGAGCTTTTCTGGGCTCCTTGCTTGTGGGCTAACTGACAACAAATATCAAAGGCCCAAAATAGATTAATGGGCTATCAAAAATAATTGCCCATTAATTCTCAAAAAGCCCAATATTTTTAATGGGTGGTCAAATAATTACCCATTAAATTTACAAAGGCCCCAAATCTCCCATTATATGGTTAATGGATTAATTTTATAGAAAAATCCTCATAGCCATATTTGGGTCCAAATGCAAATGTCAATTTTAGAAAATTAGTGGGTTAATCAAAATTGCTCATTACTTTTCTTGGGCATTGACAAAAGGAAAAATGGTACAAAACCATCCAATTTTGCCCATGGGTCATCTACCCATGCAAATTTCAATGAGATTAAATTCAAATCTCTCAAACACAAATTCTCAATTGGTGGGCCACACTTACCCATCAATTTCCAATTTTTCCCATGGGTCATCTACCCATGCAAATTTCAATGAGATTAAATTCATATCTCTCAAACACAAATTCTCAATTAGTGGGCCACATTTACCCATTAATTTCCAATTTTTCATAGGTCATTTACCTATGAAAATCTTAAAATCTCGAAATTGTCTCAAAGACACAAATTCTAAATTATTGGGCCATACTTACCCATTAATAATCATTTCCGAACTATGTTGGTCTGATCCCATCAAGGGTACGTAGGCAGTCTAGCATTCTAATAGACGCAACCACAACCAAATTTGAATCATTGGTTACTTCAACCAAATTCTCACAAATCAAATCTCTCTCCATACAAATCATTTTCGAACTACGTTGGTTTGATCCCTTCGAAAGGGTACGTAGGCAATCTAGAGAATCAATCTATATGCAACCGCCCAAATCTCAAATCCAAATAGAATCCTTGGTTTATTCTTAACCAAATTCACCCCAAACACACATCAAAATCGAATCCCTGGTTTATTCAGCTAAATTCACTCAAACACTTTCTCAATCAAATTCATACAAATCTTTCCTTTTGCAATGAGTCATTCATTCATTGCAATTCCTTGAACTACGAGTGGCTTGATACCCGTGAGGGATACGTAGGCACCCTGAGGTTGGACTTGGGAGCAGCTGCAAAACCAAACACACACGTTTTGTTTCTTTATGATGGAATCAAAGGGTGTTTCCTTGAAGCAATGGATTGTAATTAAGAGACTTGCGTTTCAAATGGGTCGAACCTAAAATAATAAAACCCCATTATTTAATTAGTGGGGTTGAAATTATGTTGGGAGGTTCACATTTTTCTTCAACAAGGTGGAAACTTGAATAAGAGTATACATAAAAGTATGCAAGACAGTTTCTAGGAAATCAGTTTTCTTTTGTGTTGCTTTTCATAGTTGAATTCTTCAATGGCAACCAATACATCTTTGGGAATTCCATATACTAACCACTAAGGTGCACATTATAATATGCTTTTCATTATTTAACACTACATTCTTATTTGATATTAGTCACAAGTTACAAAAACAATTGCACTTCTGACTAATCATTTTAACTTCGACAATCTAATTCGGATATTACCGGTAACTCTTGGCGGGGGCGTTTTGCAGGCATTGCAACACTGTCTCTTGTTGAAGCAGTCGATGAGAAAGGATTAGGGGGCATTCTTACATTGTCTTCTCCTTCCAACATTTGAACTACAGCTTTCATGGAAGGACGATCTACCGGGTACCATTGGATGCACCATAGCCCCACAATTGCGAGTTTCTTTGCGATTTTAGCATCAATCTCTTGCTCAACGTGGATGCGGATGTCTTCTCCTTGATCTAGAAGATTATAGATCCATTCGGGGAAATAAATTTGGCTGCTGTTCGCCTCTGTGACCTGAACATTTTTCCTGCCTCCAACCATTTCAAGTAACAACATTCCAAAACTGTATACATCTGACTTGTAGGACACGTTACCAAAGTTCCTAGAGAAGACTTCAGGTGCGATGTAACCCATGGTGCCCCTAGCAGTTGTCAAGGAAACTGCACTTTGATCGTTGGCGCACAACTTGGAAAGACCAAAATCAGAGATTTTTGGATTGAAGGTTTCATCCAAAAGAACATTATGAGGTTTGATATCAAAATGAAGGATTCGTTGGTCACATCCGTTGTGAAGGTACTCAATTCCTTTGGCTACGCTGAGAGCAATATATTGCAGCTTCTCCCAACCAAGGAAATGGTTGTTGCTGTCTGCTGATGTTATAAAATTCTGCAGTGAACCGTTTGGTGCAAATTCATAAACTAAAGCTCGTCTAAATCCATCAGCACAATAGCCAACCAATCGAACCACGTTGACGTGGTGGATTCGACCCAATGTTCCCACTTCATTGATAAACTCTTCCCCATTTCCTTTGGAATTGTTGAGGATCTTTACAGCAACAAAGATCTCATTGGAAAGCTTTCCTTTGTACACTGTTCCAAAGGTCCCCTGTCCCAGCTTGTCTCTAAACGTATTGGTGATCCTCTTTATATCAGCATAAGAGTACCTTGTGGGCTTGAGAGCTCTGTAATTTTCCAAAAATTCTTCAATCATGGTTTGTTTTCTGTCAAAAGTGTACAACCGATGGAGAGAAACAAGTGCCACCACAAATACAAATGAACCCAGGATCACACCTACAGATTGTATATTCGGTCAAGAACCTCTATCTTTATAGAGAAAAAGGGATTTTGGAAAAAAATAAAATAAAATAAAATAAATGGACAAAGGGCATGCATGGCTTACCTATAACCACTAGCTTTGTTGAGGCACCTGTAAAAGATTTTAATGCCATTAGATTCTCATGTCCCCAAAATCATTCAATCATTATATATATATTTTTTTTTTTGCAGAAAATTCATATTCTTGGTTATCTTTATGTTATATGATGCATTATGGTCTATATGTCAGAAATTTCGTTCTTCTTTCTTTATTTTTTTGCATTTCCTATCTAATTCATGGTAGCTAATGCAACATATGATATTTAATTGCATAAATTCTTGATGGGGAGCAAAGGGGTGATGCCTGACTAGTATAGTGATATGGATGAAAGACTATACCTTGTTTGCGCTCATTGAAGCACTCCGTTTCTGATTCAGTGTGATTGTTGTTCTTCAAGTTACATTTTCCACCTTTCCTCTCACAATGTTTACATTCTGGTTTGAACCATTCCAAACGAAGAACATGTTCTGCCTTGAATATATCATGTGAAACAGGTGGAAGGTTATACAGTTTGGTACAAGACGAAATGGGAACTTCGTCGATGGAAAAAATTGAATATATAGCCAATATTTGGTGGTTAGTCCCACTAAGGCAGGGAATTTGATAATTTAAATTTCTATCTGCTGGTGAACAATTGAATAGAGTATAGTCATCTTGGTACCCTCCTTTGAATTGGAAGGCAGAGGCAGACAGATTAAGTTTATGAAGCTGCCTGGGAACACAACCATCTGGATCAACCACTTCAATTACCTGAGATTTGTAGTTGATATGAGTGACGATGAACTTCACTGAAATTGGCAGCTCAAGCACCGTATTGTTGCTTCCATTGCAGGATAAATCAAATCCAGGGTAGCCACAGTGATCAGGCTGCTTGTCTTTGAGTCGAAAAGGGAATTTGATAGGTGGACCGAAGTCTCCACAGCGTAATTCTGAGCACTCATTTTGGCATGCTCCAATGTTAACTTTGAAGCCTACCATGAACAACAGGATGAAGAAAGAAATTGTCATCTCTGAGGAAATACTCAACATTTTCTCTGCACCTTGAACAGCTAATCATACTCCGGACATCTTATCTAAAACAAGGTATCATGCGGACTTGACTGTTCACTTCCACCAACCAGATTTTTTATACATCTTTTTGTAAGTAGCAGAATTGGTCTAAACCTTATCCTCCTATGACTCTTTTTTTTTTTTCCACTGGCAACATTATTCCACAAGTTAAGACAAATAAAATCTCGTTTCCGTGTTGACAAATCAACTCTACCCTGTGGAAAATGAAGTTAACAATACATTAAAAAAATATTCCATGTTGACAAATAAATTCCTGCCCACAAAATTTCTTTATATCTGTTAAAATTAATGCACACTTGTATTTTGAATAATATAGAAAAATCTGAATAATTGAGAATCGAGTGAGTGTTTCTATCAAGCACTACACCAAATTGAAGTTTTTACGACTTGATATTTACGGCACGCTTTTTGTGTGTGTCGTTAATAATTGACATTTACGGCATATGACAAAGCACGCCTTAAAAAATAGTAAAATGTGCCGTTAAAAACTAATATTTACGGCATATGAAAACACGCCTTAAAAAAGGTAATTTTTGTGTCTTTTAACGGCGTGATTTTATATACGCTGTAAATGCAAATTTTTTTTTTATACATATTACGGCGTGCAACTGAGTATGTCGTAATTTGTATTTCAATTTTTTTTTTTGCTGAAAACCCCCGATATATTTGCAATCAACTAAAAACATAACATAATTTCCCTCGTTTTATTTTTCATTCAACGTTCTCTTCACTTCTCTCTCCATCTCTCTCTCTCTCTCACACAATTTCCGGATTCTCTCTCTGCGTGTCTTTAATCAAGAGCTCCAGTTCCTCATTCGTGAGAAGACCCTTGCTGGAGCCCTATTGCTTCAGAGCTGAATTCTCAGTGACATTCCAAAGGTGTGATTCTCTAAAGCCCTAACCCCCAATGCTTGATTATGAGTTTTCTTATAGCTTTAAAGTTGATTTGGATTCTAGATTTGCTTATCTTGATTTTATTGGGGTTATTTTTGTAGATTCTATGTGAATGTTTGATTATATTTGATTGAATTTGGTTTCCATTTGCATATGATTTGATTGTATTGAATCTAGATTTTATGTGTATCTCTAATTTAATTTTGATTGAATTCAATCGAAATCAGCCTAGATTAGGGTTTGTTGAGGTTTATAAAGTATAGAATTGGACTTAAACGTAGGATTAGTTATGGGTATATGATTAGTACGATTAGGGCTCTAAAGTATTATGGCACTGGTAGGTACTGTGGGAACTCTGATTTTGGGAGGATTTGAGTTTTCTTTTCTTCACACCCTTTCTATCTCCATTATAATTTATAGCCACAACGTACAGACTAAAACTAAACCAGAGAAGGTAGTTGATACGATAGCTTCTCTCACACAAGCTTCTACTGCTCTTTCAATCTCCTTCAAGCCCACCTTTCTATCTGCAGATTAATGGCAACAGACACTACTACAAAAAGGGCAAAAGACGACCAGAAAAAGACGACAGTAAAACAAAAAACCGTCGTTGTTTTTAAAAAGACGACGGTAACAAAAAACCGTCGTGGATAAGTGACTTAAACAACTAAAAAATGGAGATACTGTTGAGAATTTTTTTATAACGACGCACACAAATAAAAAAGAATCATCTTATTAAAAAGCTTTTCTTCAGAGTTAAAATCTGACCAAAAAACAACGACAGCAGGTATGACAAGCGTCGTCTTTTAAAAATCAAGTGTCCTTTTTTTGGTAAAGACATGGTTGTTTTGAAAGAACTGTCGTCTATTATATGTAAAGATGACGGTTTTTTTTATAAAAATGGTCGTCTATTATTAAGTAAAGACGACGGTTTTTTTTATAAAAAGGGTTGTCTATTATGAAGTAAAGACGACGATTTTTTTTATAAAAAGGGTCGTCTATTATGAAGTAAAGACGACCCTTTTTATATGAAAATGGTCGTCTATTACATGTAAAGACGACGGTTTTTTTATAAAATGGGTCGTCTATTATTAAGTAAAGACGACCCTTTTTATATGAAAAGGGTCGTCTATTATGAAGTAAAGATGACGGTTTTTTTTTAAAAAGGGTCGTCTATTATGAAGTAAAGATGACGGTTTTTTTTAAAAAAGGGTCGTCTATTATATGTAAAAATGACGGTTTGTTTTTAAAAAGGGTCGTCTATTGTGAAGTAAAGATGACGGTTTTTTAAAAACAAGATTTAACGGTTATTTCAACTCTGATTTTGATGATTTTTTACAGCTACACTCCTTGACCCTATATGAATACGATGACTGCATTCGATCGTCAATTTAAAATATTTACACTAGTGGATACCACAAAATCTTATGTTATATTTAATGAAAGTATAAATAAACTCTTAATTGTTAGTGAATATATTGTTTTGATGGCATACGCATTCTACGAAACTAGTTTCAACGATCCAACCGTCAAACTTGTTTGTTTACACATCGAGATCATATACGCCAAAAATCGGAAAAAAAAAAATCAGAGATGAAGTAACGGGACAAAACATTTCAACGGTTATAAACGAAAAATCAAGAGTTAACGGTTATTTCAACTCTGATTTTGATGTTTTTTACAGCTACACTCCTTGACCCTATATGAATACAATGACTGCATTCGATCACCAATTTAAAATATTTACACTAGTGGATACCACAAAATCTTATGTTATATTTAATGAAAGTATAAATAAACTCTTAATTATTAGTGAATATATTGTTTTGATGGCATACGCATTCTACGAAACTAGTTTCAACGATCCAACCGTCAAACTTGTTTGTTTACACATCAAGATCATATACGCCAAAAATCGGAAGAAAAAAAAAATCAGAGATCAAGTAACGGGACAAAATATTTCGACGGTTATAAACGAAAAATCAAGATTTAACGGTTATTTCAACTCTGATTTTGATGATTTTTTACGGCTACACTCCTTGACCCTATATGAATACAATGACTGCATTCGATCGTCAATTTAAAATATTTACACTAGTGGATACTACAAAATCTTATGTTATATTTAATAAAAGTATAAATAAACTCTTAATTGTTAGTGAATATATTGTTTTGATGGTGTACGCATTCTACGAAATTAGTTTCAACGATCCAACCGTCAAATTTGTTTGTTTACACTTCGAGATCATATACGCCAAAAATCGGAAAAAATAAACATTCAGAGATTAAGTAATAGGACAAAACATTTCGATGGTTATAAACGAAAAATCAAGATTTAACGGTTATTTCAACTCTGATTTTTATGATTTTTTACAGCTACACTCCTTGACCCTATATGAATACAATGTCTGGATTCGATCATCAATTTAAAATATTTACACTAGTGGATACCACAAAATCTTATGTTGTATTTAATGAAAGTATAAATAAAAAAAGGGTCGTCTATTATTAAGTAAAGACGGCGATTTTTTTATAAAAAGGGTCGTCTATTATTAAGTAAAGATGACCCTTTTTATATGAAAAGGGTCGTCTATTATGAAGTAAAGATGACGGTTTTTTTTAAAAAGGGTCGTCAATTATGAAGTAAAGATGACGGTTTTTTTAAAAAATGGTCGTCTATTATATGTTAAGATGACGGGTTTTTTTTAAAGCGTCGTCTTTTAAAACACGCTAAAAAATGGCCGCTTAAGTGAATTCGCGCTCGACAAATTTTCAAATTTTCACCCGTCTTTGAAAACCTTATCTCTCATTAACAAGCGTCGTCTTTTAAAACACACTAAAAAAAGGCTACTTAAGTGAATTCGCGCTCGACAAATTTTCAGATTTTCCCCCCGTCTCTGAAAACCTGATCTCTCCCTCCTTGAAACCCTCCTGCACTCTCTAAAACACCCTCATGAAACTCTCTACAAAATCATCAAAAAATTGATATCAATGAAGGAGTTGAGAGATTGAGGTCTTCGCAGATCCATAAGATGTAGAGGGAGGTTCTGTATTTGAGAATCAAAGCTGGTTGAAAGGTTTGATTTGAAAGATCTCGACCTTCACTTTCTTCAAAGAAGATCTCGCTCTCAGGCACTCAACTCGCTCATCAAACTCAGCAACTCGATTTAGAAAGACTTATGGAAATCGGTCTATATATATATTTATATGTTTGTTCATGTATTGTGCTAATTTCGTGGGATTTAAGTGAGTTTCTCATTTGGGTTTTTTATAAATATGCACAGCCGTCCCACAAGGCCTTCGTAATCAAGAAGAAGCTGACGAAGAAGATGAGGCAAAACATACCCATCCCTCACTAGATCCGTTTGTTTTTGGACCGACAACATCATCAGGTCCAAAATACTTTTTGTTTTTGTTGTTTACTTTAATTATTTTGGAATTTCATTGTTAATTTTCTGAATCTCTGATTTTTCATTTGTTATGGTGCCACCACAAGAACAGGTACTTTGCCAATTATGCCAATTGTGTTCTGCTGTCATTCTAGAGCTGCATAGATCTTTTTGCTAAGGTTAGGTTACTGCTAAACAAGTTTATGTTTAAGAGTATTGGGGTCTCTTTCGTGCAGGTCTTTCCTTTTCCGACACCAACAACTTGGAAAATGTGCAAGAAGGTAGAGCTAAGTCAACCCAAGAACAAATTGATGAAGTTAAAATCAAATTAGTAGAATTTGTGAGCTCCATTGTTTCTAATTATAGGTAGGAAGTATGTATGTAATAGAATAAAGATTGGTTGACTATGTAATAACTATTAGAAAAACCATAATCTGTATATATTATCAATGACCTCTTTTAACACCATAACGTCTTTTTTATATACAATCAACGACGGTTTTACTAAAAAATCGTTGTCTTAGAGTTAATAGACGACAATATTTCAAGAAATCGTCGTCTTCACATTTAATAAATGATGGCTTTTTAACAAAACCGACGTCTTTGGATATAATAAAACATAGTTCTTTAACAAAAACCGTCGTTTTTACATCAAATAGACGAAAGTTCTTAAAAAAACTGTCATCTATTATATGTAAATAGACGACGCTTTTACTCAAAACCGTCGTCTATTTACATAGAATAGACGACGGTTTTGAGTAAAAGCGTCGTCTTTACAAATAATAGACGACGGGGATTTACCGTCATGGTTTTATGCATCAAAAGATGTCGCTCGATTTCACGACGGTTGAAAAACCGAATACACGACGGTGGATTACTGTCGTCTATTTCGATTTTTGTAGTAGTGAGAAGCTGATATTCCAGAAGCTATATCTGTCATGGTAGGGTATTCTTGAATCTTGATCACTCTAACTCAAATAGCTTACTCTGTTTTTTCTGTAATCTCATGATCTTTGTATGATAGAATTATATCTTATCTTATAATTATGCGTTATTGTATAATTTGAGTTTTTAATGAGACGAGAGAGTAAGCTTGAGTTGAACATTCTTGCTCAAATTGACTTTTTGATATACTATTTCAAATGGGTCTTCTCTCTGCTATATCACTCCCCCTCTGTGATTTTTGGATATTATTTCAAACTTCTACAACATAAGCTTAGATTGGTTTCAATATTAATTCCAACTTGTTTTCTCTGATTTTGGTTCAATTTGCGATGGATTTGGGGTAATTTTGACTGGGTTAGGTTTCTCTCTCAGATAAAGGGTTAGGGATCCATGAGTGTTCAGCTTTGTTCCGTTGGGTACTTGTTCATTTTCTGGATTTTTCTTGGAAAGAGGACTTTGTTCTCGGTCTATGAATTGTGTATATGTTTATTACTCTACTGTCTAATATACTGCATCAGCTTGTTACTGATACTGAGCTTTTGTATCTATGTCGATTCATTCTATATTTCTTCAAAGTATTATTTTCTATTGGAATAAAGCCTGTGGAATGCATGATTGTCAATTGTTGGTAAATCATACAGGGTTTCTATTTGGTCTTTACAAAGAGTGTGCTGCTCCTTAATTAAATCAAAGGTATTTGTGATATATATGTATGCAGCCTCCTGAATTATGCTGACCTATTCTGGAATTTAATATGTAGTGGTTTTGGCAAAGTAATAAGTTTTATGTATAGGGATCTTTACTGTTGGAATTTGGGTTTACTTGCCAAATGTTCAAAAACACTCTATCAAGTTAAAGGAAGCTCTTACTTTGTCAATTTATTTGGATCATTATTCTTAGTTACTGTACTTTAGATATTTTATACTACTTTCTTTACTCCTTATCAATTTATTTGGATCATTATTCTTAGTTTCTGTACTTGGTGGTTTTCTTTTCTCAAGGCTAAGACAGGACGCACTGTGAATGGAAAAAACACAACATGACTGCTGAAGTAAGCTAATAATTTTAAGGTTTTTTTTTTTTTTTCCTTTAAATGTTCATTGATGATCATATCTCATATAATCATTTTAAAGTGCTCAAAACAGGGTTCCAAGCTAGCAAAAAAACAACATGCAGATGTTCTTGCTGCTACTATTCTACGAGTACGGCAAAGGAGGGCTATAAGAATATGTTTCTGTTTCTAATAATTTCAATTTTTCTGTTTTAGAATAAATTTATTGTGGATGAGTGTCATAAGAAGTATGCATTACAAAAGATGGCAAAGCTTTGGCGAGATCATAGATGTAAATTACTAAAAGAAGTGCGGAAATGAGGAGAGCTTGTTGGTATTCAATACGTTGCAAGGCAACTGAAGCCTGATAATATAAAGAGTATGGAAGAATGGCAAAGTTTCGTCAAGAAACATACTGGGGTTCTCAAAGTTTCTTGATTGAGGTAACCATCATATTAATTTGTAATGAGGTTTTTCCTTTGGCAAATTACAATGGTTAAGTTGCTAAAATGAGTTTTCAAACAAAATGCAAGTGGCAGATCAAGTGTCAGTTTCATTCTTGTTAGATGATGTCTACTGCCAGTGCTATCATGAGGTTTTTGCATAGGTTACGTTCTAGTTTTGGCAGCACTATTATGAGTGAATGAGTTGGAGGCTGTGTACAAGTTAATTGTAAATTTGGCTGCACTATTATGTGTTTCTTTAATACTTTATGGAGTTTGTATTTGGAATTGATTATGATTAGTATAGTTTTCAATGAAATGGTTCTTTCTTTCAAGTTTGGTTGCAATACTACTTTTTGTTTTGTGAAATTTTGTATCCAGGGAAGTAATAGATTATATAAGTATATTGTAAATATGAAATAGGAGCAGGCAGGGAATTAATAATTTTTAGAAAAAATTTAAAGTTAAACACGGCGTGCATTAAACGTCTTAAATGAGAATTAATTACTCTTTTACAGCACGCAAAGCGTGTCGTAATTGCTTTAACTGAAGTACGGCTCACGGGGAACGTCGTCTTAAGTTTTTTATTACGACGTTCATGCACGCCGTGATTGAGGAACACTATTTACGACGGGGGCTTTTACTGCTTGCATGTTTCGCATCGTGAATGATAATTCACGACGTGCTTTGTGCGCCATAATAGATGTGTTCTGGTGTAGTGAAGGTTTGGTATTTCATCCACTTGCAATTTTACATACTTTCTGTCACAGTTTTCAAATAATCATGTACCAAACTATTTAAGCATCACCACATTCTCTGCAATAGCTGAACTTCAGCAATAATAAATTTTGAATTTTCGAGAAAAGGAAAAGAAGAAGAAAAGAAAATGAATAGAACTTTCTCCCAGCACTACATAATGATTTACTGTGGCCATGAAAAAGTGCTGGTGTTCAGATCTTTTGCAGGTACCTCAAAAAAAAAAAAATAAAAAACAAAAAAAACTTGGTGTTACAGGGGAGTTGGGGCAAAATTTAAGCAACTCTAGTCCTTGGTCTATTTTCACCTGTGCCTGCATTTGTTGCACTCTGTCATGTATATACTTTTGACAGAACAGAAAATCGAGCCATAATTGAAGAAATGTTTGGAAAATAACAGAGCTCTCAAGCCCACAAGGTACTCTTATTACCAATAAGATTAAACACAAGTTGGGACAGGGTACCTTTGGGACAGTGTTCAAAGGAAACCTTTCCAATTCGATCCTTGTTGCAACAAAGATCCTCAACAATTGCAAAGGAACTGGAAAAGAGTTTATTAATAAAATGGGAACATTGTGACGAACCAATGCACTGATCTGGTTGCGCGGATGGATTTAGGAGAGCTTTAGTTCACCGACCTGGTTGGCTTTTGTAAATGATCAGTAGCAGACACCAAGAACAATCTCCTTGGCTGGGAGAAGCGGCAGCATATTACTCTCATCATAGCCAAAGGAATTGAAGCACGGAAGTGACCAACGAACCCTTCATTTTTGATATCAAACCTCATAATGTTTTGTTGAAAGACAACTTCTACAAATTAAAATTTAAAAAAATTCTGATTTGAGGATCAAACTGCAGTTTCCATGACAACTGCTAGTCTGCCAGGGAGGGACCATTGTTTACATTCCACCTTATATGTTCTCCATGAATTTGGGTAACGTATCGTACAAGTTAGATATTCACAGTTTTGGAATGCTGTTACTTGAAATGGTTGGAGGCAGGAAAAACGTTCAAGTCACAGAAGCGAATACCATCCATGTTTGACTTCACAAAATGGATCAAGAAACAGGGGGAAGACAAACGCATTCGTGATCATCAAGGAAATGGTGATCAAATTGCTAAGAAACTTCTTGTTGTTAGGGTTTGGGGCATCTGGTGGTGCCCAGTAGATCGTCTTTCCATGAAAGCTGTCCTTCAAGCCTTGGAAGGAAGGGGAATTTAACCACGCCTTCTAATCCCTTTCACCTCTAGCGCTTCAACTCAAATCAAATCAAATAATGTTACTAAATTAAATTGACCCATACTATTCTCTGTCCCCTATTTTTGTATTGTTCCAATTGTGTCCTTATTTACACTCACAAATAATGAAAAGCCTAATATATTAGGGGTACCACAGTAATTATAAATTAGTTTTTCAAAAATAGAAATAAAATAAATTCACCAATGTTTTTCTCTCAATGCTTTTTCATCTTTTTTCCCTAATTTCTCCAGTAACATTTGTGCATGAGTAGGATTGCTAGCAAACAGAATGAAAATGATGACGAGTCAAACAGATTCTTGAGTTTTGGTAAAAAGATGACAGTTTCACTCATTCTTCAGTCTCACTACTTGTGGAAGTGTTGAGGGTTATTAATAAATAAATAAATAAGACTAGGGAATTCCAGCAAATTACGTGTACAGAGAAAAACAAATTACATGTACAGAAAGGCCTTAACAAATTTCAATTGATATCAGAAAAGCAAATTTCATAATCTCTGAAAGTCAATTGATATCAGAAAGGCCTTAACAATTCCAGCAAATTCCATGTACAGAGAGTGGGGAGATATTGAGACAAAGATTAGGGAGTATAATTATAACACAATGTTTTCAAATTGGAAAAATAAGTACACAACAACACCGAGTGACTAGGGTTGGTATTAATTTGGACACAAGATAAATACTACAACAGAAGCTTGTATACACCCCACAGACTCATATATTAACAGTGGTGTAGCTCCATCTGATTCAGACTTTACCTTCATTATTCTTGCACTTAAACTTTAAACTTATCTTCTTTGCCTCTCCCACCTTCTATTATCTTCAATCACCTGCTCTCACAGTTTAAACACATAGAAATAAGTACGAATTACCAATCGTTTCTAATGTAGACCAAACGTATCCGAAGGTTAAAAATATGACAAGTTAGACCATAAGTTTTTAAATGGTTTTGTTACTATACTGACCTATTCCTATCCTTCTCTCTGAACAGGGAGAAGATGAACAGTCTCCTTCCTATCCTACCCAACTATGAAAAGAAGAAAAATGCATAACAATTTTTTTTCTTTATCATCTTCACGCACTACTAAGAAGAACCTAACAAGTGTGGCTCCAGATTGTGTAAGTGGGAAACACTCAAGAAAGAAAAGAAGTAAATTCAATCACTTACGGTTGCATCCCGAGAAGAAAAGGAGCCACTCAAGGAATACTCCTAGACATTAGCAATATGAGTTCATAACTACCATTATCTTGTTGATTTCTTTATCATCCTTTTACTAAACAAAAATTTATGTTTTCCATTGAGAATATAACTTCAGTGATTACTTTTTTTAGAGCAGTTGGATTACCCAGGAAAGATCAAGAGCACCCAACAAGCAGAGACACCTAGACTGTACCTACCAGACTGAACGATGTTCTTGCAAAGCTTGGCTAAAAGGACTTAATGTACTTCATTTGGGCTTGATTTAACAATTTTTAAGACAAAATTTATTTGCAAAGCTCAATGACGTGGTAAGAACAATTCTGAAAACATACATGAATCATCTATTTTCTTCCAAGGAGTGGAAGAGAAAAATAAAAGAGTTTGCTATGGATTCTTCATATTTTCCTTGCTTGAAAGGAAACAGGCCTGTTCTTCTGACAGAGGACTGAGGAAAAAGGACATGAAATGAAGGCTAAAAAACAACCTAAAATTTCATAAACTACCATGCATATTTTTAATCTTTGGGTTCTGTTTCATTAGAAAACAAGGAAGCAGGAAAACTAATGCCAAGGAGAGGATCCAAGTCGTCTACATGAGTGAATTTTTGGTGTAAATTGCTTACAATTGAATTTCCAAAATCTTAAACTCTTAAGCTCAGTTGAGAAATTTACATTAACAAGAAATGCAAATCCACAATTTTATATACTTCCATACATATTGACACAAAAATACAAGAGACAGATCAACACAACCAAATCCTACTCCAATACCCAATTCTCCAAACAAATGACCAGGTAATTAGAAAAAGGCAATAAATAAATAAATAAACTAAATGAAAGCCCACAAACCTCTCAAGACAAACTAAGAGTCAGCAACAAGCTTGAACTCCTGCACTTCCTTGAAGTTGGCCCAAGGCTTCACCCAGATCTTGGCTTCATAGAGCTTCTTCTTCCCCCCGTCGGTGACCTCAATCGTCAGATAGTACAGAGTGCCCGAAACCACCTGCACCTTCTCATTCACCACCCTCACAAACTCAAGCAGAGCATTCTGCACAATTAATTATTCAATCAATCAATTAACCAAAAACCCACCCACAATCTTTGTTTCACACAAATAGAAAAAGGGCTTTTTTGTTTACCTCCTTCTTGTTGTATTCTTCGACGGCGAAACGAGCCAGGCTTTCGGTTTCGACGCTGTTCTCGGAACCTTGAGATTCGCGTATTGTGCCAACTGCTGCCATTTTGGGGTGAGATTTGGTTTTTGCGAGCGGAGGTTTTTGAAGATTTGAGGTAGAGAGTTGTATGGATATTAATACACGCAGGAGGAAGGAAGACGATGAAAATTTCGATTTCAATTCTGTTGACTCTTCGACATGCTGTGTGCACGGTCGCCCATCGTATTTGGGACACGTGTCGTATACGATTCTCTTTCCTTTGTCAGTAAGATTTTTTTTGTTATTTTGAATTTTATTTTTTAATATGAAATAGCTTAGTCCGTAAGTTTTGGGAAGACTTTTTTTATTGTAGCAAAATTGCGAAAATAGTGCACCACGTAGTTTAGGTGAGATTTGGATAACGTCCTCCTAGTTTTATCGAAAATACTTGCCTTTTTTTCTTTTTTTTTTGTTTTTACTTGTCTTTTTTTCTTGGAAATAGGAACTCCTACTTTCCTGCCGTGTGACATGTGTGTCAATATTTTTTTTGTGTTTTTGGTACTTTTTATAAATTATTTTTACATAATATTTGTAAATTTGTGACTTAGAGGAGATGGGAATGCCTCCTTCCTTGGTCAAGAAGGAAAGCAGTTTCCTAGTCCAATTTTGTCAATTCAACAGGAGATTTTTGCATAAAAAGCACCACTGCGCTCTTTCTACCCAACAAAAACCCTAGAACCCCCAAATTTGATCCCATCAACAAACAGACAGCCATGGCTCGTCACAGAGATGAAGATGACTACGAACCAGACCAAGTTCTAGATGGGGATGAAGAAGAGGAACATGAGGAGGAGCAGGGAGGACAAAGATCCAGACAGAAGCGGAGGAGATCGGATTTCATAGACGATGGTGAGGCTTATGGTGGTGGTGCGAGTCGTAAGCGGAGGAATAAGAGGCCTATTGGGTCAAAGTTTCTTGATATCGAGGCCGAGGTCGATAACGATGAGGAGGAGGAAGAGGAAGATGAGGGCGAGGACGACTTCATTGTTGATACTGGAGCTGATCTCCCTGAAGAAGAACATGATGGTAGAAGGATGCACCGTCATCGTCCATTGCTGCCGCGAGAAGATGAGCAAGAAGAAGATGTTGAAGCGCTTGAGAGAAGAATTCAAGCGCGGTATGCAAGGTCATCCAGTCATGCAGAACACGACGAGGAGGAGACAACTGATGTGGTGGTGAATCAGCAAGCTCTTTTACCTTGTGTTAGGGACCCGAAGTTGTGGATGGTGAAATGCGCGGTCGGTCGTGAGCGAGAGGCAGTTGTTTGCTTAATGCAAAAGTATATTGATAAACCTAAACTGAACATCAAGTCTGCTGTTGCCCTAGACCACCTCAAAAACTTTATATACATTGAAGCCGACAACGAAGCCCATGTGAGGGAGGCTTGCAAGGGTCTGCGCAATATACTTGCCCTACATAAGGTAAACCGTGTTCCGATCGGAGAAATGACTGACGTTCTTTCGGTTGAAGGCAAGGCAATTGATGTTTCTAGGGGCACATGGGTCAGAATGAAGATGGGAACGTATAAAGGAGACCTTGCCAAGGTTGTGGGTGTCGATGATGTGCGGCAGAGAGTCAGGGTAAAATTAATTCCAAGGATTGACTTACAAGCTATTGCAAAAAAACTGGAGGGCAGACAAGTTGTGAAAAAGAAGGCATTTGTTTCTCCTCCACGCTTTATGAATATTGATGAAGCAAGACAACTGCATATTCGTGTAGAGCGTAGACGAGATCCGGTGACTGGTGATTACTTTGAGAGTGTTGATGGCATGCTGTTTAAAGATGGCTTCCTGTACAAGGCAGTGTCGACGAAATCAATTAGCTCTCAAAACATACGTCCCACTTTGGATGAACTTGAAAAATTCCGGAAACCCGGGGAGAACGGTGCCCGTTTGTCAACTTTATTTTCAAACAGAAAGAAGGGACCCTTCATGAAGGGTGATACAGTTATTGTTGTCAAGGGAGATCTTAAAAATTTGAAAGGACGGGTTGAGAAAGTTGAGGAAGAGATTGTTCATATCAGGCCCGAAATGAAACAACTTCCAAAAACTCTTGCCTTAAACGAAAAAGAGCTTTGCAAATACTTCGAACCTGGGAATCATGTGAAAGTTGTATCTGGTACTCTGGAAGGTGCAACTGGTATGGTTGTTAAGGTTGAGCAGCATGTGCTCATCATTTTATCAGACATAACAAGGGAACATATCCCTGTGTTTGCTGATGATGTTGTGGAGAGTTCTGAGGTGACATCTGCTAGTTGCTATTCTGATGCAGGAGCATCTACAAGGCTCTCCAGGAGTACTTGGGCCCGTTAGTCTATTCTTTTACTAGGTTTTCTTTGAATTTCCTGTTTTGGTTTAGTTTTCCAGAGAGTTGATAAGCATCCAACCTTAAGTCACTTAGGTTTACTAGTTGACAAAGTTCAGATGGGATGTATCCTTGCAACACTTGTAGTCTTTTTCTCAATTTTATTCAGAAATTACCGATTATAGAATTTTCCTTTGGATTTCTTTGCCCTAGAACTCAATTATCTTCGTTCCAACTTTAATTCTATTGCTTTATCCTTCTATTCTCTGTATGTCGGGACTGTTTGGGTCGCTAAACTCGATTCGCCTGGAAAGTGAAGCATTGAAGGTTCTCAATTGAGTTCCTACAGACCCAAGGTTGCCCTTGTCAACTTAAGAGAGATCAAGTACGCAAGATTGAGAAAAGTTTTCCTGTTGAAGTATAGTGAGAGCCATATGTCTCAAAAATAATATATAAAAAAATTATGTTAAAACAAATAATTTAAATAAACAATAAAAAGGATTTTAACCGCAATTCCAACTAATTTTTTAGTTTCTGTCTTCGTCCAACTCTCACACGGGCCAATTCCTCAGAAGAGTCAATTTGGATATAATTATCCTCACAAGAGAGACGGTGCCAACGACAATGGAGGAGGATGGGGATGTCAACAATAACACTGACATTGACAACGGTTGCCGGAAGCTGCGGTTGTAGCTAGGAACAGAAAGGGCTTGGCTGTGGGTCTGATAAAAAAAGAAAAAATATTTGGAAGTGTCGAAATGGTCGACAGCAGTAGAAAGGTTACCTTGGCAAGGGAGTAAGAATCCCTGACGAGGTCCGAGGCAGGAATAGGGATAGAGAACTTTGTTATGGTTGGTAAGGACCAGAGTCAGATTAGGATTTTCGTAGGGACGAGAATGCGATAGGCAAATCGAACCCATTCCAGGAGTGAGAGGGGAATTGAAAGAAAAGATAAGTAGCAATAGCATTATTATTCATACACATACAGTGTTGGTATCAGGGCATAAAAAGTTGTACAAACAGCAACCAAAGCAATTGTACACTCAGTTAGTTCCAGAACATTTGCTTGCTACAAACCTGCTATATCTTAACTAGGAGTGATCTGCCTCCATCTGGTTCAGTTTGAAGGTGCCTTCGTTGTTCTTATGCACTTCAACTTTAAACTTCTCTTCTTTGTCTCCCCTCTTCAACTTCAGAAGCATGTTAAACTTGGCATGTTCTTCTATCACCTGCTCTCACACAGACAGTTCAAACATATGCAAATCAGTACAAACCCATTGATCTCAAAACAGAAACAAATGAAGAAAAGAAGAAATTAGAAGTTTACTGAATCACTAGAAGATTCCTGTGCACTATACAGAACAATTTGAGTTCAAATGCACATTTAAAAACAACAAAATGCATTTCAATCTTCTGAACCATCTAAAGACTACCCCAATACCAATTCAATTCAACCAAATACTACCTACCCTCCAATACCCAATTCTCCTTTGCACCCAATTGAAAACAACCAAATTTTACCCACCAAACCCCAATTCTCCAAAATGCATTTTAAATTGATTTTTAACACCCAATTCAGCACAACCAAACACTACCCCAAAAACCCAATACGAAGTGAAAAAGCACAAAAAATCGAAAGGGCACAAACCTCAGCCTTAGCGTGAACAACTTCTTGAAGCTCATAAGGAAACAGAGAATTAGACCTTTGCTGGAGGCTCTTAACAGCATGATTTGCAGCATCCTGAACCTGAGGATCGTGTGGCGGCACAGATTGCCACCCGGGGCCATGCCCGCCTTCCTTAACACCAAGATCGGAAGGGGTAAACGACGGCGTTTCATTACAGTCACCAGCGTGCTTGAACTCCTGCACTTCCTTAAAACCCATCCATGGCTTCACCCAGACTTTGGCTTCGTAAAGCTTCTTCTTTCCAGCATCGATGGCCTCGATCGTCAGATGGTGCAGAGTGCCAGCAACCACCTGCTCCTTCGCCTTCACCACCCTCACAAACTCAAGCAGAGCATTCTGCAAAATTTTCAATTAATCGAAATTCCAGCATAATATTGAAGAAATTAAAAGGCAAAAAAGAGTAAAGACCTCCTTATTGTTGTGATCTTGGACGGCGAACCGAGCGAGGTCTTCGGTTTCAAGGCTGTTCTGGGAGGCATGGGATTCGTGGACTCCGCCGAGAGTGGCCATGTTTTGGAAACGGGAGGGATTGGATTCTTCTGCGAAGGATGAGAATGCGAGGAAAGGTAAGAAGACGAAGAGGATAAGTTGCATAAACAGACACAAGGAGGAGGAGGAAGAAGAAGATTTCGATTTCAATTTCATCTGCTTTTTTTGTGTTTGGGTTTCTGACACTTTGTAAGACAGATGGGAATTTATCTCTTTCGCTGCTCGGAGTCTTTTTGTATACGTGTCATACACGTGTCGCTTCGAGTATCTTTCTTCGCTTAGTCGGTAAGCTTTTGTTTTCTTTTTTCTATTTTTCTTTTCCTTTAATTCAAGCGTAGTCGATAAGCAAACAAAAAAAACAGAAAAAAAAACCCAAACCAACGAAAAAAAAACTTATGACAGGGTCTCTTTGGTATCTTATTTGGATCCAATTTTATAAATTACAAATTTTAAGTCTAAACCATAAAAATCCATATGGTAGGCCCATTTTTAAAAACTCAAAAACACCCCATTATTAAAAACAAAAAAAAAATTTAATTTTGTAGTTTTTTTTTCTCTCTCTCTCTCCTCCCTCTCTCCGCGCTCTCTATCTCCTCCCTCTCTCGTCTCTCTCTTTGCCCTCCCCCGTCTCTCCATCTCTCTCCTGCCTCTCCCATCTCTCTCTCTCTCTCTCTGAGCATGTCTAAATTTTTTTTATGGTGTGCATTGAGCATGTCTAAAATTTTTAAAAAGAAAAAAGAAGAAGAAGGTGGATTCGGTTTGGGTGGGTTGAGAGAATTTGTGTGTAGAAGGTAGGTGTGCCATAGTCGAGAGAGGAGGAAGGGGTAGAGGGAAGGGGGAATGGAGGAAGGGGCTGTGGAGAGGGAAGCGGGAATGGATTTCAAGGTGGTCAAGGTTGGTTGGAGCTACCAATGGCACACAGGATGGGGAAGGTGATTTATTTATTTATTTATTTTCAATTTTAATTGTTTAAAAGATATACAATTTTTGTTATAATGAACTTTCCATGTTTAAAATACCCTTGAAAATAGGAAGACTAAAATACCCTTAAAATATATGGAAAATTGGATAGGTTAAAGTCATAAAACAAATCATGGATTTTGAAAAATTAAAGTGACATTTCTCTTAAATTTTTCTTTAATGTGTCAAATTGAAACTGAGGTATAAGTTCAGGTGACATTTCTATAAATTGAACTAAGGTATGATTAGCATTTGTCTTAAAATTGTTGAGCGTTAGCAAGCAAAACATACATTCACTCTTGGAAATAAGAAAAAGAAGGTATAAAATAACATCAATGTCAATTTATTTACATGCACAACTACTTTAATTTTTAAGTGCAAATAAAATGTGAGTGCATGTTTATTTACTTGTTAACGCTCAAAACTTTTAAGAGATGTTATGATCAGTTGTGCATGTAGCATTCTACTTTTAATATCCCAACTCCAAAGTGTCTTCTAATTTGCTTAAGTGGAGGCATCATATTGTGATTGTCATGGGAACAAGGAAGAGAAGGGTCATAACAATCTATAAAAACAGAACATGGAAATAATGGTAACATGAGCAGCTCATCCCATAGCATAGACAACCTCAGAAGATTTCATATTGAACTTCAATGAATGACCGTTTGCTTGTCAAAATTCTTGAAATGTATGGAAACATTGAATATATGCAACATTCGACGAATAAGCTATAATGTGTAGGGACAAAGCTTTTGTTGGAAACAACAATCAGTATCAAACTGGCTGTCCTTGATGGATTCATAGACAAAGCTATAATCTTTCAATGCGGGACAAGAGGAAATTGAACTTCAACAATACGAGCTTTAACTGTTTAAGTACACAATCCATGGCTGTCTTTGAAGGAATCATAGACAAAGGCCAACAAACTGGCTGCATATGGCTTTGCATAGAAAGTAACTTTCAACAACATCATCATCATCCGATAAAGTTTTCTTGCAAGAAAACCAAACGAAGACATGCCCCCCAGGGTTTGATATCAGTTTATCTTGTTTGAGATGAAGAATTCTTCATCAACACAAAGAGAGCTTTTCCACGCGGTCAGATCAGATGAAGGCCGCCCCTCCAAACACAAATGAACTATCTGCAGGACAAGATAGCTCCGATCAAAGAGCTAATAGAAAGCATATTATTATGATAACTATGAGATTGTTTTTTTTTCTATTTTTGGGTGTTCTTTGTGTAGGGTCGTTCCGAGAAACGGTCTAGTGCTAAGAATATAAACAAAGGTGCCAACTTTCAAATATAAAAAAGCAAACTTACTTTTCTTTTTTTATTTCACTAAGGTCAATTGGCAAACCTCTCCACAATCACCTGCAAGATCATGTGATGATGGTCAGTAATGAGTAATCCTTTAAGGTTCACAATACAAGGAACAGAGATTGTGAGAGAGTGGAGCAATACCTTGGAGAGATCTCAGCCCTATGTTTTCTGCTACAGCTTTCATTCCTTCTCGAAATCTTCAACTTCAACTCATCAGAGCATGCATTTCTTGAGTTTGTTGGAAGATGATAAGGTCATTCTACCTTAAAAGAGCATGCAATACGCTTTAGTTTTCTTCCATGAGCAGCAGTTACCTTGAAATCTCAAAATACACAATGCATGCCAAATTGGGTCAAGTTGGGGTAGTTCCCATTGGGAATCTTACACAGAGAGTCTAGAGATACAACAAAGAAAACAATTCTAATGAAATGGAACTGTAGTTCGGAAGTGAAAGGCACAGAAAAGGATCAACAGAATTTTACCTTCACGTGTTTTCTCATACTTTTGTTCCTCATCAGATTTTGAAAAGCCAAGTCTAATAGCTATACAACGAGGATTTCAACTCGATTGCTTTCCATTTTCATGCATATCTCAGCTCAATAAGATACTCCTAAGTTCAAGACATTAAGAATTGGATCATTAGATTCATCTTAGAAAATGAACAAACTAATTTCTCTAGTTAACCCCAACTCATGTAGCTTCTGAAAACTAATTTCCAATCAACAAGTATGTATACATTTTCATCCATCTCA
Source organism: Prunus kanzakura (assembly GCA_020521455.1). Classification (NCBI taxonomy): domain Eukaryota; kingdom Viridiplantae; phylum Streptophyta; class Magnoliopsida; order Rosales; family Rosaceae; genus Prunus; species Prunus kanzakura. The sequence continues at coordinate 67,558 of BPUM01000955.1, forward strand.
AATTAAATTCATAAATAACGTTTTCAAGTTATGATGAAAGATTACCTAATCATGAATGGACATTTCATGCTTGTTATGCTACATTCAGATCTCTTCACCACATTGTCCAAATGCTGGTCTGTTGCTAGAGCTCCACCTGGAGAAGATTTCCTTCCCCTTTGTTTGCCACAATCTGTTTGTAGAAAAACAAAAATCTATATACAACGGTAAACTCTCCTCGGGCAGTGACATGAAAGAAACCTGCAAATGAGAACTGTTTATGAGAAGGCATGTTATCGTGCAGAGTGACTGATAACTCAGCATTTGAGACTAGACAGACATAAGTTGTGATCAGCATGCTCTTGGATACCGATAAGGACCAGCCCCAGTGAGAAACAAAGTGACAGAATTATCAGAATTTATCAAGTTTAATACCAATAAAATCAAATTTGCAATTCAAGGCAAGATTCTTTTTTACAGAAAAAGAAAATGCTAATGAACTATAGCTGTCGTTCCATTTTGATCAAATAACATTTTAGAGTCCTTCAGAAGTTAAAGGCGCAGAGAAATATCACAAACAAGCCTTACCTTCATTTGTTTTCTCCCACTCTCTTCCAGATCAAATTTCGAAAAGCCTGCTTCTTCTAATAGCTTTTTAATATGGACGATTACTTGAGTGCTTTCACTTCCCATGCATACCTCAGCTCAACAAGATGCTCCTAAATCCAAAGGAGAAATTAATTCTACTGCCTTTAATTAAATCTAATTATTGCAGCTTCATAAAAATAAATCTAACAAATGATAATCCAATTCTTAGACAAGATAAACATGGAATAATGACAAGGGACCTACTTGATGCTATTTGCCTGACTTTGACTTGAGAGTGAAATGTCGAAAAGCAAAAACTTTGTTTGATAACGAGCTCACATCATATGATCACTTCTTGGCCTATGAAGATGCAAGGAATGTGAGATACCTTAGCCCAATCTTCTCCCCTCTTATTCTAATACCTTTTACTCCAGGGCAGAACAACTGGAGATGCTCAGAAAAGAAAGAGTCTTGTGGCAGGAATTGGAGACTCAGACAGCCATAAATATGTATCTGTTGTGAATTCTCAAATTTCAGATGAATGGCATATTATTATGGTAACTACGAGATTGGTTTTTTCATTTTTTGGGGGTGGTTCAGAGCAACGGTCTAGTGCTAAGAATATAAAGGTGCCTACTTTCAAATATCAAAAAGCAAACTTTTTCTTTTTTGATTTCACTAAGGTCATTTGGCAAACCTCTCCACAATCACCTACAAGATCATGTGATGATGTCATTAAATGAGTAATCCTGTAAGCTTCATAATACAAGGAACAGAGATTGTGGGAGAGTGGGGCAATGCCTTGGACAGATCTCAGCCCTATGTTTTCTGCTACAGCTTTCATTCTTTCTCTAAATCTTCAACTTCAACTCATCATAGCATGCAGTGTTTTTGAGTTTGTTGGAAGATGATAGGGTCGTTCTTCCTCTTACCTTCAGACACTTGTCTAAAGTCATCTCCTTGAGATGAGGAAAGCCTGGACACCGGCCTTCTGGTCTTCATTCCTCCCCACTATGGCAAATGAGTAATTCAGATGAGAAGGCATCGACTAATTGCAGAAAGCAAACCATTCGGAAGTGAAAGGAACAGAAAAGGACCAACAGAATTTTACCTTCACGTGTTTTCCCATACTTTTGTTCCTCATCAGATTTTGAAAAGCCAGTGAGGATTTCAACTCGATTGCTTTCCATTTTCATGCATATCTCAGCTCAACAAGATACTCCTAAGTTCAAGACATTAAGAATTGGATCGTTAGATTCATCTTAGAATATGAACAAACTAATTTCTCTAGTTAACCCCAACTCGTGTAGCTTTTGAAAACTAATTACCAACCAACAAGTATGTACAAGAAATAGACACGAAAGAGACTAATTGATATGCTAAAAACTTAAAAGGGAAACAGTGAAGGGGACGACACTGAAAGATGCATATTCAATTATCAAATGTTTTAATGAAGCGTCAGATCTTCTGTAAAGGTTCAGTTGCGTGTTAGAAATAATCAATGGCACGGCAATTAGGTGGACTTATGTGAATCCAATTGTGCTTTTTTTTTTTAATGCAAGTTTTGTGCCATTGTACCTCAAAACAGAACAGGGAACTAAGACAATTTAAACACAGAGAAAACAGAGATTAAACATCCTAGCAATACATGAACGAAATTTAAATACAGTAGCACTAAGACAATTTAAACACAGAGAAAACAGAGATTAAACATCCTAGCAACACATGAACGAAATTTAAATACAGTAGCACTAAGACAATTTAAACACAGAGAAATTAACATCCTAACATTTATAACATGAACAAATCTAAAAACAGAGAAATTCACTAAGAAAATTTTGTAATTGATGAATGATTTGAGTTTTTGTGTGTTTTTCTGGAAAATGCTTCTGATCAGAAAATAGCATGAGACCAGTAAGCAGCAGTGACAATGTAATTCACAAAAAGCTGGGAATGCATGCAATTAGAAATGAGATGAAATATTAATGGAGAACAAAAAAAAAACAAAAACAAAATTGAGCTTGAAATGTTTCCTAGCTCAATAGTAACTGAAGATTCGATTATAGACAGAGTGTGCCTATGGTGTGGTTGGTTATAAGCTAAAAATGAATATGAATTAAAAATAAAAAAATGTGCTGAACAACAGAGAGCGAGCATGATCTGGGAAGAAGCATTCGATGTAACTGTAAAGGTTAATTGGATGCAAAATTGATGGCAAATTTGGGGCAATTGACATAAAAATAGTTTAAAATGTGTATTTCGGTTTATTTGGAATCCAGATTTTGAGTTTTTGTATTGAATTAGAAGAAAAGCAGTTAAAGCGGTTATTTGAAGTACATACCTGACCTGAGTTTGTTTGTGAGAGAGAGCTCAAATCATATGATCACTTCTTCGTCTATCTTGATGCAAGGAATGTGAGAAATCTTGGCCCAATCTTGTCCCGTCTTATTCTCATACCTTTTCTTCAGGGCAGAGCAATTGGAGATGCGCAGAGAAGAAAGAGATGGCGGCAGACCCTCTTCTGGCAGGAATTGAATACTGTCACACCCACCAATAACTAGAGTTTGAAGAGAAGTGAGGTGTTGAAGTGCCTCTCCTGGAAGGAATTCCAGACTCTTACAACTATGAATATATAGTTCTTGAAGAGAAGTAAGGTGTGCAAGTCCCTTTCCATCCAAAGATTTCAGAGTTGAAAGTTCCTCGATGAGGAGATTGTGAAGAGTGGTAGGGAGCAGCTGTTGCTTGAGCAACGTCTCCAAGATTTCATCACTTCCCCTGCCACCAATTGTAAATTGTTCAAGGGAGACAAGTGCTTGCAAACCCCAGTTACAGTAGTCTCCCACTGATGAAGATGAAGCCCTCAGTCTCTCACAATTCTCAATCCTAAAATATCGGAGGTTGGGAGGCAAACCCCCATCTTCTGCAATTGACTCCAGATTTGGAAGATCTCTTATCCACAAATATTGAAGGGCTGTGAGGGTGTGAATGCGTTCAGGTAATGACTTTAACTTATCACATCTGCTGAGCTCCAATCGAGTCAGGTTGGGAGTGGGCAATCCTCCCTGCGGAAAACACACCAGATTTGGACACCCGAAGATAGTCAATTGATTGAGATGACTTAGATTCTCAACCGCTCCTTCTTCTTCAATCAAGCAAAGCGATTCCAGATTCTCACAATTGTTAATAATAAGTATCGTCAATTTGGTAAAAATGCCCAAGGGGAAGGACCTCATTGAATCACAACTATCATTTATACTCAAATAGTCGAGCGATGTTAATTTGGCCAACATCTCATGAGGTAGGAATTCTAATCTCCTACAACTTTCTATGTAAAGTGAAGTCAACGAAGTGGGTAGGCCATCTTCAGGGAACGACGACAGGGTTGGACAATTCGAGAGAGTCAAACTTTGAAGACGATTGATGTTGGGCAAGCATTGTATGTCATTAAAATTTCTAATCCAAAGTCGGGACATGAGTTTTGTCTCTAGTAATGATAACAGACTTGTTTGGCATCCATCTTCTATTTCCAATTCTTGAAGAGAATTGTAGTTGAGACTAGTACTAGTACTAGTAGTAGCAGTGGCCCTTTGATCATGTAAAACTCCACACCCTTCCACGCTAAGCTTCTTCAAGCAAGGCAGATCACAAGGCAAGCTTCCTCTTAGCTTCGGACACTTTTCTAGAATTAGCTCCTGGAGACGAGGAAAGTTTGGACCTCCACTCCCACTTGGTACCCATTCCTCCCACTCTACCATCTCCTTAAACTCCAGCCTCTCCAGCGATTGAAATGGCTGAAATGGCTGACCATACAACTCAGGACCTAACGTCCTAAAAAATTCCATCTTACATATGAAGAGCTCCTTAAGAGCAGGTAGCTGTCCAAGCGGTGGCAACTCGAAGCAATAATGACAGCCTTCGAGGCGCATAACTTTTATTTTATTGAAGGCAGAGTCTCCCAACCAGTTTGGGAAGCTGGTCCCGCCATAAAGTTTGACGGTCAATTTCTCCAAATTCATGCAAGGTTGGAGCTTGTCAAGTACATCTCTCACCTTTTCGGAATGATTGGCATCTTCGGAGTCCCATGCCAACTCTAACTCCTTCAGATCTTTCTTGTTCTTCAAATTAGCTTGCAAGGCATCCCTACCATCAACTACATTATTAAGCTTCAAAATAGAAAGTTTTCCTTCAAGATGAGACAACTCCCTCAATTCTCCAATAGTCGACCCATTTGATTTCCCCACAAAAAAAGTAGTCAATGTTCTCAAACTTTTTAGTCTACCCATTTGCACCGGCATCTCTTCAATTTGTGTTCCACTAAAATCAAGATGCCTCAAGTTAATCAATTTCCTCATGTCTGTAGGCAATTCAAAAAGAGACCGACAATCTGCCAATAGTAATGTTTGTAGACTATAGAGAGTGCAAACTGTGGCAGGCAACCTTTTGATTCTAGTATTAGAGAGATCCAAGTAGCGCAAATGAATGAGGTTACCAATAGAATCGGGTAACTCAACGATATTCTTATAGTGTGACAACGTTAGCACCCGTAAACATAATAGAGATGGCACTAACTCATGTAAAACCCTTTTACTTACATAATTTTCACACCATTCCCTTCTTAGAGGTAGGAAGGTTCGCAAATGCTTAACCTCATATAATGGCTCAAATTTCGCAGCACAATCAAATCGCCCTCTAGCATACGACAAATGCCAAACTCTTTTCAAAACTTCATGTGATTCGCCCCCTTCCCATCTCAAACAGGATTCCCTAGCCACAGACATAGCTAAGTCATTGATGAGATCATGCATTGTGAACTGTGATTTCACATATCTTGATCTTTGAAAAAATGATCGTGATAATAAGTCATCAAAGTATTTCTTAGTGAGCTCTTCCATTCTTTTTCCACTCTCAGCTTGTGGAATTAAACTTTCTGCCACCCAAAATAGAACTACATCTTCCTTTTGGAAGAGATAGCCTTTTGGAAAAATTGAGCAATAAGCAAAGCATCGCTTTAAATGAGTTGGGAGATAATGGTAACTCAATCTTAAAGCCGGAATTGTGTTACATTTCTCACGGGGTAGCTCCCAAATATTGCTATTTAATATGTTATTCCATTCCCCATAATCTGTGTTGAAACGTAAGAGACCTCCAAGTGTCTCTGCAGCTAATGGTAAACCGTTGCACTTTGAAGCAATTTTCTTACCAACTTCTTCCAGCTCTAGATGTGCACTTGAGTTTCCATTTTCAAAGGCATGTTTTGAAAGTAACAACCAGCAATCCTCATCGGACAGCTGTTCCAAAAAGTGAATCGGAACAGTGCGCATGCGAGCTGCAACACTTTCGTTACGAGTTGTCACGATGACCCAACTTCCCCTTGCCCCGGATGCAAAAGGACGTTGCAAGAGACTCAAATCCTGATAATTCTCATTCCAAAGATCATCCAACACAAACAGAAATTTCTTGCCCTTTATTTGTTGTCCTAGCTGATCTTGAAGAGAACTCAGGTCTTCATTATCGTAAGCTTTTGGACTGACTGACTTAAGTAGGGTCTTAGTTACCCTAGTAACATCAAAATCTTCTGAAACATAAGCCCAGGTTCTAAGATTAAAATGCTCTTTCACTTTGTCATCATTATAAAGGAGCTGAGCGAGGGTTGTCTTGCCAAGTCCGCCCATTCCCACTATGGTGATGACGGATACATCCTTGTTGCTTGCATCATCAGATAACAACAGTTTCATCAGCTTTTCTTTATCTCCATCCCTACCAAGATACACACAAGATTTATCCACCGAGGAAGAAGTTGGAGTTCTTTGTGAAATCTTCCCCCAAACAACACCTTCTCTCAGCCCAAGGAAATCCTTTTGCTTTGCAAGGTGCTCTAACCTTTCAAGCAACTCCTGAATCCTACCATTCATGCCTCGATCAAAAGGATTAAGAGAAGTAGAGAAGAAGTTCAACACCTGATTTCTGACGGTTTGAAATTCAGCTTCCACCTTGCATCGCAGAACTTCAGCATTGATCTCATCCAGAAGGTCATCCGCATCAAAGACAGCATCTTGAAGCTTATCAAGCCACTGTTTCACGTAGCTGTTCAGGAATTGCTTCTCCTCCGCGTCATTAAGCACCGCATTAAGGCTCAACAACGTTATCTCCAGTTTCTTCACAAGCGACTCGTCCAGTTTCTTTCTCCGGAACAAGTCCACGAACTCGCTGGAACCAATCTTGTCAAACAGCACCTGCAAGGAGGCAGAGAGAATAGCTTCTCCAACCAAAGCCATGTTTCGATTCTTTGCAAAGGATTTGGACTTGAGTTCAGATTTGAAGCAAGTTTTGCAGCGAAGGATTTGACTGTTGAGAAGTTAAGATTTATGTTGCTCTCTCAGTATCATTGACTTGGAGTCTTCCAAGTGAGAATATTATTGCAAAAGGACAAGCGCGTTTGTAAATAAAGCTTACGAGTGGGAACCCACACGGTTATAGATAAAGCTACACAATCATATAGATAAAGCTGCTAGGTAATGAAGCAGCAGCTGGACCAGGGAGATGGGGCTCCTTTGAACCATGCGACTAGTATAACTTCCTCCATTTTTGAAGAAGAATGGGATGAATGAACACTTTTCGAAATATAGGCCCCTATAATTATTATTTTCTAGACATCAACTTACTAATTTTGAAATCTATGTACAAAACTCAAGTTCAAACTAAAGATATAAAATGTCATAATATTCCTACATATTTACAATATTTACCACTGAACTTCGATAAGTCAATTTGACAGTTTTCAAATATGTCATTAATTCCCTCATTTCTAATTAATACTTCTTCATTTATAGCATATCAATGACTCCGATTTTCTTTTGGCATTTCCTCTAATTCCTGAAATTTCGACTAATAACAAAATTTGGGTTGATGTTTATTTACTTGGAGTTGGAGTCCTCGAGTGAAATTATTACTGCCTAAAACTTTTGGACTTTTGTTATAACCCGAAAAATAAAAAAAATAAAAATGCTTTTGTAACGTGGGGGGACCCACACGGTTAGGCTTGTCATAATTCATAAAGCTGTCATCCATTATTGAGGAGCATGAGTTATAAAAAGAAAAGTTAGCATCTGTCAGGAGACTTTTGGTACATAAAACTTTTAATTTTATGAACTTTATCAAAAGTGATTGAGTAGGTTGGTCATTGTGTTAATAGAGCTATTGAGTAGGCTGGTCATTGTGGTGGGAACTCATACGTCGAAAAAGACTGAAATGTTTTGAGTACAACGCAATACCATTACTTTGGAACCTAAGACCTTTTTTCACGCCCAGCCTAGTCAGTGGCGGACCCAGACTTTTGTTCATTTGGGGCGTAAAAAACAATTTCATAGCTGACTCCTACAAAGTATAGGTTTTCATAACAATACGATATATGTTATAACACATAATCTATTTCAATAATTTTTTAATATATGATTTGGGCCAAAATCTAAGGCTTTATATATTGGACCACACCTTATTAAGTCTTGGGCCTTGATATTTTCAATATAGGAGAGGTTTTGGGCTAAAACCTTGAAGGCTTTACTTATTTAGGGTATTGAGTGGAGATTTTGCATGCAAAATCCTAGCCAAGTGTCTTGTTTACATTGGCAAAGTGTTTGGCTAGATGGGTGAACAAAACACTCAAGTGTGGGCAGCTGCCCACAGTAGGCATATGCTGGGTCCGCCAGTGAGCCCAATTAAGGTTTTGTTATGAAGAAAACGTTGGATTTCAGTTTAATAGGTATAATGCCACGTGTCTTGATCCCTGGCAAGTGCCATGTGGTATTCCAGTACCACTCAAAAATGTCTCCACGTGTTTTTTATTTATTACATAACTTCTATTTCACAATGCACCCTACAAATATAAAATACATATAGGGTGCATCACTCTAAGCTAATTAAAATTACAACATGAACTTCCTTTTGGGAGAGGAAAATAAAAGATGAAGTTGGAAATTCTAGATGGGGAAAACCACAAGGCTCCGCTTCAACGATAGCCCCAGAGTGCTTCAAAAACTATCTTATGCCTGTCATGGCTATAAAACCAGCGCCTAGGCTTAAAAACAGAGGAAAAAAACATGAGTCGTAAAACTCACTCGTGTAACATCCTCTGCTATTACTCTAATAGATAATCAACGGAAAAAATATTCCCTCGTCAAACCCGAGTTGGGGAAAAAGATGACTGGAGATGTCTTCCTGTAAGTGATCATGGAATGCAAAAAAATATGACAGTAAAACAAAACATCGCATCCACAACACAGACTTTTCTGCTTTCACATTCTTTCAGCTTTATCTGTAATATAGTAACATTTAAACATTAGACTTGCAAGATATATATACCGTTTTTTGGTCAATGAAATACACATCTAAGGACAAACAAATAAATAATGGCAAGAAATAAATAACTGAACTTCAAAAGTTTTTGTTTTTAGGTTTCATAAGTTAACATCACAATTCCTTCTCTTGCTGGATAAATTGTTGTTTCATATCCGCTTTAAGCATGCAGGAGCTTCTTGTTTTCAATTTAACCACAGCCAACATTTAGTTAAGCAATTAACAGTTAATTCGTAGGGTGGCACAAATCCATCTGGTGGTGTGCCTCCCAGATCGAAAATCCAGTTAGTTGGGTCAGTTGGTACCAAATTGTAATACAGGAGGGCTTACTAATGTTGTTGTCAAAAACAAGGCTTAAAGTAATAGTGCAGCACTTTCAATGAAATCATAAAATGGAGTATGATTCACTAACAGATAAGAAGAAACTAATTTCTGCAGAAACCCACTAACAAATGATCTGACAATTTGTAATGAATCAATTTAATAAGAACATTCCTCAGCAAGGATTCGCAGATTACAAAATCCCTCCCTCCCAGATATACATTGCTCCCAAGAAACAGTAGGATGAAGGAGACTACGAGAAAAACATCCAAATCTGGAATGAAACTTAAGGAGATTTTTATTTAATCAATTGTTTACTAATTAACCAATATAATGGGATATACTTAGGCGCATGATAGGTTTTCATCAATCAGGATGAATACAATACATGTTGTTGGCAGATACTGGTACTCCTTAGTATTGAATGAAATTTGACTGAACATATCTTTTATATTTGGGAGATTCACTATTATCCAATGAAGGAGCCCAAATTTTTTATAAAAAAAAAAAAAAAAAAAAAAAAAAAAACCCTATATGAAATGAACTTTAGAAACACACCCAAAGCCCATTTACAACATAACAAAAAGGCTTAACTTCTTTTAAATTACAAAACTGCCATTGATTTCTTAAAACAAACTCAACCTCAAAACCTCATAAAAAAGCCCAAAACACTCAATAGGGCATCAAAGTAATTTAATAATCAAAATTAAATCCAATAAAGTCAGCTATCATTTTTTGGGTTTGTTTATAAAAATTAAATGGTCTATGGTTTATTTATAGTTTTAGTGCTAGGAATGGGTATATGACTAAATATCTCTTTATATATTTTTGTTTACAAAGATGTAACAATGATTTATACTTTCATGCAGACTCACACGAGCAAGTTCGGATCACTTAGATTTAAAATGAATGTAGACTTGAGGGCAAATATTTGTTCTGGAAATGAATTCAATTCTGGACAGGTAGTCCCTAAAACTTAAGGCATGAAAGAAGGGCTGGCTACCTTGAAATGTCGAATTGGGTAACGCTTGGGTAGTCCCCAGTGGGGAATGATATAAACAGAAAGCACCAACATATTTTCAAGAAACAAAGACTATAATTCAAGGAAAGACTATTTTCTGATCATATATTGGCCATATTGCATGAACCATAATTCCTTCGTTCAGAATAAAGACACTAGGTTTTGTTGGAAACAACTTTCAGTATAAAACTGGCTGTCCTTGAAGGGCCAACACTAATAAAGCTATAATCTTTCAATGCGGGACAAGAGGAAAATGAATTTCAATACAAACTTTAACAGGTTTAAGGTCACAATCCATGGCTGCCTTTAAAGCATTCATAAACAAAAGTCCAGCAAACTGGCTGCATAGGACATTCATAGAGAGAAACTTTCAACAACATCATCATTATCCGAGAGAAAGCTTTCTTGCAAGAAAACCAAACGAAGACTGTGCCAATTGGGTCAACTTACCATTCCCAATGGGAATGTTAGGCAGAGAGACTGGAGTTCAGGGAAGAGAGACAACAAAAAACAAAATTCTAATGAAATGGAACCTTTGAGAGTCCAACATGGAAGTTAAAGGCACATAAAAAGGATAAACAGAGGTTTACCTTCATGTGTTTTCTCATACTTCTGTTCCGCGTCAGATTTCAAAAAGCCAGTACTAATAGCTACTCGAGTGCATTCCATGTTCATACATATCTCAGCTCAACACAAGATACTGCTAAATTCAAGGCTTCACCCAGACTTGGAATGTTAGGTTGATCTCAGAATATCAGCAAATTAATTTCTCGCACTCACCAGCGTGCTTGAACTCCTGCACTTCCTTAAGGCCCATTCATGGCTTCACCCAAACTTTTGCTTCGTAAAGCTTCTTCTTTCAGGCATCGATGGCCTCGGTCGTCAGATGGTGCAGAGTTCCAGCAAACTCAAGCAGAGCATTCTGCAAGAATTTCAATTAATTGCTTAATAATCTAATTAATTAAAATTCCAGCATAATATTGAAGAAATTATCCAACAAGATGGTTTCTGACGGACGCTGTTCGGAGACTTTTTGTATACGTATCATTCACGTGTCGCTTTGAGTATCTATCTTTGCTTTAGTTGGTAAGCTTTTGTTTTCTTTTAATTCAAGCGTTGTCTGTAAGCAAATAAAAATAAATAAATAAAACCCAAACCAACCCGAAAAAAAAAAAACCTCTTTTTGTTAGGAACAAAAAATAAACTTATGATATATTTACTTATCGAGAATAGGTATTAAAAAATGATTCCAATTAGTGCCTTTTTTGTGTTTATATGGGTATTGAAATGATTTCAATTTATGACTTCCCCTACATTTATAAATACATAAGGAATATAATATATATATATATATATATATATATATATATATATATATATATATATATATAGGAATTCCATGTTAAAATTCGTAATCAGATTCCTTCAAAATCGTTTGGAGTGGTTGATTCGATTCTCATTCCATAATTTCCCTATCTAAGTTCCCGGATTTATATCTTCTCTCATTCGTAGTAAGTAAACGTGTCATAGATTAAAAATAAAAAGAAAGACATTTTAACATTTCTCTTAAAACTAATCATACAACATTTCTCTTAAAATTGTTGAGCGTTAGCAAGCAAAACATATATGCACTCATTGAAATAAGAAAAAGAAGGTATAAAATAATATCAGTGTTCCATACACTACAATTTTAAGTGCAAATAAAATGTGAGTGCATTGTATATTTTACTTGTGAACGCTCAATAATTTTAAGAGAAATGTTATGATTAATCGTGCATTAGCACTCTAATTTTAATATTCCAACTCTGAAGTATCTTCTAATTCGCTTAAGTGGAGGCATAATATTGCGATTGTCATGGGAACAAGGAAAAGAAGGTTCATAACAATCTATAAAAACAGGAGGAGGAAATAATGGTAACATGAGCAGATCATCCCATCGCATAGACAACCTCATAAAATTTCATATTGAACTTCAATGACTGTTTGCTTGTCAAAATTCTTGAAATGTATAGAAACATTGAACATTTGTAACATTCGACAAATAAGTTATAATGTGACAGGACTCGACTCAAATTCCACTTTGGAATCTGCACCGAACCCTGTGCGTGTCCGACACCTGGCAGGTGCTAAACGCACTTGACCAAATTGCCCTTCTATAACGAAATTCAAAGTTTATTAGGATTTGACTTCTACCGAAAATTCGGCAGAGTCTCCCCTGTAAATACTTGTTTCCCAAACTTTTTCACTTATACAATCAGCAATTTAAAATACCCACAACCATTCAGCATGCACAAAAATAGAATTCATGCAACTAAACAACTAATCTTCATGGCCTCAGGCCTTACAGAAATCCTAGGGCAATTTCAGAGCTTTCTAATTACTTCAATTTACAAGAATACCAATATCACAACAGAATATCCTACATAGTGGAAAAGGATGAGTGACGGGTGATGATCGCCTTGTGGTGGTGCTCTAGTACACGACTACTGCCTGGGGGCGCAAAACATTTTAAAGTGTGAGTGGACAAAATAAAGTTTGGGAAAACAGAATATTAACATACTAACCCCATTGTTAAAACATTTAGAAAATTCGATTATATTCATTTTATATATTCGTACAAGAATTTAAGACATGAATATTTATATACATATAATTGATCATGCGTTCACTCAGATCATCAAAACCTTTTGAAAGCATTGTAAAGAAATAATTTTTTTCCACCTAGGTGTACCCATAATAAATCCATCAATTCCATGATCTTTATATTCATTCCTCACATTATACCGTCAATTCCTTGTGTCACATAATGCAACACATCCTCGCAAGCCTCGGTGACACAAAGTCAACCCGAGCCGCATCTTTTCTCAAAGATCTAATCGAACTAACTTAGGAATCAGAGTGCCTTTGGGTGTGGTCTTTTATTCCTATTTGTTTCGCTAGAACCGAGGAAGGGAGAGAAGAAAGCTCGAAGGGTGAAGAATCTAGGTGTGAGAACCTGTAAATATATATATAATAATTATTTATTACTATGAATTTTTCTTATTTAAATATTTATTGTGAAGATTTATATGTTATTAAATCTTAAGCCTAGCATGAGATTATCCCTTTAGTTGAAAGATGACACCATTCTTGTTATCCATGTGTAGAGACTTAGAATTGGTTTTAATCAAATCATCATTGCCATGCCACCTTGCATGCTAGTAATAAGTGGTGTTGTGATATCATTGGCCAAAGGTGGATGACTCACATTATTCTCTCATCTTTCTATCTTATCTTTTGGTGGTGATGTTGTAATATCATTGGCCAAAGGGGATGAGTCACATTATTCACTTACATTTCTATCTTATCTTTTTGGTGGTTTAAAATATTGTATATATAAATATTATTTGGGTGCATGCATATCCTCTCCTGTAAGTATCATGCTTCCGTACTTCAATCATTCATTCCAATCTTTTAAGATAGATTTCTACCATGAAGTAGTGTTAGAGAGAGAGAGAGAGAGAGAGAGAGAGAGAGAGAGAGAGAGAAGGAAGGAAAAGAAACAAGATGAAGAGTGTGTGTGTGTGTGTGTGTGTGTTTGTCTTGCAATATTTCATACTTATCATGGTGAGTGGGTTATGTAATATGTTCTAAAAATTCTTATTTTGTGATAAATGTGAAAATCATGAATTTATTCTATTTACAAATCTCTCTCTATTTTCAAGTAAAGCATGTCTAATTTGTGCAATATTTCACACAATATATATTATTTGGAGTTTTTGTGAAGTATGTATTATTCATGGAACATGCGAACTTCAGTGACGGGGTATCCGAAGGATAAATGTACCAGACGGGGACATAGGGCAGTGACACCGATAGGGGTCACGTACTGGGTACAATTTGTGAAGGATAACCAAGATATGAAGTAATGATGTGATATGATTTGTATTGTGTATCTTTTTATTATATTTTTTAGAGTGTGTAAAATGGCATTGCTTGACTGACATATTACATAATCTACTCACTAAGTGGTGGTTTCTCATTCCTCACCTATTTTGTTTTTCAGATCAATTAGTGGGCAAGACAAAGCCGAAACTAGAGAAGTTGGATTAGTTTAGAGTGATAAACTTTTATTTATATCTTGTATACTTGTAAGATTATTATAATTTTTTTTATAAATATAATGGTAATTTATTTTAACCAAATTTTCAGCTTTTATTTATTTATTTCTTTCAATTCATGCACCTTGATTCGGGAATATTCGTTATTCTCATATTCGGGGCGTGACACTAGGGTTTAGGGTTTAGGGAGAGAAGGAAGCTCGAAGGGTAAACCCTAAACCCTAAGAATCTACATGCGAATATTCTCCCATGGAACAAGTTTTGAAGGGTGTTGAGATTAGGTAAACTCTCAATTTCATTTGACTTGCGAGTCTTCAGATGAGATTATTCCTACCAAATACTTATATTATATAGCAAAAAAACAAATGCTTGTGTAACAAACTCGATATGAGGATGGGGTCGACAGACTCGACATAGAGCTACCGTCCATCAATATATTATTTGATACGTTTATGCTAAGCAAGCATTGATATATATTTTCCTTCTCTCATTTTTTATATTAGAATCAAATTATTGTTTAACCAGAGTTTAAGCAATCCAAGAATAACATAAACAAACAATCGGAAGGTCATTTGTGATGACACAATTTCCATTTAATAATGCAACATACATATTCAATATATATATATACATATGTGTCCATCAATACATAAGTTTTCAAAGCTCTTACTATAAAATAAATATAATAAAAAACTCATTTCATTGACGTAGGCTTTTCCAATGAGACAATTAGCAAATGCTTTTGTAATGCGGGGGACCCACATGGTTTTGACACTTTTGTCTCTCTCCACAAGAGGGAGAAAAACTTCCCTCGGACGCGATTCAGCATCAGCCATCCACATAATTATCCCAATCCAATGAAATCGTGGTAGCTGCCAACCCCCTTACCCATTCCCGCCTCTTTTTTATTGAAATCTACTAATGCAAAATGTGCACAATTTGATTGAACATTTGTGAAATGTCATTGGTGCTGATTTCTTTTTCCATTTATTGTTTTTGGCTTACTTTTATTTATCTATTTATTTATTTTTATTTTATCAAATCTCTTTGTAAAAGAGGCAAGACATTGGATTTATGGCATCACGCATAAAAAGAAGAACAAAATGAACAAAGCAAAGAAGTACACTATTTTATTTTTTCCTTCTCATGTTCTGAATACATATACTTTCCTTATTTTTTTTTGGAAGACAAAGACAAGTAGACTCAAAGGAGAACCAAAAATTAGTTAATTGGAAAGATTTGATGGATAATAGGGTGTGGCAATTTGTGTATCTGTGCATTATAACCCTTCAGAATACTGTTTGCTTAGAGGGCCAACACCAAAGCTATGATCTATCCCCTGCTATAAATGACTCGACTTCTGGATGTTAGTTATTCGCTAAGAATTAACAGGTGAAAGAAGGGCTTCCATTAGAAGCTGCAGTTAGCTTGAAATTTTAAAATACACAAAGCCAAATTGGGTCAAGTTGGGGTAGTTCTCATTGGGAATGATATGCAGAGAGTCTGGAGTTCAGGGAAAGGATACAACATAACGCAAAAATTCTAGTGAAATGGAACTATAGGTCCAATTAGTTGCAAACAACTTGGAGTCTTCGACTGAGATCATTACTCCCAGATACTTTTGTTACCAAAAAAAACAAAAAACAAAACAAGAAGAACCCAAATGCTTTTGTAAGGCGGATGACCCTACGCGGTTTCTTTGACACTGTTAATTTTCTGTCCTTAAACGAGCATTATTGAGGAGCATCATTTATATAAGAAGAGTCACATCACATCATCTATAAATAAGCATTGATCGTTTCCTTCTCTTTTTTCAGTTTGTCTTTTTTGGACATTGAAAAGCATTAGCTCATTGCTGTTTTTATTTATTTACAAACAACTAACATTATGTTGTAAAGATTTCTAATAATTAAGTTGTTGATCATTTACTAAATAACATGTTCTAATAGAGAAACGCTCAAGCGCCAAGTCGGAGACCTCCAATCTGCCAAGGAGGATGATCTCTCCAATCCGCAAAGTCAGAGACCTCCAATCTGCCAAGGAGGATGATCTCCAATCCGCCAAGAATGTATGTATCATTCCGAAACCAGCAACTACAACAGATTGACTAAAAAAAACACGAAACAAAAAAAGAGAATTGCAAACCAACTTGCATTTCGTTTTTCACAAGCCCCCCATTAATTGGATGATCATAGGCATATCAACATTAAATTAGTCACAAATCCAAATGCATCGAGTGTAGAATATTGCCAAGATCCCGTTCACATGCATCGTAATGGGGACTGTTTAAACCACAATTATCCGTTCCACACACGTGACTGACTAAAAGGTTAACTCAATCTTGGGCTCTGATCATGATAAAGATAGGTTTGCTAATTACAAGAGAAGTATAGAATTATATTAATCAAAAATGTTGGTGGACTTTATAGAATGATAAAGATAGGACTGTATCATAAATGTTCATTTAGCCAATCATAATTCCAGTTCCTAAACTAAATTTAATAAAAATGATTCAATTTTCATTAAGGGGTAAACGACGGCGTTTCCTCGCACTCACCAGCGTGCTTGAACTCCTGCACTTCCTTAAACCCCATCCATGGCTTCACCCAGACTTTGGCTTCGTAAAGCTTCTTCTTACCAGCGTCGATTGCCTCGATCGTCAGATGGTGCAGAGTGCCAGCAACCACTTGCTCCTTCGCCTTCACCACCCTCACAAATTCAAGCACAGCATTCTGCACAATTTTCAATTAATTTCTTAATTATCTAATTTATTGAAATTCCAGCATAATATTGAAGAAATTAAAAGGCAAAAAAGAGTAAAGACCTCCTTCTTGTTGTGATCTTGGACGGCGAACCGAGCGAGGTCTTCGGTTTCGAGGCTGTTCTCGGAGGCATGGGATTCGTGGACTCCGCCGGGAGTGGCCATGTTTTGGAAATGGGAGGGATTGGATTCTTCTGCAAAGGATGAGAATGCGAGGAAAGGTAAGAGGACGAAGGGGATGAGTTGCATAAACAGACACAAGGAGGAGGAAGAAGAAAATGGTTTGGATTCTTTTGTTTTGTTTTTGGGTGTCTGACACTTTGTAAGACGGATGGGAATTTATCTCTTTCGCTGCTCGGAGTCTTTTTGTATACGTGTCATACACGTGTCGCTTTGAGTATCTACCTTTGCTTAGTAGGTAAGCTTTTGTTTTCCTTTTTCTATTTTTGTTTTCCTTTAATTAAAGCGTAGTCTGTAAGCAAACAAAAACAAAAATAAAAACCCAAACCAACGAAAAAAAAAACTTATGACATGTTTAGGATCTCTTTGGTATTTAATTTGGATCCATTTTTATAAATTAAAAATTTTAAGTCTAAACCATAAAAATCCATATGGTAGGCCCATTTTTAAAAACTCAAAAACACCCCATTATTAAAAACAAAAAATATATATTTAATTTTGTAGTTTTTTTCTCTCTCTCCCTCTCTATCTCCTCCCTCTCTCGTCTCTCTTTGCCCTCCCCCGTCTCTCCATCTCTCTCTCTCTCTCTCTCTCTCTCTCTCTCTGAGCATGTCTAAATTTTTTTTATGGTGTGCATTGAGCATGTCTAAAATTTTTAAAAAGAAAAAAGAAGAAGAAGGTGGATTCGGTTTGGGTGGGCTGAGAGAATTTGTGTGTGGAAGGTAGGTGTGCCATAGTAGAGAGAGGAGGAAGGGGTAGAGGGAAGGGGGAATCGAGGAAGGGGTTGTGGAGAGGGAAGCGGGAATGGATTTCAAGGTGGGCAAGGTTGGTTGGAGCTACCAATGGCACACAGGATGGGGGATGGTGATTTATTTATTTATTTTCAGTTTTAATTGTTTAAAAGATATACAATTTTTGTTATAATGAACTTTCCATGTTTAAAATACCCTTGAAAATAGAAAGACTAAAATACCCTTAAAATATATGGAAAATTGAATAGGTTAAAGTCATAAAACAAATCATGGATTTTGAAAAATTAAGTTGACATTTCTCTTAAATTTTTCTTTAAGGTGACAAATTGAAACTGAGGTATAAGTTCAGGTAATATTTCTACAAATTGAACTAAGGTATGATTAGCATTGTCTTAAAATTATTATTGAGCGTTAGCAAGCAAAACATACATTCAATCATGGAAATAAGAAAGAGAAGGTATAAAATAAAATCAGTGTCAATTTATTTCCATGCTCAACTACTTTAATTTTTAAGTGCAAATAAAATGTGAGTGCATGTTTATTTACTTGTTATCTCTCAAAATTTTTAAGAGATGGTATGATCAGTTGTGCATGTAGCCTTCTACTTTTAATATCCCAACTCCAAAGTGTCTTCTAATTTGCTTAAGTGGAGGCATAATATTGTGATTGTCATGGGAACAAGGAAGAGAAGGGTCATAACAATCCATACAAACAGAACATGGAAATAATGGTAACACGAGCAGCATAGACAACCTCAGAAGATTTCATATTGAACTTCAATGAATGACCGTTTGCTTGTCAAAATTCTTGAAATGTATGGAAACATTGAATATATGCAACATTCGACGAATAAGCTATAATGTGTAGAGACAAAGCTTTTGTTGGAAACAACAATCAGTATCAAACTGGCTGTCCTTCATGGATTCATAGACAAAGCTATAATCTTTCAATGCGGGACAAGAGGAAATTGAACTTCAACAATACGAGCTTAGTTTAAGTACACAATCCATGGCTGTCTTTGAAGGAATCAAAGACAAAGGCCAACAAACTGGCTGCATATGGCATTACATAGAAAGTAACTTTCAACAGCATCATCATCATCCGATAACGTTTTCTTGCAAGAAAACCAAACGAAGATGTAGAATTCTTGTTTGAGATGAAGAATTCTTCATCAACACAAAGAGAGCTTTTCCATGCGGTCAGATCAGATGAAGGCCGCCCCTCCAAACACAAATGAACTATCTGCAGGACAAGATAGCTCCGATCAAAGAGCTAATAGAAAGCATATTATTATGATAACTATGAGATTGTTTTTTTTTTCTATTTTTGGGTGTTGTTTGTGTGGGTCGTTCCGAGCAACGGTCTAGTGCTAAGAATATAAACAAAGGTGCCAACTTTCAAATATATAAAAGCAAACTTACTTTTCTTTCATGATTTCACTAAGGTCAATTGGCAAACCTCCCCACAATCACCTGCAAGATCATGTGATGATGGTCAGTAATTAGTAATCTTGTAAGCTTCATAATACAAGGAAAAGAGATTGTGAGAGAGTGGAGCAATACCTTGGAGAGATCTCAGCCCTATGTTTTCTGCTACAGCTTTCATTCCTTCTCGAAATCTTCAACTTCAACTCATCAGAGCATGCATTTCTTGAGTTTGTTGGAAGATGATAAGGTCATTCTACCTTAAAAGAGCATGCAATACGCTTTAGTTTTCTTCCATTAGCAGCAGTTACCTTGAAATCTCAAAATACACAATGCATGCCAAATTGGGTCAACTTGGGGTAGTTCCCATTGGGAATCTTACGCAGAGAGTCTAGAGATACAACAAAGAAAACAATTCTAATGAAATGGAACTGTAGTTCGGAAGTGAAAGGCACAGAAAAAGGATCAACAGAATTTTACCTTCACGTGTTTTCTCATTCTTTTGTTCCTCATCAGATTTTGAAAAGCCAAGTCTAATAGCTATACAATGAGGATTTCAACTCGATTGCTTTCCATTTTCATGCATATCTCAGCTCAATAAGATACTCCTAAGTTCAAGACATTAAGAATTGGATCATTAGATTCATCTTAGAAAATGAACAAACTAATTTCTCTAGTTAACCCCAACTCATGTAGCTTCTGAAAACTAATTTCCAATCAACAAGTATGTATACATTTTCATCCATCTCAAATTAAATTCATAAATGACGTTTTCAAGTTATTACCTACAGAAAGGAATTTTATGATGAAAGATTACCTAATCATGAATGGACATGTCAAGCTTGTTATGCTACATTCAGATCTCTTCACCACATTGTCCAAATGCTAGTCTGTTGCTAGAGCTCCACCTGGAGAAGATTTCCTTCCCCTTTGTTTGCCACAATCTGTTTGTAGAAAAACAAAAATCTATATACAACGGTAAACTCTCCTCGGGCAGTGACATGAAAGAAACCTGCAAATGAGAACTGTTTATGAGAAGGTATGTTATCGTGCAGAGTGACTGATAACTCAGCATTTGAGACTAGACAGACATAAGTTGTGATCAGCATGCTCTTGGATACCGATAAGGACCAGCCCCAGTGAGAAACAAAGTGACAGAATTATCAGAATTTATCAAGTTTAATACCAATAAAATCAAATTTGCAATTCAAGGCAAGATTCTTTTTTACAGAAAAAGAAAATGCTAATGAACTATAGCTGTTGTTCCATTTTGAGCAAATAACGTTTTAGAGTCCTTCAGAAGTTAAAGGCGCAGAGAAATATCACAGACAAGCCTTACCTTCATTTGTTTTCTCCCACTCTCTTCCAGATCAAATTTTGAAAAGCCTGCTTCTTCTAATAGCTTTTGAATATGAATGTTTACTTGAGTGCTTTCTCTTCCCGTGCATACCTCAGCTCAACGAGATGCTCCTAAATCCAAAGGAGAAATTAATTCTACTGGCTTTAATTAAATCTAATTATTGCAGCTTCATAAAAATAAATCTAACAAATGATAATCCAATTATTAGACAAGATAAACATGGAATAATGACAAGGGACCTACTTGATGCTATGTGCCTGACTTTGACTTGAGAGTGAAATGTCGAAAAGCAAAAACTTTGTTTGATAACGAGCTCATATCATATGATCACTTCTTGGCCTATGAAGATGCAAGGAATGTGAGATATCTTAGTCCAATCTTCTCCCCACTTATTCTCATATCTTTACTCCAGGGCAGAACAACTGGAGATGCTCAGAAAAGAAAGAGTCTTGTGGCAGGAATTGGAGACTCAGACAGCCATAAATATGTATCTGTTGTGAATTCTCAAATTTCAGATGAATGGCATATTATTATGGTAACTACGAGATTGGTTTTTTCTATTTTTGGGTGTTTTTTGTGTGGGGTCGTTCCGAGCAACGGTCTAGTGCTAAGAATATAAAGGTGCCTACTTTCAAATATCAAAAAGCAAACTCATCATAGCCCTGTGTTTTCTGCTACAGCTTTCATTCTTTCTCTAAATCTTCAACTTCAACTCATCATAGCATGCAGTGTTCTTGAGTTTGTTGGAAGATGATATGGTCGTTCTTCCTCTTACCTTCAGACACTTGTCTAAAGTCATCTCCTTGAGATGAGGAAAGTCTGGACACCAGCCTTCTGGTCTTCATTCCTCCCCACTAAGGCAAATGAGTAATTCAGATGAGAAGGCATCGAATAATTGCAGAAAGCAAACCTTTCGGAAGTGAAAGGCAAAGAAAAGGATCAACAGAATTTTACCTTCATGTGTTTTCTCATACTTTTGTTCCTCATCAGATTTTGAAAAGCCAGTGAGGATTTCAACTCGATTGCTTTCCATTTTCATGCATATCTTAGCTCAACAAAATACTCCTAAGTTCAAGACATTAAGAATTGGATCGTTAGATTCATCTTAGAATATCAACAAACTAACTTCTCTAGTTAACCCCAACTCGTGTAGCTTCTGAAAACTAATTTCCAACCAACAAGTATGTACAAGAAAATAGATATGAAAGAGACTAGTTGATACGTTAAAAACTTAAAAGGGAAACAGTGAAGGGGACGACACTGAAAGATGCATATTCAATTATCAAATGTTATAATGAAGCATCAGATCTTCTGCAAAGGTTCAGTTGCTTGATAGAAATAATCAATGGCATGGCAATTAGGTAGATTTATGTGAACCCAATTGTGCTTTGTTTTGAATTTGAATTATAAACATCTAGTTGTGTAATACTTTCTTAACCTACCTGAAAAGTTTGAATTGGAAATGGCATCGTATCAAATAGGAACACGAACAGGAACTTTGTCTCTAGTAACGAGAACAGACCTGGGCATCCATCATATATTTCTAATTCTTCAAGAGATAAGTAGTCCATGTTACGAGTAGTAGTGGCCCTTTCATCATGTAGAACCTCACACTTGTCTAAAGTCAGCTCCTTGGGATGAGGAAAATCTGGACACCGGCCTTCTGGTCTTCATTCCTCCCACTCTGGCAAATGAGTAAATCAGATGAGAAGGCATGGATGTTATCTATTACAATAACGGGGAAGAAAAATAAATCAGGGAGAGTGCATACCAATTGTTTGTTTATTGCCCAGTATCTCAAATTTGTGGTATGTATTATTCAGGAAGGCTGGAGTGAGTTGGCTAACATCATCAGAAAGGGAGGAAAAGGAGGGTTTTCGACAATTATAAGGGGTTGGGGATGGAAGAGCTTCCGAATAGGGTGAGGTTCCTATATTCACCTTGAGCATTGGTTTAATCATAATTCAGGGATGGAAGGCAGCTCAAGGATAAAATCTTTGTTAAAGCTCTTAAAGTTGTATTTCTCTTAAGATCAGCTCTGTTCCTGTTCTGTGGTGGACGAGTACTTGTTCACTTCTGTGGTATTTTACTATCTTTTTTCAATAAAAAAATGTTTCTTCTAAATAAACAAATCATTAATGAAGTGTGCAGCATTAATATTCATTGCATAAGGAACACTTATGTGGTTCCCTAACCGGAGGAAAATCATAGTATTGCTCAAGACCTAAACAGTGATATTTGCAGCCAAGCATGGAGTTTCATCAACGTCGTCTGTCCTAGAACTTGAGCTCTGACAGGTTATTCATACATATGTACACATTTTCATCCATCTCAAAGGAAACTCATAAATGACGTTTTCAAGTTATTACGTAGGGAAAGGAATTTTATGATGAAAGATTACCTAATCAAGAATGGACAGTGAAGCTTGTTATGTTAGATTGAGATCCGTTTACCGCATTGTCCATATGCTGGTCTCTTGCTAGAGCTCCACCTGGAGAACATTTCCTTCCCCTTCTTTGCCGCAATTTGTTTGTAGAAAAACAAAAATCCATTTACAATGGTAAACTCTGCTCGGGCATGGTTGCCTACACAAGCTTTGACCTCCAAACATGGGAAATTTTCTCAAGTCTGCAAGTACACATCCAACATTTCAAGTCTCATTAAATAGAACTTTGTAGCTGAAGGAATGATTTGTGGGACTGAAAAAAAATTCATTTGCAGATAGTGGGGTTTAAATAGAAAATCTCTTTTATTTCTTATTTTTTCAGTTTGGGGTGTATTTAAGGGTAGTTTGGGAAGATAGTGGGGTTTTCTTAGAAATTGTGAAAATTTAAATTAAAAGATGGGGTGAACTAAGAGAAGTGTGGGGTTTAAATAGAAAATCTCATAAGATATTGTATGCATATCTACACAATCATATAGATAAAGCTACTAGGTAATGAAGCAGCAGCTGGAAGTACAACAAATAGAAGAACAATCTTACAAACGTCGAAAGCAGGTCATAGAGGTTGTGCACTAGAGATGACAAAAATAATGCATATATTCTTCAAATATTCAATTATCAGAAAAAAAAAAAAAAAAAATTGGCACCATGAAATACATGAACTATTCAGAAATTAATCTGCAAGTTTGATTCTCTGAGATTTTAAATTTTCTCTTGTTGTCTCCCCCTCCCCATGAAATACATTAAAAAGTTATGACGGTGATAAGGTAAAGGAATGAAAGGAAAAAAAAAGTGTTAGAAAGTATACCTCCAGATCTTCCACAAAAATATCTAATTACGACTTTCAATTTGTCAAGCAATTTTTGTGATCAGAACTACAAGAGCCTAACATACACAAGCTTCAACCTGGTAACAGCATATAGAAGATGAGACGGCATTCCAATTGGGATGGAAGTACGAATGCGAGTTTTGTGCCTATGTCAAAAGTAGGCTTTTTCAGTTCAATATAAGCAATAAGTATGGATCAAAACTTTTTCTTTTTGATAAGACACATACTTCCATTAGAAGGAAAAAAAAAACATTACAAAACAGGGGACAAGTTAACAGAACCTCAAAACAGAGATTAAACATCCTAACAATACATGAACGAAATTTAAATACAGTAGCACCAAGACAATTTAAACACAGAGAAAAAGAGAGAAATTAAACATCCTAACATTTATAACATGAACAAATCTATAAACAGAGAAATTCACTAAGAAAATTTTGTAATTGATGAATGATTGAACAACACAGAGCGAGCATTCGATGTAACTGTAAAGGTTAATTGGATGCAAAATTGATGGCAAATTTGGAGCACTAAGACAATTTAAACACAGATTAAACATCCTAACATTTATAACATCAACAAATCTAAAAACAGAGAAATTCACTAAGAAAATTTTGTAATTGATGAATAATTGAGTTTTTGTGTGTATTTTCTGGAAAATGCTTCTGATCAGAAAATAGCATGAGACCAGTAAGCAGCAGTGACAATGTAATTCACAAAAAGCTGGGAATGCTCAATAGTAACTGAAGATTCGATTATTGACAGAGTGTGCCTATGGTGTGGTTGGTTATAAGCCAAAAATGAACATGAATTAAAAAAAAAATGTGTATTTTGGTTTATTTGGATAGTGAATTTCAGTTTTTGTATTGAATTAGAAGAAAAGCAGTTAAAGCGGTTATTTGAAGTACATACCTGACCTGAGTTTGTTTGTCACTATGTGAGAGAGAGAGGTCATATCATCATATGATGACTTCATCATTTATCTCAATGCATGGAATGTGAGATATTCTGGCCCAATGATCTTGTCCCGTCTTATTCTGATACCTTTTCTCCAGGGCAGAACATTTGACAATCTTCAGATAAGAAAGAGATGGCGGCAGACCCTCTTCTGGCAGGAATTGGAGACTCGGACAGTCATAAATATATAGCTCTTGAAGAGAAGTGAGGTGTTGAAGTGCCTCTCCTGGAAGGAATTCCAGACTGTCACACCTAGCAATAAATAGTTCTTGAAGAGAAGTAAGGTGTGCAAGTCCCTTTCCATCCAAAGACTTCAAAGTTGGAATTCCCTCGATCCACAGAATGCGAAGAGTGGTAGGGAGCAGCTGTTGCTTGAGCAACGTCTCCAAGATTTCATCACTTCCCCTGCCACCAATTTTAAGGTATTTAAAGGAGACAAGTGCTTGCAAACCCCAGTTACAGTAGTCTAACACTGATGAAGATGAAGCCCTCAGTCTCTCACAATTATAAATGATAAAACATCGGAGGTTGGGAGGCAAACCCCCATCTTCTGCAATTGACTCTAGATTTGGAAGATCTCCTATACCCAAATGTTCAAGGGCTGTGAGAGTGTGAATGCGTTCAGGTAATGACTTTAACTTATCACATCTGCTGAAGTGCAATCGAGTCAGGTTGGGAGTGCGCAACCCTCCCTGCGGAAAACACACCAGATTTGGACACCCCAAGATATCCAATTGATTGAGATGACTTAGATTCTCAACCGCTCCTTCTTCTTCAATCAAGCAAAGCGATTTCAGATTCTCACAATTGCCAATAATAAGTCTCGTCAATTTGGGAAAAATGCCCAAGGGGAAGGACCGCATTGAATCACAGCTATCCTGTATACTCAAATAGTCGAGCGATGTTAATTTGGCCAACATCTCATGAGGTAGGAATTCAAATCTCCTACAACTGTGTATATCTAGTGAAGTCAACGAAGTGGGTAGGCCATCTTCAGGGAACGACGACAAGGTTGGACAATTCCAGAGAGTCAACCTTTGAAGACGATTGATGTTGGGCAAGCACTGTATGTCATTAAAATGTTGAATGTAAAGTTGGGACAGGAGCTTTATCTCTAGTAATGATAACAAACCTGTTTGGCATCCATCTTCTATTTTCAATTCTTGAAGAGAATTGTAGTTGAGATTGGTACTAGTACTAGTAGCAGCAGTGGCCCTTTGATCATGTAAAACCCCACACCCTATAACGCGAAGACTCTTCAAGCAAGGCAGATCACAAGGCAAGCTTCCTCTCAGCTTCGGACACTTTTCTAGAATTAGCTCCTGGAGATGAGGAAAGTCTGGACCTCCACTCCCACTTGGTACCCATTCCTCCCACTCTGCCATCTCCTTAAACTCCAGCCTCTCCAACGATTGAAATGGCTGAAATGGCTGACCATACAACTCAGGACCTAACGTCATAAGAAATTTCATCTCACATATGAAGAGCTCCTTAAGAGCAGGTAGCTGTCCAAGCGGTGGCAACTCAAAGCAATAATGACAGCCTTCGAGGCGCATAACTTTTATTTTATTGAAGGCAGAGTCTCCCAACCAGTTTGGGAAGCTGGTCCCGCCATAAAGTTTGACGGTCAATTTCTCCAAATTCATGCAAGGTTGGAGCTTGTCAAGTACATCTCTCACCTTTTCGGAATGATCGGCATCTTCGGAGCCCCATGCCAACTCTAACTCCTTGAGATCTTTTTTGTTCTTCAAATTAGCTTGCAAGGCATCCCTACCATCAACCACATTCTTAAGCTTCAAAATTGAAAGTTTTCCTCCAAGATGGGACAACTCCCCCAATTCGCCAATAGTCGACCCAGTAGATTTCCCCACAACAAAAGTAGTCAATGTTCTCAAACTTTTTAGTCTACCCATTTGCACTGGCATCTCTTTAATTTGTGTTCCACTACAATCAAGATGCCTCAAGTTAATCAATTTCCTCATGTCTGTAGGCAATTCAAAAAGAGATCGACAACCTGCCAATAGTAATGTTTGTAGACTATAGAGAGTGCAAACTGTGGCAGGCAACCTTTTGATTCCAGTATTAGAGAGATCCAAGTAGCGCAAATGAATGAGGTTACCAATAGAATTGGGTAACTCAACTATATTATCATATTTTGACAATGTTAGCATCCGTAAACATAATAGAGATGGCACTAACTCATGTAAAACCCTTTTACTTACATAATTCTGATGCCATTCTCTTCTTCTTAGAGGTAGGAAGGTTCGCAAATGCTTAACCTCATATAATGGCTCAAATTTGGCAGCATAATCAAATTTCCCTCTAGCATACGACAAATGCCGAACTCTTTTCAAAACTTCATGTGATTCGCCCCCTTCCCATCTCAAACAGGATTCCCTTGACACAGACATAGCTAAGTCATTAATGAGATCATGCATTGTGAACTTCTCATATCTTGATCTTTGGAAAAATGATCGTGACAATAAGTCATCAAAGTATTTCTTAGTGAGCTCTTCCATTCTTTTCTCACTCTCAGCTTGTGGAATTAAACTTTCTGCCACCCACAGTAGAACTATATCTTCCTTTTGGAATTCATAGCCCTTCGGAAAAATTGAGCAATAAGCAAAACATCGTTTTAAATGAGTTGGGAGATAATGGTAACTCAATCTTAGAGCAGGAATTGTATTACATTTTTCAGGAGGCAACTCCCAAATATTGCTATTTAGTATGTTATTCCATTCCTCATAATTTGTGTTGAAACGCAAGAGGCCTCCAAGTGTTTCTGCAGCTAAAGGTAAACCATTGCACTTCAAGGCAATTTTCTTACCAACTTCTTGCAGGTGTAGATGTGCACTCAAGTTTCCATTTTCAAAGGCGTGTTTTGAAAGTAACAACCAGCAATCCTCATCGGACAGCTTTTCCAAAAAGTGAATCGGAACGGTGCGCATGCGACCTGCAACACTATCGTTACGTGTTGTCACGATAACCCAACTTCCCCTTGCCCCAGATGCAAAAGGACGTTGCAAGAGACTCAAATCCTGATAATTCTCATTCCAAAGATCATCCAACACAAACAGAAATTTTTTGCCCTTTATTTGTTGTCCTAGTTCAACTTGAAGAAAACTCAGGTCTTTATTATCGTAAGCCTCTGAACTGACTGACTCAAGTAGGGTCTTAGTTACCCTAGTAACATCAAAAGCTTCCGAAACATACGCCCAGGTTCTAAGATTAAAATGCTCTTTCACTTTGTCATCATTATAAAGGAGCTGAGCGAGGGTTGTCTTGCCAAGTCCCCCCATTCCCACTATGGTGATGACGGATACATCCTTGTTGCTTGCATCATCAGATAACAACAGTTTCATCAGCTTTTCTTTATCTCCATCCCTACCAAGATACAAACAAGATTCATCCACCAAGGAAGTTGTTGGAGTTCTTTGTGAAATCTTACCCCCAACAACACCTTCTCTCAGGCCAAGCACATCCTTTTGTTTTGCTAGGTGTTCTAATCTTTCAAGCAACTCCTGAATCCTACCATTCATGCCTTGATAAAAAGGATTAAGAGAAGTAGAGAGAAAGTTCCACACCTGAGTTTTGACGGTTCGATATTCAGCTTCCACCTTGCATCGCAGAACATCAGCATTGATCTCATCCAGAAGGTCATCCGCATCAAAGACAGCATCTTGAAGCTCATCGAGCCACTCTTTGACGTAAGTGTTCGTGAACTGCTTCTCCTCCGCGTCATTAAGCACTGCATTGAGGCTCAACAATGTTATCTTCAGTTTCTTTACAAGCGACTCGTCCAGTTTCTTTCCCCGGAACAAGTCCCTGAACTCACGAGAACCAATCTTGTCGCACAACACCTGCACAGAAGCAGAGAGAAAAGCCTCTCCAACCAAAACCATGTTTCGATTCTTAGCAAAGGATTTGGACTTGAGTTAATATTTGAAGCAAGTTATGCAGCAAAGGATTTGGCTGTTGAGAAGTTGAGTTAAGATTTTTGTTGCTCTCAGATAGCTCAGCTAGCACAACTTGGAAATACAGGTAAGGCAATATGAAAGCTTTTCTGATTGTAATTATATATTATGTATTTAACGAGTACCGTTGGTTGGCTGTCTTGGAGGACAAGTTTTTCAAACCGTTTGATTAATTCAAATTGTGTGGTTCGTCAATACTGTTTGATTAATTCAAATTGTGTGGGTGAGTTCTTGGGACCCACATGGCATAAGGAATAATACTCTGGTTTGGACTGTTGGAGAGCGGAGGATGACAACAAGACATCGACAATTCAACGGTCCGCAAGTGGAACAGACTCGAATGCCGTTGATCGCTTTGTGAATCTACGGCTCTTAACAGATTCAATACATAAGGTAGGTGGCGTGGGTTTATTCAATCCGTAGACCTAACATATGCTTAATGACTTGTTTCATAAGACTTTTATCATAGAATTTTATTTACTTTTTGTTTATTTTATGAATAGTATCATCTTTTAATATTTATCAAAGTAGTGTATAACCAAAAGGAAATTACTTCTATTATTTATCTTTTGTATATGGTAACTCATGAGCATACATGAAACCAAAAATGTAACAAAAAAATAATTTGGTACATTTTTAGATTAATTATGTGTTGATATTCCATGACTCAAACTTAACTGTTCCATATAACATGCCACCTCTAAAGCTTAACCAAAAAATAAACATGCAATCTTTAAAATGTTCAAAAGCTCCGGCCATGTTTCAATTCTTTGCAAAGGATTTGGACCAAGTATTGTAGGTTTTGGAAATTCTTGTTCAATTTTGGAACAAGTTTTGAAGGGTTTTGAGATTAGGTAACTCTCAATTTCATTTGATTTGGGAGTCTTCGGATGAGATTATTACTACCAAATACTTATATTATATAGCAAAAAAAACAAATGCTTGTGTAACAAACTCGACATGAGGATGGGGTCGACAGATTCGACATAAAGCTACCGTCCATCAATATATTATTTGATGCGTTTATGCTAAGCAAGCATTGATATATATTTTCTTTCTCTCATTTTTTATATTAAAATCTAATTATTGTTTAACCAAAGTTTAAGCAATCCAAGAATAACATAAACAAACAACGGAAGGTCATTTGTGATGACACAATTTCCATTTAATAATGCAACATACATATTCAATATATATATATATATATGTGTCCATCAATACATAAGTTTTGAAAGCTCTTACTATAAAATAAATATATAAAAAAACTCATTTCATTGACGTAGGCTTTTCCAATGAGACAATTAGCAAATGCTTTTGTAATGCGGGGGACCCATATGGTTTTGACACTTTTGTCTCTCTCCACAAGAGGGAGAAAAACTTTTCTCACAGGCGATTCAGCATCAGCCATCCACATCATTATCCCAATCCAATGAAATCGTGGTGGCTGCCAACCCCATTACCCATTACCCATTCCCGCCTCTTTTTTATTGAAATCTACTAATGCAAAATGTGCACAATTTGATTGAACATTTGTGAAATGTCATTGGTGCTGATTTCTTTTACCTTTTATTATTTTTGGCTTACTTTTATTTATCTATTTATTTAATTTTCTTTTATCAAATCTCTTTATAAAAAAGGCAAGACATTGGATTTATGGCATCACGCATAAAAAGAAAAACAAAATGAACAAAGCAGAGAAGTAGACTCAAAGGAGAACCAAAAATTAGTTAATTGGAAAGATTTGATGGATGATGGGGTGTTGCAATTTTGTGTATCTGTGCATTATACCCTTCAGAATAGTGTTTGCTTAGAGGGCCAACACCAAAGCTATGATCTATCCCCTGCTATAAATGACTCAACTTCTGGACGTTAGTTATTCACTAAGAATTAACAGGTAAAAGAAGGGCTTCCATTAGAAGCTGCAGTTAGCTTGAAATTTTAAAATACACAAAGCCAAATTGGGTCAAGTTGGGGTAGTTCTCATTGGGAATGATACGCAAGGAGTCTGGAGTTCAGGGAAAGGATACAACATAACGCAAAATTCTAGTGAAATGGAACTATAGGTCCAATTGCAAACAACTTGGAGTCTTCGACTGAGATCATTACTCCCAGATACTTTTGTTACCAAAAAAAAAAAACTAGAAGAACCCAAATGCTTTTGTAAGGCGGATGACCGTACACGGTTTCTTTGACACTGTTAATTTTCTGTCCTTAAACGAGCATTATTGAGGATCATCATTTATATGAGAAGAGTCACATCACATCATCTATAAATAAGCATTGATCGTTTCCTTCTCTTTTTTCAGTTTGTCTTCTTTGGACATTGAAAAGCATTAGCTCATTGCTGTTTTTATATATTTACAAACAACTAACATTATGTTGTAAAGATTTCTAATAATTAAGTTGTTGATCATTTACTAAATAACATGTTCTAATAGAGAAACGCTCAAGCGCCGAGTCAGAGACCTCCAATCTGCCAAGGAGGATGATCTCCAATCCGCCAAGAATGTATGTATCCGTTGGGATAGAGAAATGCTCAAGTGTGAGCCGATTAATAAATTAAAACAATTGTAATAACTCATTTAGGCCCTTACATAAGAGACCGAATTAAAAATCGTTTAACCATCGAATAAAAAAGACATACTTTTTTTTTTATTGTATCATAAATGTTCATTTAGCCAATACCCGCGTAGGATGGCTGAAGGGTGCAAATTATAAACCCCACATATTAGTACTTAAAAAAGAAGCTTGCATTGCAGCGACTTAATCAAGAATCTAGGACCATGGCTTTTCTTTGTGGAGGGTCATCGTTTATGCTTACCAAACAATGTGGTAGGGTTTGAGACAGCAAATATGAATTATTTACTTTAAGATCCGTCCCAATTTTAGGGTTTCCAAGCAAATTGCTAGCATTATTGAGCTCAGGCAACATTCCGAAACCAGCAACTACAACAGATTGACTAAAGAAAACACGAAACAAAAAAAGAATGATAAAGATAGGACTGTATCATAAATGTTCATTTAGCCAATCATAATTCCAGTCCCTAAACTAAATTTTAAAAAAATGATTCAATTTCATTACGGGGTAAACGACGGCGTTTCCTCGCACTCACCAGCGTGCTTGAACTCCTGCACTTCCTTAAACCCCATCCAAGGCTTCACCCAGACTTTGGCTTCGTAAAGCTTCTTCTTACCAGCGTCGATTGCCTCGATCGTCAGATGGTGCAGAGTGCCAGCAACCACTTGCTCCTTTGCCTTCACCACCCTCACAAATTCAAGCAGAGCATTCTGCACAATTTTCAATTAATTTCTTAATTATCTAATTTATTGAAATTCCAGCATAATATTGAAGAAATTAAAAGGAAAAAAAGAGTAAAGACCTCCTTGTTGTTGTGATCTTGGACGGCGAACCGAGCAAGGTCTTCGGTTTCGAGGCTGTTCTGGGAGGCATGGGATTCATGGACTCCGCCGGGAGTGGCCATGTTTTGGAAATGGGAGGGATTGGATTCTTCTGCGAAGGATGAGAATGCGAGGAAAGGTAAGAGGACGAAGGGGATGAGTTGCATAAACAGACACAAGGAGGAGGAAGAAGAAAATGGTTTGGATTCTTTTGTTTTGTTTTTGGGTGTCTGACACTTTGTAAGACGGATGGGAATTTATATCTTTCGCTGCTCGGAGTCTTTTTGTATACGTGTCATACACGTGTCGCTTTGAGTATCTACCTTTGCTTAGTAGGTAAGCTTTTGTTTTCCTTTTTCTATTTTTGTTTTCCTTTAATTAAAGCGTAGTCTGTAAGCAAACAAAAACAAAAATAAAAACCCAAACCAACGAAAAAAAAACTTATGACATGTTTAGGATCTCTTTGGTATCTAATTTGGATCCATTTTTATAAATTACAAATTTTAAGTCTAAACCATAAAAATCCATATGGTAGGCCCATTTTTAAAAACTCAAAAACACCCCATTATTAAAAACAAAAAAAATATATTTAATTTTGTAATTTTTTTCTCTCTCTCCTCCCTCTCTCCGCGCTCTCTATCTCCTCCCTCTCTCGTCTCTATCTTTGCACTCCCCCGTCTCTCCATCTCTCTCCTCCCTCTCCCGTCTCTCTCTCTCTCTCTCTCTCTCTCTCTCTCTCTGAGAATGTCTAAATTTTTTTATGGTGTGCATTGAGCATGTCTAAAATTTTTAGAAAGAAAAAAGAAGAAGAAGGTGGATTCGGTTTGGGTGGGCTGAGAGAATTTGTGTGTGGAAGGTAGGTGTGCCATAGTAGACAGAGGAGGAAGGGGTGGAGGGAAGGGGGAATGGAGGAAGGGGCTGTGGAGAGGGAAGGGGGAATGGATTTCAAGGTGGGCAAGGTTGGTTGGAGCTACCAATGGCACACAAGATGGGGGAAGGTGATTTATTTATTTTCAATTTTAATTGTTTAAAAGATATACAATTTTTGTTATAATGAACTTTCCATGTTTAAAATACCCTTAAAATATATGGAAAATTGGATAGGTTAAAGTCACCTATAATAGAAAGACTAAAATACCCTTAAAATATTTGTAGAAATGTCACCTGAACTTATACCTTAGTTTCAATTTGTCACCTTAAAAAAAAATTTAAGAGAAATGTCACCTTAACTTTTCAAAATCCATGATTTGTCATCTAATTTTAACACCATCCAATTTTCCATCTATTTTCAAGGGTAATTTAGTCTTTTTATTTTCAATGATATTTTAAAAATGAAAAATTCATTATAAAAAAATTATATATCTTTTAAATAATTAAAAATGAAAAGAAAAATTAGGAAAAAAAAAAACTTCTCTCATCCTCCTCTTTATCTTCGACACCACCATCACCACTCTATCCTCCACCCAACCCACGACCCGCCCCCCCTCCCAGTGGCGGAGCCAGGAATTTAAGTAAGAGGGGGCACCCTTAAAAATTCAAACACTTTCTTTTATGACAAATCAACCTAGTTTTTAAGAAATCCCTAATTTTTTCACTTTTCTCTAATTTTTTTTTCTTTACTTTTTGTATGAACAATCTATCACTCTTTTATGATAACAAAATACATGCAATTCAAAAGAAATTTAGACATGAAAATGAAAGAGAAAGAAAGAAAATAGTGGCCATTAAAGAATTTGTGAGGAATTTTATAATATTTGTACAATATACTAATATAAAATTGTATGTATAACAATATTTGAGAGGGGGCCAGTGCCCACCCTGGGCATGCATTGGCTTTGCCACTGCCCCCTCCTCTCTTTCTTCAACAACCATGATGTTCTTTTACAAATCAACAACCCAAATTTCCAAATTTTCAAAACGTACCCACTTTGACTGGGGATGTCGAGGTGGGGTATTTGTGCGGCTTGAGGTATTTGGCAGTAAGGTGTTGTTGGGGGAAGAGAGATGGTGTGGGGTAGAGAGAGATGGGGGACGTGCATAGCATGAATCAAGAGAAATGGAAGAGGAGAGAGGAAGACAGGGCAGGACGAGGAGAGAAATTATACAATAGTACTGTAGCACCAGCTGACATTGCTGAGTGGTACTACGATCCAATAAGATTAAGCCATGTGTACAACTTAGACATGTCAACAGAACCATAAAGTTTTGCCGTTAGTGCCGACGTTAAAAAGACAACATGAATGCTCTGTGATGGGGATGCCCACCCAAAAGCTTGAAGTCCTCCCAACGCTGGCTTTTAGACCCTGATTGCGTCAATATTTCAGATCTAAGATTAGATCAACAAATTTCTATGCAATAATATTCTTTGACCAATTGCTGCGCAACAAAATTATTTGACATTGGGTCATTACCCAAAAAGGCAAAGGCTTTGAGCCTGATGTGGGAGGCGAAGGGGTCAATTTTAAAGGGGATATTCAACGGCAAGATTTTCAGCGTTGTATCCACCGCCACAGTCGTTTTAACAAATTTCAGCCATAGCTTATGGGAGAAAATGAAAAAAATCTCGAAGAGACCTCATCGGAGACAATGGCGGAGGCGCTGGAACCCAAGAACTGCATCAATTCAGACCCGAAATCAGTAGCAATTGGCGCAAGTGACTTGATAAACTCCCGAATCTGCGATGGGTATCGGTGAGCAGTTAATTTTGGCGGCGAGTTTCGGTCAACTTCTCAGGCAGCGCAGCCCACAGATATATATATATTTTTGGTCTGAGCCCACAGAGAATTTAGTCTCGGGTATTTCTATTTTGCAGCGATGGCGGTGGTTAAGGGTTAACGGCAGTCTATTAAGTTTGTTGCTGACTGTATAAGCTGTACACATGGCTGAATCTTATTGGACCGTAGTACCACTCAGCAACGCCAGCTGGTGCTACGGTAACCCATTGCTCTTGTTGTACATAAGACACTTGGATTGAGGCCTATAATCTGCCACAAAAACCTTCTTCTTCTCCATCCCAACAACATTGCTTAAACCTGGAACAGCACAGGAACCATAGGGACCTAGAAACAGTGTAACATCATCACCCAAGCAGCCCAAGTCTACCTTCTCCCATCCATACGTTCCTCCTTCCACTTTGAGCCTCTCAAGTTTCTCAGCAAAAGTTGAATCTGACTTCTTCTCCACTGCAAAGATTTCTCCATTGAACTCGAAGAAATAACTGCGAGCCCTCTCAAAACCATTGCCACGAACAATGTTCCAAGTCCTCAGTTTAGCATCAAATGTGGCAATTTTTCCATATGGATCCACACAATAGAAGCATCCCTTGTTATAGATGGCTTGGATCGAACCACCGAATAAGCTTGGATCTCGCATGAAAACATGACGGGTCCAAGTTTCTTGTCCCACAAGCAAAGTGTCAATACGGACGCCAAAGACACTAGGCATCCTATAGGTGAAAACAATGCAATCAGGGGAGGTGGGGGAGGCTGAAAACGCAGCGGCAGTGATAACGCTGCGGTGGTATGGGAGGTTGATTCTTTGACTCGTAAAGCGGTTGAAAAAGAAAAGGGAGGAGGTGTTGCGAGACTGTATGAGCAACCAACCAAACCCGGATGCGAGACACTCTGTTTGGTCCTCAAGTTCCGGAAATTTGATGAGCTTGGAGTTGGAGGTGTGGTTTTAGGGTTTAACCAAGCATGATTTGATTCCCCAGAGAATTCTCCAAGCAAGAACAACATTGGAATGTTTTTGTTGGTTTCAGATTTTTCCTCTTCGTGATGAGATTCATAGAGACGACCCATTATCGACACAGAAGAAATTAGAAACGGCAAACAAAGAGAAAGGAAAAACTTTGAGGACTGATGAATCTAGCGGAAAGTAATAGAATTCTACAACTTGTTAAGACTTGAGAGTAAAGTCGCCAAATATATAGAGGCTTAATCCTTTCCCAACTTGGAAAGGAAAATATAAAGTTAGTGGGATTTCTTGTTAGGTGAGTAGAGTTTTTTGTCGGGAAAAACCTAACCCGACAAATATTTGTCGGCATAGACCTATGCCGACGAAATTTCGTCGGGACAAGTGTTTGTGTTATTTTTTTGAATTTTGCTTATAAAAATATATAATTAGTTTCATTACTTTTGTTTTTTCCCCAACTTCTTTAATTTAATTAATATCTTATAGTCTTTTACATATATAAGTATATATGTACGTATGTATTTTTCAATAATACATTCGTATTCTATACATGTCTACTATTTTTTAAAAAGCAAACGTATAATAGTCGTATTGTACATGTACATACGCATTTTCTAATGCTTAATACCCATATTTTTTTACAAAATTTTCAATAATTCACACAAAGTTCACGTATTGTACAAATAATTCTCATATATTATTGAATACCAATAATATATGTTATAAAAGTTATACTAAAACATTATATAGTGGCTTATTAATATCTACTTTGGATATGTTCAAACTAGCAAATTTATATCTATAGAGTACAAACTAATGAAACTTGGAGGGTCCTCTTTTATTTTTTAGTATTGTATAATTTCTCCAGGAGGAGGTGTGGGAGTGTATGAAGGAGAGAGAAACTTTAATGTTTTAATTAATTAATTCTTATTATTATTATTTTCCTTTAAAATAAGAGGAGGAAGAGAGAAATCCCCTTATTTTAAATGAAAAGAAAAATAATAATAATTATTATTTTCCTTTATTTTCTTTTCATTTTTAATTATTTAAAAGATATATAATTTTTTTATAATGAATTTTTCATTTTTAAAATATCATTGAAAATAAAAAGACTAAATTACCCTTGAAAATAGATGATGTTAAAATTATATGACAAATCATGGATTTTGAAAAGTTAAGGTGACATTTCTCCTAATTTTTTTTTAAGGTGACAAATTGAAATTGATGTATAAATTCAGGTGACATTTATGCAAAAATCCCTAAAACAAATCATGGATTTTGAAAAATTAAGGTGACATTTCTCTTAAATTTTTCTTTAAGGTGACAAATTGAAACTGAGGCATAAGTTCAGGTGACATTTTTACAAATTGAACTAAGGTATGATTAGCATTTGTCTTAAAATTGTTGAGCGTTAGCAAGCAAAACATACATTCACTATGGAAATAAGAAAGAGAATGTATAAAATAAAATCAGTGTCAATTTATTTCCATGCACAACTACTTTAATTTTTAAGTGCAAATAAAATGTGAGTGCATGTTTATTTACTTGTTAACGCTCAAAACTTTTAAGAGATGTTATGATCAGTTGTGCATGTAGCATTCTACTTTGATGATGGTCACCTGCAAGATCACCTGCAAGATCATGTGATGATGGTCAGTAATTAGTAATCTTGTAAGCTTCATAATACAAGGAACAGAGATTGTGAGAGAGTGGAGCAATACCTTGGAGAGATCTCAGGCCTATGTTTTCTGCTACAGCTTTCATTCCTTCTCGAAATCTTCAACTTCAACTCATCAGAGCATGCATTTCTTGAGTTTGTTGGAAGATGATAAGGTCATTCTACCTTAAAA
The DNA here is from genome assembly GCA_020521455.1 of Prunus kanzakura. NCBI lineage: Eukaryota > Viridiplantae > Streptophyta > Magnoliopsida > Rosales > Rosaceae > Prunus > Prunus kanzakura. The sequence continues at coordinate 105,541 of BPUM01000955.1, forward strand.
GAGCATGCAATACGCTTTAGTTTTCTTCCATTAGCAGCAGTTACCTTGAAATCTCAAAATACACAATGCATGCCAAATTGGGTCAACTTGGGGTAGTTCCCATTGGGAATCTTACGCAGAGAGTCTAGAGATACAACAAAGAAAACAATTCTAATGAAATGGAACTGTAGTTCGGAAGTGAAAGGCACAGAAAAGGATCAACAGAATTTTACCTTCATGTGTTTTCTCATACTTTTGTTCCTCATCAGATTTTGAAAAGCCAAGTCTAATAGCTATACAATGAGGATTTCAACTCGATTGCTTTCCATTTTCATGCATATCTCAGCTCAATAAGATACTCCTAAGTTCAAGACATTAAGAATTGGATCATTAGATTCATCTTAGAAAATGAACAAACTAATTTCTCTAGTTAACCCCAACTCATGTAGCTTCTGAAAACTAATTTCCAATCAACAAGTATGTATACATTTTCATCCATCTCAAATTAAATTCATAAATGACGTTTTCAAGTTATTACCTACAGAAAGGAATTTTATGATGAAAGATTACCTAATCATGAATGGACATGTCATGCTTGTTATGCTACATTCAGATCTCTTCACCACATTGTCCAAATGCTGGTCTGTTGCTAGAGCTCCACCTGGAGAAGATTTCCTTCCCCTTTGTTTGCCACAATCTGTTTGTAGAAAAACAAAAATCTATATACAACGGTAAACTCTCCTCGGGCAGTGACATGAAAGAAACCTGCAAAGGAGAACTGTTTATGAGAAGGCATGTTATCGTGCAGAGTGACTGATAACTCAGCATTTGAGACTAGACAGACATAAGTTGTGATCAGCATGCTCTTGGATACCGATAAGGACCAGCCCCAGTGAGAAACAAAGTGACAGAATTATCAGAATTTATCAAGTTTAATACCAATAAAATCAAATTTGCAATTCAAGGCAAGATTCTTTTTTACAGAAAAAGAAAATGCTAATGAACTATAGCTGTCGTTCCATTTTGAGCAAATAACGTTTTAGAGTCCTTCAGAAGTTAAAGACGCAGAGAAATATCACAGACAAGCCTTACCTTCATTGGTTTTCTCCCACTCTGTTCCAGATCAAATTTTGAAAAGCCTGCTTCTTCTAATAGCTTTTTAATATGGATGTTTACTTGAGTGCTTTCACTTCCCGTGCATACCTCAGCTCAACAAGATGCTCCTAAATCCAAAGGAGAAATTAATTCTACTGGCTTTAATTAAATCTAATTATTGCAGCTTCATAAAAATAAATCTAACAAATGATAATCCAATTATTAGACAAGATAAACATAGAATAATGACAAGGGACCTACTTGATGCTATGTGCCTGACTTTGACTTGAGAGTGAAATGTCAAAAAGCAAAAACTTTGTTTGATAACGAGCTCATATCATATGATCACTTCTTGGCCTATGAAGATGCAAGGAATGTGAGATATCTTAGCCCAATCTTAAAAGGGAAACAGTGAAGGGGAACAGTGAAGGGGACGACACAGTGAAGGGGACGACACTGAAAGATGCATATGATCACTTCTTGGCCTATGCTCATATCATATGATACGTTAAAAACTTAAAAGGGAAACAGTGAAGGGGACGACACTGAAAGATGCATATTGAATTATCAAATGTTATAATGAAGCATCAGATCTTCTGCAAAGGTTCAGTTGCTTGTTAGAAATAATCAATGGCATGGCAATTAGGTAGATTTATGTGAACCCAATTGTGCTTTGTTTTGAACTTGAATTATAAACATCTAGTTGTGTAATACTTTCTTAACCTACCTGAAAAGTTTGAATTGGAAATGGCATCGTATCAAATAGGAACACGAACAGGAACTTTGTCTCTAGTAACGAGAACAGACCTGGGCATCCATCATATATTTCTAATTCTTCAAGAGATAAGTAGTCCATGTTACGAGTAGTAGTGGCCCTTTCATCATTTAGAACCCCACACTTTTCCAAAGTCAGCTCCTTGGGATGAGGAAAATCTGGACACCGGCCTTCTGGTCTTCATTCCTCCCACTCTGGCAAATGAGTAAATCAGATGAGAAGGCATGGATGTTATCTATTACAACAATGGGGAAGCAAAATAAATCAGGGAGAGTGCAGACCAATTGTTTGTTTATTGCCCAGTATCTCAAATTTGTGGTATGTATTATTCAGGAAGGCTGGAGTGAGTTGGCTAACATCAGAAGGGGAGGAATAGGAGGGTTTTCGACAATTATAAGGGGTTGGGGATTGAAGAGCTTCCGAATAGGGTGAGGTTCCTATCTTCACCTTGAGCATTGGTTTAATCACAATTCAGGGAGATGGGGAAAAGGAAAGTTGCCTCCTTTGAACCATGCGACTTGTATAACTTCCTCCATTTTTGAAGAAGAATGGGATGAATGAACACTTGTCGAAAATTGTATGAAAGAAGATGGCATATGTAGTTTTTTATACCACTTGAATAAATTTCCTACGTCAATTTTTTCAGTTGAACAAAACCATTTGGTATGTATGTACATGGTAAGAAATTGTTTTTGTTTCTACTGATTTTTATACTTTGAAAGTACAACAAATAGAAGAACAATCTTACAAACGTCGAAAGCATGTCTTAGAGGTTGTGCACTAGAGATGACAAAAATAATGCATATATTCTTCAAATATTCAATTGTCGGAAAAATAAATAAAATTGGCATCATGAAATACATGAACTATCCAGAAATTAATCTGCAGGTTTGATTCTTTGAGATTTAAAATTTTCTCGTGTTGTCCCCCCACCCAACCTCCAGATCTTCTACAAAAAGATCTAATTGCGACTTTCGATTTGTCAAGCAAATTTTGTGATCAGAACTACAAGAGTATACAGAAAATGAGACGGCATTCCAATTGGGACGGAAGTACGAATGCAAGTTTTGTGCCATTGTACCTATGTCAAAAGTAGGCTTTTTCAGTTCAAAATAAGCAATAAGTATGGATCAAAACTTTTTCTTTTTGATAAGACACATACTTCCATTAGAAGGAAAAAAAAAACATTACAAAACAGGGGACAAGTTAACACAACCTCAAAACAGCGATTAAACATCCTAACATTTATAACATGAACAAATCTAAAAACAGAGAAATTCACTAAGAAAATTTTGTAATTGATGAATGATTGAGTTTTTGTGTGTTTTTCTGGATAATGCTTCTGATCAGAAAATAGCATGAGGCCAGTAAGCAGCACTGACAATGTAATTCACAAAAAGCTGGGAATGCATGCAATTAGAAATGAGATGAAATATTAATGGAGAACAAAAAAAAAAACAAAAACAAAATTGTTTCGATTATTGACAGAGTGTGCCTATGGTGTGGTTGGTTATAAGCCAAAAATGAATATGAATTAAATATAAAAAATGTGCTGAACAACAAAGAACGAGCATGATCTGGGAAGAAGCATTCGATGTAACTGTAAAGGTTAATTGGATGCAAAATTGATGGCAATTGACATAAAAATTGTTTAAAATGTGTATTTCGGTTAATTTGGATAGTGAATTTCAGTTTTTGTATTGAATTAGAAGAAAAGCAGTTAAAGCGGTTATTTGAAGTACATACCTGACCTGAGTTTGTTTGTCTCTATGTGAGAGAGAGAGGGAGAGGTCATATCATCATATGATGACTTCATCATTTATCTCGATCCGATGATCTTGTCTCGTCTTATTCTGATACCTTTTCTCCAGGCCAGAACAATTGTAGATTCTCAGACAAGAAAGGGATGGCGGCAGACCCTCTTCTGGCAGGAATTGGAGACTCGGACAGTCTTTAATATGTAGCTCTTGAAGAGAAGTGAGGTGTTGAAGTGCCTCACCTGGAAGGAATTCCAGACTCTTACAACTATTAATATATAGACTTCGAAGAACAGTAAGGTGTGCAAGTCCCTTTCCATCCAAAGATTTCAGAGTTGAAAGTTCCTTGATCCAGAGAGCGTGAAGAGTGGTAGGGAGCAGCTGTTGCTTGAGCAACGTCTCCAAGATTTCATCACTTCCCCTGCCACCAATCATAAATTCTTCAAGGGAGACAAGTGCTTGCAGACCCCAGTTACAGTAGTCTCCTCCCACTGATGAAGATGAAGCCCTCAGTCTCTCACAATTATAAATTCTAAAATCTCGGAGGTTGGGAGGCAAACCCCCATCTTCTGCAATTGACTCCAGATTTGGAAGATCTCTTATATCCAAATCTTGAAGGGCTGTGAGGGTGTGAATGCGTTCAGGTAATGACTTTAACTTATCGCATCTGCGGAACTCCAATCGAGTCAGGTTGGGAGTGGGCAATCCTCCCTGCGGAAAACACACAAGATTTGGACACCCCGAGATATCCAATTCATTGAGATGATTTAGATTCTCAACCGCTCCTTCTTCTTCAACCAAGCAAAGCGATTCCAGATTCTCACAATTGCCAATCATAAGTGTCGTCAATTTAGGAAAAATGCCCAAGGGGAAGGACCTCATTGAATCACAGCTATTACATATACTCAAACAGTGGAGCGATGTTAATTTGGCCAACATCTCATGAGGTAGGAATTCTAATCTCCTACAACTTTCTATGTAAAGTGAAGTCAACGAAGTGGGTAGGCCATCTTCAGGGAACGACGACAGGGTTGGACAATTCCAGAGACTCAAACTTTGAAGACGATTGATGTTGGGCAAGCATTGTATGTCATTAAAATTTCTAATCCTAAGTCGGGACAGGAGTTTTGTCTCTAGTAATGATAACAGACTTGTTTGGCATCCATCTTCTATTTCCAATTCTTGAAGAGAATTGTAGTTGAGATTGGTACTAGTACTAGTAGTAGCAGTGGCTCTTTGATCATGTAAAACTCCACACCCTTCCACGCTAAGCTTCTTCAAGCAAGGCAGATCACAAGGCAAGCTTCCTCTCAGTTTCGGACACATTTCTAGAATTAGCTCCTGGAGACAAGGAAAGTCTGGACCTCCACTTCCACTTGGTACCCATTCCTCCCACTCTGCCATCTCCATAAACTCCAGCTTCTCCAGCGATTGAAATGGCTGAAATGGCTGACCATACAACTCAAGACCTAACGTCCTAAGAAATTTCATCTTGCGTATGAAGAGCTCCTTAAGAGCAGGTAGCTATCCAAGCGGTGGCAACTCGAAGCAATAATGACAGCCTACGAGGCGCATAACTTTTATTTTATTGAAGGCAGAGTCTCCTAACCAGTTTGGGAAGCTAGTCCCACCATAAAATTTGACGGTCAATTTCTCCAAATTCATGCAAGGTTGGAGCTTGTCAAGTACATCTCTCACCTTTTCGGAATGATCGGCATCTTCAGAGCCCCATGCCAACTCTAACTCCTTGAGATCTTTTTTGTTCTTCAAATTAGCTTGCAAGGCATCCCTACCATCAACCACATTATTAAGCTTCAAAATTGAAATTCTTCCTCCAAGATGGGACAACTCCCCCAATTCACCGATAGGCGACCCAGTAGATTTCCCCACAACAAAAGTAGTCAATGTTCTCAAACTTTTTAGTCTACCCATTTGCACCGGCATCTCTTCAATTCGTGTTCCACTACAATCAAGATGCCTCAAGTTAATCAATTTCCTCATGTTTGTAGGCAATTCAAAAAGAGACCGACAACCTGCCAATAGTAATGTTTGTAGACTATAGAGAGTGCAAACTGTGGCAGGCAACCTTTTGATTCTAGTTTTAGAGAGATCCAAGTAGCGCAAATGAATGAGGTTACCAATAGAATCGGGTAACTCAACTATATTATTATAGTGTGACAACGTTAGCACCCGTAAACATAATAGAGATGGCACTAACTCATGTAAAACCCTTTTACTTACATATCTCTGATGCCATTCTCTACTTACTGGTAGGAAGGTTCGCAAATGCTTAACCTCATATAATGGCTCAAATTTCGCAGCATAATCAAATTGCCCTCTAGCATACGACAAATGCCGAACTCTTTTCAAAACTTCATGTGATTCGCCCCCTTCCCATCTCAAACAGGATTCCCTTGACACAGACATAGCTAAGTCATTGATGAGATCATGCATTGTGAACTTCTCATTTCTTGATCTTTGAAAAAATGATCGTGACAATAAGTCATCAAAGTATTTCTTAGTGAGCTCTTCCATTCTTTTCTCACTCTCAGCTTGTGGAATTAAACTTTCTGCCACCCACAGTAGAACTATATCTTCCTTTTGGAATTCATAGCCCTTAGGAAAAATTGAGCAATAAGCAAAACATCGTTTTAAATGAGTTGGGAGATAATGGTAACTCAATCTTAGAGCTGGAATTGTATTACATTTTTCAGGAGGCAACTCCCAAATATTGCTATTTAGTATGCTATTCCATTCCTCATAATTTGTGTTGAAACGCAAGAGGCCTCCAAGTGTTTCTGCAGCTAAAGGTAAACCATTGCACTTCAGGGCAATTTTCTTACCAACTTCTTGCAGGTGTAGATGTGCACTCAAGTTTCCATTTTCAAAGGCATGTTTTGAAAGTAAAAACCAGCAATCCTCATCGGACAACTTTTCCAAAAAGTGAATTGGAACGGTGCGCATGAGACCTGCAACACTATCGTTACGTGTTGTCACGATAACCCAACTTCCCCTTGCCCCGGATGCAAAAGGACGTTGCAAGAGACTCAAATCTTGATAATTCTCATTCCAAAGATCATCCAACACAAACAGAAATTTCTTGCCCTTTATTTGTTGTCCTAGCTCAACTTGAAGAAAACTCAAGTCTTTATTATCGTAAGCTTTTGAACTGACTGACTCAAGTAGGGTCTTAGTTACCCTAGTAACATCAAAAGCTTCCGAAACATACGCCCAGGTTCTAAGATTAAAATGCTCTTTCACTTTGTCATCATTATAAAGGAGCTGAGCGAGGGTTGTCTTGCCAACGCCTCCCATTCCCACTATGGTGATGACGGAGACATCCTTGTCGCTTGCATCATCAGATAACAACAGTTTCATCAGCTTTTCTTTATCTCCATCCCTACCATACACACAAGATTCATCAACCAAGGAAGTTGTTGGAGTTCTTTGAGCAACCTTTCCCCCAACAACACCTTCTCTCAGGCCAAGCACATCCTTTTGTTTTGCTAGGTGTTCTAATCTTTCAAGCAACTCTTCAATCCTACCATTCATGCCTTGATAAAAAGGATTAAGAGAAGTAGAGAAGAAGTTCAACACCTGATTTGTGACGGTTTGAAATTCAGCTTCCACCTTGCATCGCAGAACTTCAGCATTGATCTCATCCAGAAGGTCATCCGCATCAAAGACAGCATCTTGAAGCTCATCAAGCCACTCTTTGACGTAAGTGTTCGTGAACTGCTTCTCCTCCGCGTCATTAAGCACTGTATTGAGGCTCAACAGCGTTATCTTCAATTTCTTCACAAGCGACTCATCCAGTTTCTTTCCCCGGAACAAGTCCCTGAACTCACGAGAACCAATCTTGTCGCATAGCACCTGCACGGAAGCAGAGAGAAAAGCCTCTCCAACCAAAGCCATGTTTCGATTCTTTGCAAAGGATTTGGACTTGAGTTGAGATTTGAAGCAAGTTTTGCAGCAAAGGATTTGGCTGTTGAGAAGTTGAGTTAAGATTTATGTTACTCTCAGATCATTGACTTGGAGTCTTCGAGTGAGAATATTATTGCAAAAAGACAAGTGCGTTTATATCGTGGGGAACCCACACGGTTAGACTCGTCATAAAGTTGTCCATTATTGTGTTCGAAGATTTTTGGTAAATCAAGTTCTTCCTTACTATTGTTTTTTTAGTGTCGGTGGACTTATTGTGTTAGAAATTTTTTGGTAAATAAAGCTTTTACTTTTGTTATAACCCAAGAAAAAGAAACAAATGCTTTTGTAACGTGGGGGAACCCACACGGTTAGGCTCATCATAAAGCTGTCGTCCATTATTGAGGAGATTCAATTATCAAAAATCTTGTAACAGATTTTTGATAAATAAAGCTTTTATTTTTATGGACTTTAGATCGAGTAGGTTGGTCACTGTGGTAATAGAGTGATCGAGTAGGCTGGTCATTTTAGTAAGGTGGTGCTAGAGGCACCAATTTTAGGCACCAACTCTCTAATAGAGGTGGAGCCCGCCAATACAACGGGTCCCACGCTCTATTAGAGAGTTGGTGCCTAAGGTGGTGCCCAAAGTTGGTGCCTCTAGCATTTTCCTTTGGGTAATGGACTTTATAATGCCACGTGTCTTGATACCTGGCAAGTGCCACGTTGTATTTTAGTATCACTGTATAATTTCTAGGGGTGGGCATATAGATTGAAGAATAGGATAACCGAACCAAACCGGACTGAGAAATAAAAAAAATCATGTTGACCAAAAAGTCAAACCCAGTGCAAAAAACTGGACCGGACCAGTGGTGTCCAATTCCAGTTCTGGTTCTCCACCTCTAAAAACTGGACTGCACTGAACCGGTTTGTTTTTATGTTTATATTTTCTAGATCTTAGGAGGCCATGCACAAGAAACAATTCAGCTAATGCTACTTTCCAAGGAGACTACATGGTTGTTTGAGTGTGGTTTCAGTCTTCAGTATGTTTTTTATTTGTCCATGGTTTTAAAAAACAAGAATAATCGTTTTATTAGTTTTTGAACTTAGACCCGATTTGCATTTGAGTACCTCAATTTCCAAAATAGTTCCCGTGGTCCTTTAACTTCACTTTCATTAGGACATATGGTCCTACCATTAATGTTGTTAACTTTTTTTGTTAAATGCAAGGGCAATATGGTATTTTTATATTTAAACCAAAAAATGAATAAAAAATCATATCTTTAAAATAAAAATCAAATCAAATCAAATAAAAAACCAACCAAAAAAAAAGAAAAATTAAGTTTGGGGGAGTAGAAATCGGGATAGAGGGGAAGAGAGAGAGAGAGTTTAATTTTAATTTTTTTTAATTCATATTTTTATCAATTTTGATACAAAAATACTATTTTGCCCCTGCATTTAACAGAAAAGTTAACAAAATTAACGGCAGGACTATTTGTCCTAACGAAACTGAAGTTGAAGGACCATGGAAACCATTTTGGAAATTGAGGTACTCAAATGCAAATCTGGTCTAAGTTCATGGACTAATAAAACGATTAACCCAAACAAGAAAACAATTTTATGTTCACTTAAGGTTTTGTTTGAATGAATGCAGTTTGTAAACCTTGTAACATGAGATTAACTGCTCAGATTTTTGGCGACTTGATAATGGATGACATAATGGAGCTATAATTTTAAACTTTGTTGTAATTTACTTTGCTTTTTATGTATTTGTTTTGTTAAAAGTTTCAGTATTTGGTTTCATTTTCAATATTAGAATCATTTGGGAATTCTTTTTATTTTTGCTCAGGAATACTTTGCTGTATTCAATATCAAAATTGGGTCAATTGTGATGTAAGTCCAACAGTTTAAAAATTCAGGTTTTTTTGAAGCTTAAAAACCCAAAAAACTTAAATGGGCTTTACAGCAGGCCCACACTGTGGAGAACCAAGAACCGAACTAAACTGTAACCAGCCTGGTTTGGTTCAGTTTTAATGTCAATTTTGTATGAAAATCAGACCAGATCAAACCGAATTAACAGTACTAGTTTCAGTTTCGGTTTGAATTTAAAACCGAGCCGAATTGGATGGTGCCCACCCCTAATCATTTCTCCAATATTTTAATTCATAGGGTGGCACAAATCCATCTCGTGGTGTGCCTCCTAGATAGAAAATCCAGTCAGTTGGGCCAGTAGGTACCAAATTGTAATACAGAAGGGCTTACAAATGTTGTTGTCAAAAACAAGACTTAAAAGTAATAGTGCAGCACTTTCAATGAAATCATAAAATGGTGTACGATTCACAACCTAACAGATAAGAAGAAACTGGGTGTATTCAATTAGGATTTTAATAGATTTTTTTGAAGCTTAAAAGTCTAGTGGTATTCAATTATGATTTTTAAGTAATTAATAAAAATGTGATGGTATTCAATTAGGATTTTAAAGTCATCAATTCAAGTCTTGTGGTATTCAATTAGGACTTTTAAAAAATTAGAAAAAGTACGGTGGTATTAAAAAACTTACCGATTTTGAGGTATTTCATTAAATGATGTATTGTATGAGACTTTTGAGTGAGTGATATAAATACCAAACCCCATAAAAAAATCTCACCCTATTATATCTGATTCTCACGTTGGTTTGTTTTGGGAGAAGATGAACAGACTTGAGAAGATAAACAAGGTTCTCATCTGTGTTGCTTTGCTGTGGTGGGCACAAGCCTACACACATCCGTTTTTTTATATCTTTCCACTCTGCCAATTTATCAATTATTAATAAGAGTGTGTAACAAACATAGAAGAAGAAACCAATCTGTACGATTGATAGTTTGGGTGTTTTTGGTTTGTTGCGCACTGCCTCATTCTTTAGGATTGATTTTTCTTTTTATTTAACATTTATTTCATAAAATAATATTTTACTTTTGTAAAGACTGGAGAATGATGATTCGAATAACTATAGATCTCTGTTTTGTTTACTTTGGGTCTTCTAGTCCCACTTGGGAGAAAAGGACCACTGTGCTACGAATTAATATTTGGGATATAGGAATAACTTATCTTTTGAATAATTATATCTTTTTATCATTAATTTGATTGTTAGTGAGATGCGTGCACAATCAACAAATTCAATCGACTCTTTTCTTCTGTTCTTTTCTTTATATAAAATCCGAATGTGAACTCACTCGTCCAGCAATTCCAATAAAATAAGGAGGGTTTGCATACCAAACAATTAATGAAAGTTTATCAAGTTATATATGCTATGTGGAGAGATGCTATCTAGGTCATATGAGGAGATGAAGCTCCAACAAATGTGTATTACGTCGTGAATAACTTTTGTTTCCCTTAAGCCATGTCTAGTTGCTACATGACGTTATTGTTATTACTTTTATCATTTGGTTATTTATCTATGTGGCATAATTAATCATGTTATTATATGATTATTTCATATGAAATCCTAGAGCAAATCTTTTGATTCTTTGGAGAATACAAAAAAGTCCCAAGTGAATCATAAGAAAATCATGTAATTACAATCCATTCAAATCATAAGTAAAATCTTGTAATTACAAATCCTGCTGAAATCCATTATATTAAAATCATGTGATTACAATCTATTAAAATTGTAATTGAATACACCCTCCTAATTTCTGCAGAAACCCACTAACAAATGATCTGACAATTTGTAATGAATCAATTTAATACGAACATTCCTCAGCAAGGATTCACAGATTACAAAATCCCTCCCTCCCAGATATGATCACGTTGGTCCCATTCAAAAGTACACTGGAACTTATGCCAATGTTCAACATTAATGACAAGAATCTGGGTCCACTGTCCACTAAAATCAAAATTTCCACTAAATTCAAGCCCTTAGATTGGCGGGTGTAATGCAGGTTGGATTTAGGGGTTTAATGCAAAAAATGGGGTTTAATGCAGGTTGGATTCACTTAGTCATGAGTTGTGTTACAACAGTAAACTTCACTGTGGTGATCAATGGTCAATCGGGTGGTGCCTTCTCCCCATCCCGTGGTATCCGACAGGGTGACCCAATCTCCCCTTACTTATTTCTTTTTATTAGTGAAGTTTTGTCATTGCTAATAAAAAATGCATGTGAGACAGATTTGTTACAAGGTATTAAGTTGAATTCTGGAGGTCCTACCCTATCACACCTCTTATTTGCAGATGATACTCTCATATTCTTGAAGGCCACCACACAAAATTGTCAGAATCTCTCTCGCCTCCTTCAAGCATATTGCACTGCGTCTGGACAACAAGTGAGCTTGACCAAGTCCAATGTGGTTTTCAGCTCCAACACCCCTTCCTCTGTCCGTGCTTCAATGTGTGAGATCCTAGGCATGCCTGATGTTACTGATGCAGGGAAATACCTGGGCCTTCCCACCTCCTGGGGCAGAGCAAAGAAAGAAGCGCTGGTGTATGTGAAAGATCGAATTCTTCGGAAGGTGCATGGCTGGAATCAACATTGCCTTTCACAAGCAGGCCGTGAAATATTAATAAAATCAGTGGCACTTGCTGTTCCAGCTTATCCCATGAATATCTTCAAATTCCCTACCACCCTATGTAAAGAAATTGATTCTATTTTGGCTGGCTTCTGGTGGGGCAAAAATGGAGACAATCAGAAACTCCATTGGATCAACTGGGACACCCTTGGGCAACCGAAGCAAGAGGGGGGAATGGGTTTTCGCAACCTCCAAGAGTTCAACTTAGCTCTTCTGGCAAAGCAATGCTGGAGAATCTTGATGGAGCCTCAATCTCTGTGGGTTAAAGTTCTAAAAGGTAGATATTTCCCAAATGTCAATTTCTTGGAAGCGAAGAAGAGTGGTCGTGCTTCGTGGGCATGGGCAAGCTTGCTCGAGGGCAGGGATATCCTACTTCGTGGTGCTCATTGGCAAGTTATGAACGGGGCTCATATTAGATTGTGGGTTGATCGATGGCTGCCGACTTCTCCAAACGCTTGTCCTCTCCTACCTTCTACTGAAACTCCTGATTGAAACTTACGAGTTGAAGCTATTATTAACAGGGAGCTCAATGAATGGAATCTGGACCCAATTAGGTATGCCATTTCTGCTAATGATGCCTATGCAATTACAAGGATCAAGTTTGGTAGCAGCAAACTGCCAGATCGATTGATTTGGCCAATGGAAAAGAATGGATCCTATTCTGTGCGCTCCGGTTACCATTGGCTCCACAATTCTAATTTGAGGAGAACAAATCCGCGCCCTTCCTCTTCAATGGCGATTGATCCAAGGCTTTGGAAACAGGTTTGGAAAGCGGATGTGCCACCAAAAATTCGAAACTTTCTGTGGCGTGCTCTCAGAAACTGCCTTGCTACATCGGCAAACTTGCACAAAAAGAAAATTGCTAGATCGCCTATGTGTCCTCTATGTAATGATCAACCGGAAACGGCTGAACACATCCTTCTCCTTTGCCCTTGGGTGGAGCCTGTCTGGTTCGGATGCTCCCTCAACCTGCGTATAAATCGTCAGACTGTGACATCCTTTGGCCAGTGGTTATGGGCTGTTATTCAGAAAGGGAAGACCCTACAGGAGCGATCACGATGCCTAACTGTTATCGCATACCTCTGCTGGCAGATTTGGAAGGATCGGTGCAAAGCGGTGCTGGAACATTTCTCCCTTTCACCAGCTAGAACTATTCATGCTGCCTCTATTGCCATCAATGAATTCCTTGGCTCCCTTGATCACGGCAGACATCAAACTGAGCCTCCCACCCTCTCTAATGACAACCAGCAACATTTGTGGAAACCCCCCGCCTCTCCTTTTGTCAAGGTTAATGTGGATGCATCCTGGAATCCAAAATCAAAGAGGGTTGGCATTGGAATCCTGATTAGGAACACCCAAGGAGATTTTATGAAAGGTACAGCCATCCCATCAGTGGCGAACTCCGCTATAGAGGCTGAGGCACTGGCTTGTCTTGAAGGTTGCAAACTCGCTGCTGAGATGGGTTATCGTCATGTCACTTTTGAATCTGATTGCAAGGAAGTAATCTCTCCTTTGAAGGGCTCCTTATACAAAGGAAAGTGGGAAATCTATCCTATCCTAAGTAATGTTCGGGATGTTTTGAACTACTTCCATACCTACGTTTGGATGTGGATTCCTAGAACCGCTAACCAGGCGGCAAATCATTTGGCAATGCTTGCCAATTCGAGGATGAGCCCTGAAGTATGGGTCAACCGACCCCCATCCTCCCTTACGCATATCCTAAACAAGGATGGTTTACCATGCCCCCCAAGGAGTGCTTAATGATTGCGGCTGTGTGGGCTTCTCGACGTATCTGTTTGTCTTATGACTACGTCTCTGTAGTTGTCCTCCTTCTCTGTAGCTGCGTTTTTATTATGTCTTGTTGTACGTTGTGCATTGCTGACTTATGGACTTTGTACTTCTCTTGGCTGTTTGCCTGCTTTTATGAAATTCCATCTTCAGACCAAAAAAAAAAAAAAAAGATTGGCGGGTGTACCCTTTCTCTCCTAGGGTAGATTGATCACAACCCTAGGATTGTATTTGCATTTAGTGGGAGTAGATGAAACTTAAAACAAACTTTTATTTAATCAACTGTTTTCTATTTAAACCAAAACAATGGGAAATTCTTAGGCGCAAGATGGGTTTTTATCATTCAGGATTAATACAGTACGTGTTGTTGACAGATACTGGCACTCCTTAATTATCTAGTACTCAATGAAATTCGATTGTATATATCTTTTTTTTGTTTTTGTTTATGAAAATGTACCAATGATTAATCAAGATATAAAGGTCTCTGAACTCAGATCTGTATTAGGCCTCACTCAGTGGAGAGGAAAAATGCAAAGCCAACCCCCTCAAGAACTCAGCTTTGGGATTAAGTGAAGATATAGAGATTCTGTATTTTCAGATATTACACTGCCCTATGCATAGTGCAGATTTCTATAAAATAAATTATCATTGGACGTTGGGTATTCAAAACCAGTGCAAAGACGCAGGAATTTAATATATTCAAATCTAAGTTCATCATGCCAAAGTTAACATTGAAAGTAGAAATTCATGTTTCATAGAAAGTTTTAAAAACAATGATTGTTTATGATGAAAGTTAAAGAGAAAGACGGAGACAGAAAGCCAGAGAGATTTCAAACAATGTAATAGTGTAACCGCGAAAAGAAACCAAAAAAAAAAAAAACTAAGTAGCACACAAACTATTAAGAGTATAAAGGGTTTAATGTGTAGATGTTGACAAGTGTCATAATCTAGGCCATAGAAAGAGATATAAGCTCTCTCTTATATACTGGAGCCATGTATAGAAATAAATAATCTGAAAAAGCTAATAATAATACAATACAATCTTTTTATCAAATTCTCCTTTATTCTATTTTCTTAAGCTCTGTTAACATGGTATCAAGAGCCATGGATCGATCCTGAGTTCTTCTGCTTCCGCTTTCTCTGCCTTGATATTCTTTTCTAGCTCTCCATGGAAATCGTCGTCAATATCTGCTTCTTCCATATCATTCTTGAATTCTCAATTTCGTCAAACTGATTCAAGGTTTGGGTTTCTATTCCGCTTGCTTTTGGGGATTTGGGTTTCAATAGGGTTTTGTCACTGTTTTGGGAATTTCCAATGTTCTTGATCGATTGCTAGTCAGTTTTGGGGATTTTATATGAGATTGCTGATTTCAAGCCATCGAATTGGGGATTTACAAATTCATATATGCTTCGAGTAATTCTCCATTGATTTGCGAATTCAAAGACCCATCGATTGGGATATGTTATTGTTTTCTGTAAGAATTACTACTCAACTTGTAGCTGCTCAGATTGATTCGACTCGCTGACTTCAATTCTATGTCTGCCTACGGAGGTTCTATTTCCTCAACTATGGTGGATTTCAGATTCTTTGTTGCATTCCTGCTCTTTGGATCCTATGGATGTTCTTTTGGTATGTCTGTTGTTCATCCTCTGTCTCTCTGATTTCAATAATTAGAGAAATACCTTTGATAGTTATTGTAGCTGCTCCCAAATCAAATATTGAATTCCTTGCTATAACATCACCCTCCTGTTCTTGAATACATCATCATGGATCAAATATTGATGGTTCATTTGTTATTTGCTTTGTAAATTTTCTAGTGCATCCAAAATCTCAGTACCCCTATTCTTGACTCTTAAATCCCACTTCTTTGGAGAACAAGAAAATTTTCAGTCAATCAATACTTACATGGTTCTGTCACAATTCTCATCTCAATCTTCTTATCTCGTGGGACAAAGAATTTCCCATTTCTCATTCTCTTCTGTCTCTTTTCTCCAATCTCTAAGGCAACAAAAGACTTTCTCAGTTCTTCCTCTTTCCTATCTCCTTTCTACAATCTCTAAGGGTACAAAAGAATTTCCCAACTCTTCCTCTTTTCTACCTCCTTTCTGCAATCTCTCTGATCAGGGAACAAAAGAATTTCTCAATTCTTCTTTCTTTCTATCTCCTTTCTTTAATATCTTTAAATTCTCAGCGAACAAAGAATTTCCTTCTTCTCTTATTCTATCTCTTTCTCGATATGGGGGTCTGACTACATAATTGATTTGACTTGCTTATTGAGGATGCAATTGTTTGGGCCTAAATTTGGCACGCCCAGTCCAAAAGCAAAGGCCTACATCATTTTTTAGGCCGCCTGTTTGGACCTAAAGATTGAAGTTCTCAGCCCATCAACGCGCCCAGCTCATTATCAAATAAACAGGCCAAAGCAATGCGCTTGGCCCAAACATTGGAGGCCTGGAAGCAGTCAAAATCAAGAAGGGACTTGGGCCTCGAAGGAACTCAAATTGGGCTTGAAGCAAAACTGGACTCAACTAGTTTTAAATTAAAAGAAGACCAAAAAGAGACAAACCCATGTGACCCTCTGTTCTAAGAAAAGTCAACAATTTCAACTGAAATTAATAAGGGAAGAACAGGAGCAGGTATAAAGAAAAACGTCTTTGAAAAAACTCTGCTGCCAGGAGATCAAGTTCTGTTTTGTTTATTCAAAGATATTCTTCTGCTCCAAAGAAGGCACCATTATCAAGGGATAAGCAGACTCTGTTTCTATAAAAAGGAGATAAGCGGGAAACAGGGAGTTGTTCAAAAACTGAGAACTTACCATCCCAAGCTTCAGACTCTTGCAAAAGCAGTTGAATTGGAAGAAGGATATGACACCCCATCAAAATACAGGGAAATGATCACTTCAGGAACTGATTGTTGAGTGCTTGCTTGCCAGAAAATGGATAGAACTCCCTTTCTTTTTCTTTTAAAACTAAAGATCTTTCGAGATTGTTTGCCGCCCAATATTAAAAGAATCAAAACTCCCGCTCTCAAAAGAATTTCTTATAAATACAAGAGAGAGTGAACAGAGAGAAGACAACAATCAACACAACCAAAAAACTCAGTCAAAAGACAAACACTCAAAATGATCACTTGATCTCAGAAAACCTTCAAACAAGATTCAAACAGACCCAGAGTCTAAAACATTTCAACTTCAAAAGCTTCACAACAAGCTTGCAGAATCATACTTTTTTCCCAGCAAAGACAGTCAGAACACTGTTTCTGATTCGAATCCCAGTTCACAAACCAGCAAAACGAGATTTCTCTCGTTACAAATTTGGTTCAGCAAAGCCAATGCAAGCAGAGTTTGAGTTTTCACAAATACGAAAACCTCAACAAATTTATGGAGAGCCCTGACTAAGCAGCACAGGTACCACAGTACAGCTCCAGCTAAAGTCCAGCCATTTCTGCCCCTTTCAAATTGGAGAAGTCCCAGTTCTGCCCATTCAAAAGCCTTCTAGGGCTTGAAATAGATTAAAGCTCTGCCAAACTCAAGCTTTGGTATCGATTTGCAGCTGAAGCCTAGCAGTTGAAGTTGTTGAAAGACCAGTCCAGCATAGGCATACTCAATCCAGCCCATAACAGAGGCACCTACCCAGACAGAAATGGAAGCACAGCCCTCTTTTTGTCTTTTTATAGTCAGTTTTCCCTTTTTGATTCTTGTAAAGGGGAGTTCTGCCTGAAAGTGGTTCACTCTGTTATCATTTATTCTAGCCAGAACTACTAGTTTCATATTAAGAAAAATTATGAAGTCCTTACCAGTCTAAGGCATAGAAAAGAACTTACTTGGGAGATATTCCTCACCCAAATTCACAATCGTTTGTTCAAAGTCAATAGCTTGAGGCGCAAGTTATTTTTACTCTCAAGTCTGTTAGAATTGAAAAATTGCTAACAGTGGCACGCTCGACACACAAAGAAAGTTAATTTATTGACCAACCATGGTATTTGGATTAATGGGGAACTTTACTCTACCATCACAGGAAGCAAATCAAAACAGGTGAACAGCAATTATTTGGCAAATTTGGGATACTTGATGGTTCATATAGTGAATCAGTTGGTACATCTCCTCGGCAAACAGTTAATAATTTGTGGTCAATAAGGTTGCGAAATTCGTGGACTGGAAAAGTTGATGGAGCATGTCTTATGCTGGAATGTCATGGCATACTTGGTTTTGTGACTAGTTCCTATTCATGTCCACCTTAGTTTGTTGTTGGTTCTAATTCTGAGGAAATTGAAGCAAATAAGGTCTGGCAGTTCCATGACAAAGCTTTGATGCTATTACTTTGTCTGCCTCTGCTATTTCTTGTGTAATTGGCAGTACCAATGCTAGGGAGATGTGGTTCACTTTGAAAGAAAGGTTTGCTATTATTACCAAGATACTAGTATTTTTCTTCTGAAGACTTGTCTCTACAATATGAAGAAAGGTTCAGATTCTATAGCTCAATATCTTAATCATATTAAGGATGCAAGAGATCAGCTATCATGTGTTGGCGTGCACTTTACTGATGAAGACATTATCATCTTGGCTCTCAATGGTTTACCTGCAGAATACAACTCTTTTTGGTGTGTTCTGCAATGCCGAGAAAGTATGCTCTCATTCAAGGAGTTTCACTGTCCATTGCTTGCTGAAGAAATAATGATTGCATATTCTGGTCGTGCTTGCTATGGAGGTTCAGATGATATAGCAGCCCTTGCAGATGCTGTCATGCCTCCCCTGCAGCATCAGTTTTACCTCTCGGTTGCAGTATTTAGCATTCCTATGAAGTCTGCATGTTGACGTTGGTTTGTTCAAACTCCTTGATCATTTTGGGATCAATGGCATAGTCGTTCTCGTTCTTTCTTCGTTCTGTCATGGACCTGCGCATCACCTCGCCTTGCTGCAATATCATGCTTGGTTTCACCAACCATGATCTTGAGGGGGGATGTTAAGAGTATAAAGGGTTTAATGTGTAGATGTTGACAAGTGTCATAATCTAGGCCACATAAAGAGATATAAGCTCTCTCTTATATACTGGAGCCATGTATAGAAATAAATAATCTGAAAAATCTAATAATAATACAATACAATCTTTTATCAAATTCTCCTTTATTCTATTTTCTTAAGCTCTGTTAACACAAACCTCATAGTGTTCAAGCAATGATGCGAATAATGTAGCCACTCCATTGAGTACAAATTTCTCGCCAATACAGGCACGTAAGCCATAGCCAAAGGGAAGAAAGGCCGTCTTTGCATTTGGATCATTCAAACTGAAGGAGCTCTCTCCAGGATTCACAATGTTTTCAGCAGCCCCTGAGAACCGTTAAACCAAACTTTGTTACAGATGGAGCATATGAACCTTGATGTTGTGATGCTATCTTAAACTAATTTCCTGCCAGGGTTATTATTAACTTACTATACAAATTCGAACTCCCTATCATGCATTTTGGACAGTGAAGTGTCAATTTAAAACCAAGCGAGAACTATACTCAAATGGAAAAACCAGCTTCTTTACAAGAATATTTAACAAACATTTTATTATTCTCGTACAAAATGTACATCCTGTGCAATTCAAGATGGCGTAAAGGATTGGAAATGGCATTTGATATAATGCACTAAAAGTCGTATACTACTACAGGATTTGCAAAGAAATGGAAAAAGGTGATTACCAACAGTTTATGATTAGATAAGAGTGCTGCTATTTCCACCCACCTGTTCTATTTTCTCACTCACCTTATTTTCAAAATTTCAAAGCCAAATTTATCCTTGTCTAAAATGACTTCTAAGGACTTAAGGAAAAAAAGGATATTTTAGAAATAATTAAAGGGTAGGATATTTTAATATTATCTCTTAATCACTAAACAATTACCCTTTTTTTTTTTCTATGTCCGACCCTCCGTCTTCCTCCTCCTCCCCTCACCCTCCTCTTCTCCTTGGAAATTCCATTATATCTGCTATTCTCACTGGCGCCGCAAATCACATCAATACATTCATCATTCTCTCTCTACATCAATTCAAGTATTACTGGATAATTCAAAGGGCTAATCCTATAGAAACCTTATATCCTCTTGAGACCATCCAAAAAATTCAACTAATTATAAACTCTTCCTGCAAATCTGAAAAAATCTTTTCTTTCATCGCCACAACAAATATCTCAATAACTTTTCTAGTTGAAGTCTTAAAACAAATCGGTTCATGATAGGTTTTATAATTATTAGTTATTGTATCCCAAACACCCAGAACAAAGTAATTATCTAAACCAATTATCTTCTTTTTTTGGTGAAAAAACGGGGCTAACGCCCAACAAAGAAATTCAACAATGGCTCGAGGCCTACAGACGCCAAGTAAATCTTCACTAAGTAAAGACCTAATACTATCAGGAGGATCATGGAAGGTTGACAGACCCAGCTCAAGACATGAACTCAATTCAGCTAATCTATCCGCCACCATATTGCACTCACGATATACATGATGAATAGAAAAAACCCAGTTTTTGTTTATATAGTCTTGGCATCCCCACAACATAGTAGCAAGAGGATGAAGGTCATCCACATTTTTTGTTTAGCAGGTGTACTGCGATCGCTGAGTCAGACTCAAGCACAACTGCACTGCAACCTATATCCCAAGCAATTTTCAGTCCAAGATAGATGCCCCATAACTCAGCTTCCAAGACGTGTCCTACACTAAGATTAATAGCAAAGCCTCTCATCCACTGCCCAGAACTATCTCTTAGTACACCCCCAGCAGCAATGCGTCCATCCTCACCTTTTCTGCACCCGTCGGTATTGATTTTAATTACTCCATCATTCGAATATTGCCAAGAGAGCACAGCAAGAAAGCGGGTGGGTTTCCTAGTTTTTTCAATATTGGCCTGTGTCCAATCTGCAGCAACCATAAGGATGGCGTGTCTGGGGTTGTTAGGAAACACAAACCCATGATCAAAAAAAAATTTGTTCCTCCATTTCCAAAGAAACCAGCACGTGAAAGCAAACATGGTTGACCACTCCACTCCATAAGCCAAAATTGTTTATAGTGGAATACTTTGTTGTGTCCAAATTGGATGTAGGCATTGCCAAACCAGTATAAATCTTGGTGTTCTTCTTGTTGTTGTTGTTGTTCTTTTTTTTTTTTTAATCTCTTGCCAATTATTTTATTTTCACTCACAGTTAGTTGACGCTTCCGCACAACATCATCTATATAATAAGCATTGATCGTTTCCTTCTCTTTTTTCAGTTTTTATTTTTTGGACATTGAAAAGCATTAGCTCATTGCTGTTTTAATATATTTACAAACAACTAACATTATGTTGTAAAGATTAATAATTAAGTTGTTGTTCATTTACTAAATAACATGTACTAATAGAGAAACGCTCAAGCGCCAAGTCGGAGACCTCCAATCCACCAAGGAGGATGATCTCCAATCCGCCAAGAATGTATGTATCCGTAGAGATAGAGAAATGCTCAAGCGCGAACTGATTAATAAATTAAAACGACTCTAATAACTCATTTAGGCCCTTACATAGGAGACCGAATCAAAAATCGTTTAACCATCGGAAAAAAAAGACGCTTACCTTATTTTTAACTGTATCATCACAGACGAATTGCATGTTAGATATATGTTTTCGCTCAAACATCACAAGGAAAATATGCATTAGGAAAACCTAACCTTTAAAGCATATACGTGGAAATTCATAAGTAATTGATAGAATTGCATAGGATTGTAACAGTGATGGCTAAACCCTAGTTTTCTCCAAATTGTTAAGTTTAAAAACGTTTTTCTTCTTTACTGTTATTATTTCCCAATTTTCAGATTTCTTTTATTGTTAATTTAATCTTTTCAAATTCATAAATTTCAAATCTTTGGATAAAATCTATTTTAATTATTAATAAAGAGTTAGTTTAATTACAAATTAGTCAAAAAATCTTTGGGGACAACGACCTTGCATGAGCATTTATACTACAATTACCTTGTATTCTTGCAAAGATCCTGTTCACATGCATCGTAATGGGGACTGTTTAAACCACAATTATCCGTTCCACACATGTGACTGACTACAAGGTTAACTCAATCTTGGGCTCTAATCATGATAAAGATAGGTTTGCTAATTACAAGAGAAGTATAGAATTATATTATAGATTATTATAAATAAACCCAATTCTAGGCATGTATTTATAAAAAAACCCACACACTATTTAAATATAGAAACACACCCAAAATCAATTCTAAAATAAACAATTGTATATTTTTTGGGTGTATTTATAAATGGGTTTTGAGTGTGTGTAATGATGGGTTTTGGGTGTGTTTATAAAGTGTTTTAGGTGTTGGGGTTTTTTTATAATTTCAGCCCCCATTTTGGGTGTTTTAATGAAACCCCCATTATATTAATCATAAATGTTGGTGGACTTTATAGAATGATAAAGATAGGACTGTATCATAAATGTTCATTTAGCCAATCATAATTCCAGTCCCTAAACTAAATTTAATAAAAATGATTCAATTTCATTAAGGGGTAAACGACGGCGTTTCCTCGCACTCACCAGAGTGCTTGAACTCCTGCACTTCCTTAAACCCCATCCAAGGCTTCACCCAGACTTTGGCTTCGTAAAGTTTCTTCTTACCAGCGTCGATTGCCTCGATCGTCAGATGGTGCAGAGTGCCAGCAACCACTTGCTCCTTCGCCTTCACCACCCTCACAAACTCAAGCAGAGCATTCTGCACAATTTTCAATTAATTTCTTAATTATCTAATTAATTGAAATTCCAGCATAATATTGAAGAAATTAAAAGGCAAAAAAGAGTACAGACCTCCTTGTTGTTGTGATCTTGGACGGCGAAGCGAGCGAGGTCTTCGGTTTCGAGGCTGTTCTCGAAGGCATGGGATTCGTGGACTCTGCCGGGAGTGGCCATGTTATGGAAATGGGAGAGATTTGATTCTTTTGCGAAGGATGAGAATGCGAGGAAAGGTAAGAGGACGAAGAAGATGAGTTGCATAAACAGACACAAGGAGGAGGAAGAAGAAAATGGTTTCGATTTCAATTTCATCTGCTTTTGTTTTGTGTTTGGGTTTCTGACACTTTGTAAGAAGACCGATGGGAATTTATCTCTTTCGCTGCTCGGAGTCTTTTTGTATACGCGTCATACACGTGTCGCTTTGAGTATCTTTCTTTGCTTAGTCGGTAAGCTTTTGTTTACTTTTTTCTATTTTTCTTTTCCTTTAATTCAACAGTAGTCTGTAAGCAAACAAACACAAAAATAAAAGAGATTTTTTGTCATATATCCATTCTTAGCACTAATATTATAAATAAACCCTACACCATTTAATTCCTAAAAACAAACCAAAAAAAAATTCAAAAAATGATAGTTGGCCCTATTGAATTTAATTTTGATTATTAAACTACTTTGATGCCCTATTGAGTGTTTTGGGCTTTTTATGAGATTTTGGGGTTGAGTTTGTTTTAAGAAATCAATGGTAATTTTGTAATTTAAAAGAAGTTAAAAGCCTTTTTGTTATGTTGTAAATGGGCTTTGGGTGTGTTTCTAAAGTCCATTTCATATAGGGTATTTTTATAGTTTGGGCTTCTATATTTGGTATAATAGTGAATCTCCCAAAATAAAAACTCAAACCAACGAAAAAAAAACTTATGACATGTTAGGCCATCTCCAGTCATAGGGCTAAATGTAGTCAAGGGCTAAAAATTTAGCCCCCCAAAATATTAATTTTTTAAAGAATAGTACAGGACTAAATTTTTCCATCTCCAGCCATGCAGGGCTATATTTTAGGATCCTTCATATTTTATTATTTTGAGAAAAACTATGGTACAATACTCATACATTCCACAACTATATATTATTTAATTTAATTAAACTACTATTTAGAGACAATATTCTAAAAACGTGAAGACATTTAAAAAAAAAAAAAAAGGGATGGGTTCAATGTTTCAGCTCCAACGGTCATCAACAAGAATTTTTTATAATTTTTTTAAAAACAACATTGAAAGATTTGAGGGTCTGACCACATTTATTATTTTTAAAAAAAAAGAAAAAAAAAGAAGGGAATGGGGTAGGTCTGACCCTACCACCAATTGTTTATACTTTTTTTCTAATACAGTACGAATTGGTATGGGGTAGGTCTGACCCAAAGGTCCAGCATGCTTTAATGGGGTTCTTGAAAAGCACATGTATGGGTCCCACTAGAAATTTGGCCTAGCCTAAAAGTGGGCTATATGTGGCCTAGTTGGAGGGCCAAAGGACCAAATGTGGCCCTCCAAATTTGGCCAAAATTTTGTTTAGCCCACAACTGGAGATGGTTTTTGTATTATTTTAGGGCTATATTTAGGATATAGCCCATGGCTGGAGATAGCCTTAGGGTCTCTTTGGTATCTTATTTGGATCCAATTTTATAAATTACAAATTTTAAGTCTAAACCATAAAAATCCATATGGTAGGCCCATTATTAAAAACAAAACAAAAAATTTAATTTTGTAGTTTTTTCTCTCTCTCCTCCCTCTCTCCGCGCTCTCTATCTCCTCCCTCTCTCGTCTCTCTCTTTGCCCTCCCCCGTCTCTCCATCTCTCTCCTCCCTCTCCCGTCTCTCTCTCTCTCTCTCTCTCTCTCTCTCTCTCTCTCTCTCTCTCTCTCTCTCTCTCTCTCTCTCTGAGCATGTCTAAATTTTTTTTATGGTGTGCATTGAGCATGTCTAAAATTTTTTAAAAGAAAAAAGAAGAAGAAGGTGGATTCGGTTTGGGTGGGCTGAGAGAATTTGTGTGTGGAAGGTAGGTGTGCCATAGTAGAGAGAGGAGGAAGGGGTAGAGGGAAGGGGGAATGGAGGAAGGGGCTGTGGAGAGGGAAGGGGGAATGGATTTCAAGGTGGGCAAGGTTGGTTGGAGCTACCAATGGCACACAGGATGGGGGAAGGTGATTTATTTATTTATTTTCAATTTTAATTGTTTAAAAGATATACAATTTTTGTTATAGTGAACTTTCCATGTTTAAAATACCCTTGAAAATAGAAAGACTAAAATACCCTTAAAATATATGGAAAATTGGATAGGTTAAAGTCATAAAACAAATCATGGATTTTGAAAAATTAAGGTGACATTTCTCTTAAATTTTTCTTTAAGGTGACAAATTGAAACTGAGGTATAAGTTCAGGTGACATTTCTACAAATTGAACTAAGGTATGATTAGCATTTGTCTTAAAATTGTTGAGCGTTAGCAAGCAAAACATACATTCACTCATGGAAATAAGAAAGAGAATGTATAAAATAAAATCAGTGTCAATTTATTTCCATGCACAACTACTTTATTTACTTGTTAACGCTCAAAACTTTTAAGAGATGTTATGATCAGTTGTGCATGTAGCATTCTACTTTTTTTTTGGTGAACTGGGGGGGAAAACCCCAAACAAACAGAACAAACTAAACAACACAGATCAAACGGGGCCTAGACACCCCTAACATGTAGCATTCTACTTTTAATATCCCAACTCCAAAGTGTCTTCTAATTTGCTTAAGTGGAGGCAGAATATTGTGATTGTCATGGGAACAAGGAAGAGAAGGGTCATAACAACATATAAAAACAGAACATGGAAATAATGGTAACATGAGCAGCTCATCCCATAGCATAGACAACCTCATAAGATTTCATATTGAACTTCAATGAATGACCGTTTGCTTGTCAAAATTCTTGAAATGTATGGAAACATTGAATATATGCAACATTCGACGAATAAGCTATAATGTGTAGAGACAAAGCTTTTGTTGGAAACAACAATCAGTATCAAACTGGCTGTCCTTGATGGATTCATAGACAAAGCTATAATCTTTCAATGCGGGACAAGAGGAAATTGAACTTCAACAATACGAGCTTTAACAGTTTAAGTACACAATCCATGGCTGTCTTTGAAGGAATCATAGACAAAGGCCAACAAACTGGCTGCATATGGCATTACATAGAAAGTAACTTTCAACAACATCATCATCATCCGATAAAGTTTTCTTGCAAGAAAACCAAACGAAGACGTGCCCCCCAGGGTTTGACATCAGTTTATCTTGTTTGAGATGAAGAATTCTTCATCAACACAAAGAGAGCTTTCCCATGCGGTCAGATCAGATGAAGGCCGCCCCGCCAAACACAAATGAACTATCTGCAGGACAAGATAGCTCCGATCAAAGAGCTAATAGAAAGCATATTATTATGATAACTACGAGATTGTTTTTTTTCTATTTTTGGGTGTTGTTTGTGTGGGGTCGTTCCGAGCAACGGTCTAGTGCTAAGAATATAAACAAAGGTGCCAACTTTCAAATATATAAAAGCAAACTTACATTTGTTTTTTGATTTCACTAAGGTCAATTGGCAAACCTCCCCACAATCACCTGCAAGATCATGTGATGATGGTCAGTAATTAGTAATCTTGTAAGCTTCATAATACAAGGAACAGAGATTGTGAGAGAGTGGAGCAATACCTTGGAGAGATCTCAACCCTATGTTTTCTGCTACAGCTTTCATTCCTTCTCGAAATCTTCAACTTCAACTCATCAGAGCAAGCATTTCTTGAGTTTGTTGGAAGATGATAAGGTCATTCTACCTTAAAAGAGCATGCAATACGCTTTAGTTTTCTTCCATTAGCAGCAGTTACCTTGAAATCTCAAAATACACAATGCATGCCAGATTGGGTCAAGTTGGGTAGTTCCCATTGGGAATCTTACGCAGAGAGTCTAGAGATACAACAAAGAAAACAATTCTAATGAAATGGAACTGTAGTTCGGAAGTGAAAGGCGCAGAAAAGGATCAACAGAATTTTACCTTCACGTGTTTTCTCATACTTTTGTTCCTCATAAGATTTTGAAAAGCCAACTCTAATAGCTATACAATGAGGATTTCAACTCGATTGCTTTCCATTTTCATGCATATCTCAGCTCAATAAGATACTCCTAAGTTCAAGACATTAAGAATTGGATCATTAGATTCATCTTAGAAAATGAACAAACTAATTTCTCTAGTTAACCCCAACTCATGTAGCTTCTGAAAACTAATTTCCAATCAACAAGTATGTATACATTTTCATCCATCTCAAATTAAATTCATAAATGACGTTTTCAAGTAATTACCTACAGAAAGGAATTTTATGATGAAAGATTACCTAATCATGAATGGACATGTCATGCTTGTTATGCTACATTCAGATCTCTTCACCACATTGTCCAAATGCTGGTCTGTTGCTAGAGCTCCAGCTGGAGAAGATTTCCTTCCCCTTTGTTTGCCACAATCTGTTGGTAGAAAAACAAAAATCTATATACAACGGTAAACTCTCCTCGGGCAGTAACATGAAAGAAACCTGCAAATGAGAACTGTTTATGAGAAGGCATGTTATCGTGCAGAGTGACTGATAACTCAGCATTTGAGACAAGACAGACATAAGCTGTGATCAGCATGCTCTTGGATACCGATAAGGACCAGCCCCAGTGAGAAACAAAGTGACAGAATTATCAGAATTTATCAAGTTTAATTCCAATAAAATCAAATTTGCAATTCAAGGCAAGATTCTTTTTTACAGAAAAAGAAAATGCTAATGAACTATAGCTGTCGTTCCATTTTGAGCAAATAACGTTTTAGAGTCCTTCAGAAGTTAAAGGCGCAGAGAAATATCACAGACAAGCCTTACCTTCATTTGTTTTCTCCCACTCTCTTCCAGATCAAATTTTGAAAAGCCTGCTTCTTCTAATAGCTTTTTAATATGGATGTTTACTTGAGTGCTTTCACTTCCCGTGCATACCTCAGCTCAACAAGATGCTCCTAAATCCAAAGGAGAACTTAATTCTACTGGCTTTAATTAAATCTAATTATTGCAGCTTCATAAAAATAAATCTAACAAATGATAATCCAATTATTAGACAAGATAAACATGGAATAATGACAAGGGACCTACTTGATGCTATGTGCCTGACTTTGACTTGAGAGTGAAATGTCGAAAAGCAAAAACTTTGTTTGATAACGAGCTCATATCATATGATCACTTCTTGGCCTAAGAAGATGCAAGGAATGTGAGATATCTAAGCCCAATCTTCTCCCCACTTATTCTCATACCTTTTACTCCAGGGCAGAACAACTGTTGATGCTCAGAAAAGAAAGAGTCTTGTGGCAAGACTCAGACAGCCATAAATATGTATCTGTTGTGAATTCTCAAATTTCAGATGAATGGCATATTATTATGGTAAATACGAGATTGGTTTTTTCTATTTTTGGGTGTTGTTTGTGTGGGGTCGTTCCGAGCAACGGTCTAGTGCTAAGAATATAAAGGTGCCTACTTTCAAATATCAAAAAGCAAACTTTTTCTTTTTCAATTTCACTAAGGTCATTGGGCAAACCTCTCCACAATCACCTACAAGATCATGTAATGAGTAATCCTGTAAGCTTCATAATACAAGGAACAGAGATTGTGGGAGAGTGGGGCAATACCTTGGAGAGATCTCAGCCCTATGTTTTCTGCTACAGCTTTCATTCTTTCTCTAAATCTTCAACTTCAACTCATCATAGCATGCAGTGTTCTTGAGTTTGTTGGAAGATGATATGGTCGTTCTTCCTCTTACCTTCAGACACTTGTCTAAAGTCATCTCCTTGAGATGAGGAAAGTCTGGACACCAGCCTTCTGGTCTTCATTCCTCCCCACTAAGGCAAATGAGTAATTCAGATGAGAAGGCATCGAATAATTGCAGAAAGCAAACCTTTCGGAAGTGAAAGGCACAGAAAAGGATCAACAGAATTTTACCTTCATGTGTTTCCTCATACTTTTGTTCCTCATCAGATTTTGAAAAGCCAGTGAGGATTTCAACTCGATTGCTTTCCATTTTCATGCATATCTTAGCTCAACAAAATACTCCTAAGTTCAAGACATTAAGAATTGGATCGTTAGATTCATCTTAGAATATGAACAAACTAATTTCTCTAGTTAACAACAGAGAGTGAGCAAATGTAAAGGTTTATTGGATGCAAAATTGATGGCAAATTTGGGGCAATTGACATAAAAATTGTTTAAAATGTGTATTTCGGTTTATTTGGATAGTGAATTTCAGTTTTTGTATTTTATTAGAAGAAAAGCAGTTAAAGCGGTTATTTGAAGTAGATAGCTGACCTGAGTTTGTTTGTCTCTATGTGAGAGAGAGCTCAAATCAAATGATCACTTCTTCGTCTATCTTGATGCAAGGAATGTGAGAAATCTTGGCCCAGTGATCTTGTCCCGTCTTATTCTCATACCTTTTCTTCAGGGCAGAGCAATTGGAGATGCTCAGATAAGAAAGAGATGGCGGCAGACCCTCTTCTGGTAGGAATTGAAAACTGTCACACCCACCAATAACTAGAGTTTGAAGAGTTTTTGAATTGGAAATGGCATCGTATCAAATAGGAACACGAATAGGAACTTTGTCTCTAGTAACGAGAACAGACCTGGGCATCCATCATATATTTCTAATTCTTCAAGAGATAAGTAGTCCATGTCATGAGTAGTAGTGACCCTTTCATCATGTAGAACCACACACTAGTCTAAAGTCAGCTCCTTGAGATGAGGAAAATCTGGACACCGGCCTTCTGGTCTTCATTCCTCCCACCCTGGCAAATGAGTAAATCAGATGAGAAGGCATGGATGTTATCTATTACAACAATGGGGAAGGAAAATAAATCAGGGAGAGTGCAGACCAATTGTTTGTTTATTGCCCAGTATCTCAAATTTGTGGTATGTATTACTCAGGAAGGCTGGAGTGAGTTGGCTAACATCAGAAGGGGAGGAATAGGAGGGTTTTCAACAATTATAAGGAGTTGGGGATGGAAGAGCTTCCAAATAAGGTGAGGTTCCTATCTTCACCTTGAGCATTGGCAGCTCAAGGATAATTTCTTTGTTAAAGCTCTTACAGTTGTATTTCTCTTAAGATCAGCTCTGTTCACTTCTGTGATGGACGAGTACTTGTTCACTTCTGTGATGGACGAGTAATTGTTCACTTCTGCGGTATTTTACTATCTCTTTTCAATGAAAAATGTTTCTTCTAAATAAACAAGTCATTAATGAAGTGTGCAGCATTAGTATTCATTGCATAAGGAACACTTGTGTGATTCCCTACCGGAGGAAAATCATAGTATTGTTCAAGACCAAGTATGGAGTTTCCTCAACGTCGTCTGTCCTAGAACTTGAGCTCTCACAGGTTATTCATACATATGTACACATTTTCATCCATCTCAAAGGAAACTCATAAATGACGTTTTCAAGTTATTACGTAGGGAAAGGAATTTTATGATGAAAGATTACCTAATTATGAATGGACAGTGATGCTTGTTATGTTAGATTGAGATCCGTTTACCACATTGTCCAAATGCTGGTCTCTTGCTAGAGCTCCACCTTGAGAACATTTCCTCCCCCTTCTTTGCCGCAATTTGTTTGTAGAAAAACAAAAATCCATATACAATGGTAAACTCTCCTCGGGCATGGTTGCCTACACAAGTTGCTTTGACCTCCAAACATGGGAAAGTTTCTCAAGTCTGCAAGTACACATCCAACATTTAAAGTCTCATCAAATAGAACTTTGTAGCTGAAGGAATAATTTCTGGGACGGAAAAAAAAAATCATTTGCAGATAAGATATTGTATGCATATCTACACAATCATATAGATAAAGCTACTAGGTAATGAAGCAGCAGCTGGACCAGGGAGATGGGGAAAAGGAAAGTTGCCTCCTTTGAACCATGCGACTTGTATAACTTCCTCCATTTTTGAAGAAGAATGGGATGAATGAACACTTGTCGAAAATTATATTAAAGGAGATGGCATATGTAATTTTTTATACCACTTGAATAAATTTCCTACGTCAATCTTTTCAGTTGAACAAAACCGTTTGGTATGAATGTACATGGTAAGAAATTGTTTTTGTTTCTACTGATTTTTATATTTTGAAAGTACAACAAATAGAAGAACAATCTTACAAACGTCGAAAGCATGTCTTAGAGGTTGTGCACTAGAGATGACAAAAATAATGCATATATTCTTCAAATATTCAATTGTCGGAAAAAAAAAAAAAATTGGCATCATGAAATACATGAACTATTCAGAAATTAATCTGCAAGTTTGATTCTCTGAGATTTTAAATTTTCTCTTGTTGTCTCCCCCTCCCCCCACCCAACCTCTCTGTCATTAAAAAGTTATGACGGTGATAAGGTAAAGGAATGAAAGGAAAAAAAAAGTGTTAGAAAGTATACCTCCAGATCTTCCACAAAAAGATCTAATTGCGACTTTCGATTTGTCAAGCAATTTTTGTGATCAGAACTACAAGAGTATACAGAAGATAAGACGGCATTCCAATTGGGACGGAAGTACGAATGCAAGTTTTGTGCCATTGTACCTATGTCAAAAGTAGGCTTTTTCAGTTCAAAATAAGCAATAAGTATGGATCAAAACTTTTTCTTTTTGATAAGACACATACTTCCATTAGAAGGAAAAAAAAAAACATTACAAAACAGGGGACAAGTTAACACAGCCTCAAAACAGAGATTAAACATCCTAACAATACATGAACGAAATTTAAATACAGTAGCACTAAGACAATTTAAACACAGATTAAACATCCTAACATTTATAACATGAACAAATCTAAAAACAGAGGAATTCACTAAGAAAATTTTGTAATTGATGAATGATTGAGTTTTTGTGTGTTTTTCTGGAAAATGCTTCTGATCAGAAAATAGCATGAGACCAGTAAGCAGCAGTGACAATGTAATTCACAAAAAGCTGGGAATGCATGCAATTAGAAATGAGATGAAATATTAATGGAGAACCAAAAAAAAAACAAAAAACAAAATCGAGCTCAATAGTAACTGAAGATTCGATTATAAGCCAAAAATGAATATGAACAAGAGAGAGCGAGCATGATCTGGGAAGAAGCATTCGATGTAACTGTAAAGGTTAATTGGATGCAAACATTGTTTAAAATGTGTATTTCGGTTAATTTGGATAGTGAATTAGAAGAAAAGCAGTTAAAGCGGTTATTTGAAGTACATACCTGACCTGAGTTTGTTTGTGAGAGAGTGCTCAAATCATATGATCACTTCTTCGTCTATCTGGATGCAAGGAATGTGAGAAATCTTGGCCCAATCTTGTCCCCTCTTATTCTCATACCTTTTCTTCAGGGCAGAGCAATTGGAGATACTCAGATAAGAAAGAGATGGCGGCAGACCCTCTTCTGGCAGGAATTGGAGACTCGGACAGTCAGAAATATATAGCTCTTGAAGAGAAGTGAGGTGTTGAAGTGGCTCTCCTGGAAGGAATTCCAGACTGTCACACCTAGAAATAAATAGTTCTTGAAGAGAAGTGAGCTGTGCAAGTCCCTTTCCATCCAAAGATTTCAAAGTTGATAGCAAAGAGATGCTGAGGGTGTGAAGAGTGGTAGGGAGCAGCTGTTGCTTGAGCAACGTCTCCAAGATTTCATCACTTCCCCTGCCACCAATTTTAAATTGTTCAAGGGAGACAAGTGCTTGCAAACCCCAGTTACAGTAGTCTACAACTGATGAAGATGAAGCCCTCAGTCTCTCACAATTATAAATGGTAAAATATCGGAGGTTGGGAGGCAAACCCCCATCTTCTGCAATTGACTTTAACTTATCGCAACTGCTGAGCTCCAATTGAGTCAGGTTGGGAGTGGGCAATCCTCCCTGGGGAAAACACACCAGATTTGGACTGCGTGTGATACTCAAGTAATTGAGATGGCTGAGATTCTCAACCGCTCCTTCGTCTTCAATCAAGCAAAGCGATTCCAGATTCTCACAATTCCAAATAGTAAGTGTCGTCAATTTGGGAAAAATGCCCAAGGGGAAGCACCTCATTGAATCACAGCTATTCTCTAGCCTCAAATAGACAAGCGATGTTAATTCGGCCAACATCTCATGAGGTAGGAATTCTAATCTCCTACAACTTTCAATGACAAGTGAAGTCAACGAAGTGGGTAGGCCATCTTCAGGGAACGACGACAGGGTTGGACAATTCCAGAGAGTCAAACTTTGAAGACGATTGATGTTGGGCAAGCATTGTATGTCATTAAAATTTGTAATCCAAAGTCGGGACAGGAGTTTTGTCTCTAGTAATGATAACAGACCTGTTTGGCATCCATCTTTTATTTTCAATTCTTGAAGAGAATTGTAGTTGAGATTGGTAGCAGCAGTGGCCCTTTGATCATGTAAAACTCCACACCCTTTCACGCTAAGCTTCTTCAAGCAAGGCAGATCACAAGGTAAGCTTCCTCTCAACTTCGGACACTTTACTAGAATTAGCTCCTGGAGACGAGGAAAGTCTGGACTTCCACTCCCACTTGGTACCCATTCCTCCCACTCTGTCATCTCCTTAAACTCTAGCCTCTCCAACGATTGAAATGGCTGAAATGGCTGACCATACAACTCAGGACCTAACGTCCTAAGAAATTTCATCTTACATATGAAGAGCTCCTTAAGAGCAGGTAGCTGTCCAAGCGGTGGCAACTCGAAACAATAATGACAGTCTTCAAGGCGCATAACTTTTATTTTATTGAAGGCAGAGTCTCCCAACCAGTTTGGGAAGCTGGTCCCGCCATAAAGTTTGACGGTCAATTTCTCCAAATTCATGCAAGGTTGGAGCTTGTCAAGTACATCTCTCACCTTTTCGGAATGATCGGCATCTTCGGAGCCCCATGCCAACTCTAACTCCTTGAGATCTTTCTTGTTCTTCAAATTAGCTTGCAAGGCATCCCTACCATCAACCACATTATTAAGCTTCAAAATTGAAATTCTTCCTCCAAGATGGGACAACTCCCCCAATTCACCGATAGGCGACCCAGTAGATTTCCCCACAACAAAAGTAGTCAATGTTCTCAAACTTTTTAGTCTACCCATTTGCACCGGCATCTCTTCAATTTGAGTTCCACTACAATCAAGATGCCTCAAGTTAATCAATTTCCTCATGTCTGTAGGCAATTCAAAAAGAGACCGACAACCTGCCAATAGTAATGTTTGTAGACTATAGAGAGTGCAAACTGTGGCAGGCAACCTTTTGATTCTAGTTTTAGAGAGATCCAAGTAGCGCAAATGAATGAGGTTACCAATAGAATCGGGTAACTCAACTATATTATTATAGTGTGACAACGTTAGCACCCGTAAACATAATAGAGATGGCACTAACTCATGTAAAACCCTTTTACTTACATATCTCTGATGCCATTCTCTACTTACAGGTAGGAAGGTTCGCAAATGCTTAATCTCATATAATGGCTCAAATTTCGCAGCATAATCAAATTTCCCTCTAGCATACGACAAATGCCGAACTCTTTTCAAAACTTCATGTGATTCGCCCCCTTCCCATCTCAAACAGGATTCCCTTGACACAGACATAGCTAAGTCATTGATGAGATCATGCATTGTGAACTTCTCATTTCTTGATCTTTGAAAAAATGATCGTGACAATAAGTCATCAAAGTATTTCTTAGTGAGCTCTTCCATTCTTTTCTCACTCTCAGCTTGTGGAATTAAACTTTCTGCCACCCACAGTAGAACTATATCTTCCTTTTGGAATTCATAGCCCTTAGGAAAAATTGAGCAATAAGCAAAACATCGTTTTAAATGAGTTGGGAGATAATGGTAACTCAATCTTAGAGCTGGAATTGTATTACATTTTTCAGGAGGCAACTCCCAAATATTGCTATTTAGTATGCTATTCCATTCCTCATAATTTGTGTTGAAACGCAAGAGGCCTCCAAGTGTTTCTGCAGCTAAAGGTAAACCATTGCACTTCAGGGCAATTTTCTTACCAACTTCTTGCAGGTGTAGATGTGAACTCAAGTTTCCATTTTCAAAGGCATGTTTTGAAAGTAACAACCAGCAATCCTCATTGGACAACTTTTCCAAAAAGTGAATTGGAACGGTGCGCATGAGACCTGCAACACTATCGTTACGTGTTGTCACGATGACCCAACTTCCCCTTGCCCCGGATGCAAAAGGACGTTGCAAGAGACTCAAATCCTGATAATTCTCATTCCAAAGATCATCCAACACAAACAGAAATTTCTTGCCCTTTATTTGTTGTCCTAGCTCAACTTGAAGAAAACTCAGGTCTTTATTATCGTAAGCTTCTGAACTTACTGACTCAAGTAGGGTCTTAGTTACCGTAGTAACATCAAAAGCTTCCGAAACATACGCCCAGGTTCTAAGATTAAAATGCTCTTTCACTTTGTCATCATTATAAAGGAGCTGAGCGAGGGTTGTCTTGCCAACGCCTCCCATTCCCACTATGGTGATGACGGAGACATCCTTGTCACTTGCATCATCAGATAACAACAGTTTCATCAGCTTTTCTTTATCTCCGTCCCTACCATACACACAAGATTCATCAACCAAGGAAGTTGTTGGAGTTCTTTGAGAAACCTTTCCCCCAACAACACCTTCTCTCAGGCCAAGCACATCCTTTTGTTTGGCTAGGTGTTCTAATCTTTCAAGCAACTCTTGAATTCTACCATTCATGCCTTGATAAAAAGGATTAAGAGAAGTAGAGAAGAAGTTCAACACCTGATTTGTGACGGTTTGAAATTCAGCTTCCACCTTGCATCGCAGAACTTCAGCATTGATCTCATCCAGAAGCTCATCCGCATCAAAGACAGCATCTTGAAGCTCATCAAGCCACTCTTTGACGTAAGTGTTCGTGAACTGCTTCTCCTCCGCGTCATTGAGCACTGCATTGAGGCTCAACAGCGTTATCTTCAGTTTCTTCACAAGCGACTCGTTCAGTTTCTTTCCCCGGAACAAATCCCTGAACTCACGAGAACCAATCTTGTCGCATAGCACCTGCACGGAAGCAGAGAGAAAAGCCTCTCCAACCAAAGCCATGTTTCGATTCTTTGCAAAGGATTTGGACTTGAGTTGAGATTTGAAGCAAGTTTTGCAGCAAAGGATTTGGCTGTTGAGAAGTTGAGTTAAGATTTATGTTACTCTCAGTATCATTGATTTGGAGTCTTCGAGTGAGAATATTATTGCAAAAAGACAAGTGCGTTTGTATTGTGGGGAACCCACACGGTTAGACTCGTCATAAAGTTGTCCATTATTGTGTTCGAAGATTTTTGGTAAATCAAGTTCTTCCTTACTATTGTTTTTTTAGAGTCGGTGGACTTATTGTGTTAGAAGAATTTTGGTAAATAAAGCTTTTACTTTTGTTATAACCCAAGAAAAAGAAACAAATGCTTTTGTAACGTGGGGGAACCCACACGGTTAGGCTCATCAGAAAGCTGTCGTCCATTATTGAGGAGATTCAATTATAAAAAGAAAAGTTGGCATCTGTTAGAAGATTTTTGATAAATAAAGCTTTTATTTTTGGGTCATGCTAGGGAGACCAACTTGGGATACCAATTTGTGTACCAACTCTCTAATAGAGGTGGAGCCCACCAATACAATGGGTCCCACGCTCTATTAGAGAGTTGGTCTCCCAAGTTGGTCTCCTTAGCATTTTCCTTTATTTTTATGGACTTTAGATCGAGTAGGTTGGTCACTGTGGTAATAGAGTGATAGAGTAGGCTGGTCATTTTGGTAATGGACTTTATAATGCCACGTGTCTCGATACCTGGCAAGTGCCACGTGGTATTTCAGTACCACTGTATAATTTCTAGGGGTGGGCATATAGATCGAAGAATAGGATAACCGAACCAAACCGGACTGAGAAATAATAAAAAATCGTGTTGACCAAAAAGTCAAACTCAGTGCAAAAAATTGGACCGGACCAGTGGTGTCCAATTCCAATTCTAGTTCTCCACCTCTAAAAACTGGACTGCACTGAACCGGTTTGTTTTTATGTTTATATTTTCTAGATCTTAGGAGGCCATGCACAAGAAACAATTCAGCTAATGCTACTTTCCAAGGAGACTACATGGTTGTTTGAGTGTGGTTTCAGTCTTCAGTATGTTTTTTAATCTGTCCATGGTTTTAAAAAACAAGAATAATTGTTTTATTAGTCCCTGAACTTAGACCCGATTTGCATTTGAGTACCTTAATTTCCAAAATGCTTCCCGTGGTCCTTTAACTTCACTTTCGTTAGGACAAATGGTTCTAACATCAATTTTGTTAACTTTTTTTGTTAAATGCAGGGGCAAAATGGTATTTTTATATTTAAACCAAAAAAATGAATACAAAATCATATCTTTAAAATATTAATAAAAGAAAATCAAATAAAAAACCAACAAAAAAAAAAGAAAAATTAAGTTTGGGGGAGTAGAAATCGGGATAGAGGGGGAGAGAGAGAGAGTTTAATTTTAATTTTTTTGTTCATATTTTTATCAATTTTGGTACAAAAATATCATTTTGCCCCTGCATTTAGCAGAAAAGTTAACAAAATTAACGGCAGGACCATTTGTCCTAACGAAACTGAAGTTGAAGGACCACGGGAACCATTTTGGAAATTGAGGTACTCAAATGTAAATATGGTCTAAGTCTAAGTTCATGGACTAATAAAACGATTAACCCAAACAAGAAAACAATTTTATGTTCACTTAAAGTTTTGTTTGAATGAATGCAATTCGTAAACCTTGTAACATGAGATTAGTTGCTCAGATTTTTGGCGACTTGATAATGGATGACATAATGGAGCTATAATTTTAAACTTTGTTGTAATTTACTTTGCTTTTTAAGTATTTGTTTTGTTAAAAGTTTCAGTATTTGGTTTCATTTTCAGTATTAGAATCATTTGGGAATTCTTTTTATTTTTGCCAAGGAATACTTTGCTGTATTCGATATCAAAATTGGGTCAATTGTGGTGTAAGTCCAACTGTTTAAAAATTCAGGTTTTTTGAAGCTTAAAAACCCAAAAAAATTTAATGGGCTTTACAGTAGGCCCACATCGTGGAGAACCAAGAACCGAACTGAACTGTAACTAGTCTGGTTTGGTTCAGTTCTAATGTCAGTTTTCTATGAAAATCGGACCAGATCAAACTGAATTAACAGTACCAATTTCAGTTTTGGTTTGAATTTAAAACGGAGCCGAATTGGATGGTGCCCACCCCTAATCATTTCTCCAGTATTTTAATTCATAGGGTGGCACAAATCCATCTCGTGGTGTGCCTCCCAAATAGAAAATCCAGTCAGTTGGGTCAGTAGGTACCAAATTGTAATACAGAAGGGCTTACAAATGTTGTTGTCAAAAACAAGACTTAAAAGTAATAGTGCAGCACTTTCAATGAAATCATAAACTGGTGTACGATTCACAACCTAACAAATAAGAAGAAACTGGGTGTATTCAGTTAGGATTTTAATAGATTTTTTTGAAGTTTAAAAGTCTAATGGTATTCAATTATGATTTTTA
Organism: Prunus kanzakura; assembly: GCA_020521455.1. Classification (NCBI taxonomy): domain Eukaryota; kingdom Viridiplantae; phylum Streptophyta; class Magnoliopsida; order Rosales; family Rosaceae; genus Prunus; species Prunus kanzakura. The sequence goes on from BPUM01000955.1 coordinate 143,746, forward strand.
AGTAATTAATAAAAATCAGATGGTATTCAATTAGGATTTTAAAGTCATCAATGCAAATGCAAGTCTGGTGGTATTCAATTAGGACTTTTAAAAAATTAGAAAAAGTATGGTGGTATTCAAAAACTTATCGATTTTGAGGTATTTCATTAAATGATGTATTGTGTGAGACTTTTGAGTGGGTGATATAAATACCAAACCCCATAAAAAATCTCACCCTATTTATATCTGATTCTCACGTTGGTTTGTTTTGGGAGAAGATGAACAGACTTGAGAAGATAAACAAGGTTCTCATCTGTGTTGCTTTGCTGTGGTGGGCACAAGCCTACACACATCCGTTTTTTTTATATCTTTCCACTCTGCTAATTTATCAATTATTAATAAGAGTGTGTAACAGACAAAGAAGAAGAAACCAATCTGTACGATTGATAGTTTGGGTGTTTTTGGTTTGTTGCGCACTGCCTCATTCTTTAGGATTGATTTTTCTTTTTATTTAACATTTATTTCATAAAATAATATTTTACTTTTGTAAAAACTGGAGAATGATGATTCGAATAACTATAGATCTCTGTTTTTTACTTTGGGTCTTCTAGTCCCACTTGGGAGAAAAGGACCACTGTGCTACGAATTAATATTTGGGATATAGGAATAACTTATCTTTTGAATAATTATATCTTTTTATCGTTAATTTGATTGTTAGTGAGATGCACGCACAGTCAACAAATTCAATCGACCCTTTTCTTCTGTTCTTTTTCTTTATATAAAATCCGAATGTGAACTCACACGTCCAGCAATTCCGATAAAATCCCAAGAAGGGCCTCTAGAACATGAAAAATAATCAAGGGTTTGCATACCAATCACTTAATGAAAGTTTATCAAGTTATATATGCTATGTGGAGAGATGCTATCTATGTCATATGAGGAGATGAAGCTCCAACAAATGTGTATTACGTCTTGAATAACTTTTGTTTCCCGTAAGCCATGTCTAGTTGCTATATGATGTTATTGTTATTACTTTTATCATTTGGTTATTTATGAATGGTGATTTCCCCACTCCAATTTTATCTATGTGGCATAATTAATCATGTTATTATATGATTATTTCATATGAAATCTTAGAGCAAATCTTTTGATTCTTTGGAGAATACAAAAAAGTCCTAAGTGAATCATAAGAAAATCATGTAATTACAATCCATTCAAATCATAAGTAAAATCTTGTAATTACAAATCCTGCTGAAATCCATTATATTAAAATCATGTGATTACAATCTATTAAAATCGTAATTGAATACACCCTCCTAATTTATGCAAAAACCCACTAACAAATGATCTGACAATTTGTAATGAATCAATTTAATACGAACATTCCTCAGCAAGGATTCACAGATTACAAAATCCCTCCCTCCCAGATATGATCACGTTGGTCCCATTCAAAAGTACACTGGAACTTATGCCAATGTTCAACATTAATGACAAGTATCTGGGTCCACTGTCCACTAAAATCAAAATTTCCACTAAATTCAAGCCCTTAGATTGGCGGGTTTACCCTTTCTCTCCTAGGGTAGATTGATCACAGCCCTAGGATTGTATTTGCATTTAGTGGGAGTAGATGAAACTTAAAACAAACTTTTATTTAATCAACTGTTTTCTATTTAAACCAAAACAATGGGAAATTCTTAGGCGCAAGATGGGTTTTTTTTTTTGTTTATAAAAATGTAACAATGATTAATAAAAGATATAAAGGTCTCTGAACTCAGATCTGTATTAGGCCTCACTCAGTGGAGAGGAAAAATGCAAAGCCAACCCCCTCAAGAACTCAGCTTTGGGTTAAGTGAAGATATAGAGATTCTGTATTTTCAGATATTACACTGCCCTATGCATAGTGCAGATTTCAATAAAATAAATTATCATTGGACGTTGGGTATTCAAAACCAGTGCAAAGACGCAGGAATTTAATGTATTCAAATCTAAGTTCATCATGCCAAAGTTGACATTGAAAGTAGAAATTTATGTTTCATAGAAAGTTTTAAAAACAACGATTGTTTATGATGAAAGTTAAAGAGAAAGACGCAGACAGAAAGCCAGAGAGATTTCAAACAATGTAATAGTGTTCAAGCAATGATGCGAATAATGTAGCTACTCCATTGAGTACAAATTTCTCGCCAATACAGGCACGTAAGCCATAGCCAAAGGGAAGAAAGGCCGTATTTGCATTTGGATCATTCAAACTGAAGGAGCTCTCTCCAGGATTCACAATGTTTTTCAGCAGCCCCTGAGAACCGTTAAACCAAACTTTGTTACAGACGGAGCATGTGAACCTTGATGGTGTGATGCTATCTTAAACTAATTTCCTGCCAGGGTTATTATTAACTTACTATACAAATTCGAACTCCCTATCATGCATTTTGGACAGGGAAGTGTCAATTTAAAACCAAGCGAGAACTAATCTCAAATGGAAAAACCAGCTTCTTTACAAGAATATTTAGCAAACATTTTATTATTCTCGTACAAAATGTACATCTTGTGCAATTCAAGATGGCGTAAAGGATTGGAAATGGCATTTGATATAATGCACTAAAAGTCGTATACTACTACAGGATTTGAGAAGAAATGGAAAAAGGCACAGTAATTACCAACAGTTTATGATTAGTTTAGAGTGCTGCTATTTCCACCCACCTGTTCTATTTCCCCACTCATCTTATTTTCAAAATTTCAAAGACAAATTTATCCTTTTCTAAAATGACTTCTAAGGACTTAAGGAAAAAAAGGATATTTTAGAAATAATTAAAGGGTAGGATATTTTAATATTATCTCTTAATCACTAAACAATTACCCTTCTTTTTTTTCTATGTCCGACCCTCCGTCTTCCTCCTCCTCCCCTCACCCTCCTCTTCTCCTTGGAAATTCCATTATATATGCTGTTCTCACTGGCGCCACAAATCACATCAATGCATTCATCATTCTCTCTCTACATATCAATTCAAGTACTGCTGGATAATTCAAAGGGCTAATCCTATAGAAACCTTATATCCTCTTGAGACCATCCAAAAAATTCAACTAATTATAAACTCTTCCTGCAAATCTGAAAAAATCTTTTCTTTCATCGCCACAACAAATATCTCAATAACTTTCCTAGTTGAAGTCTTAAAACAAATCGGTTCATGATAGGTTTTATAATTATTAGTTATTGTATCCCAAACACCCAGAACAAAGTAATTATCTAAACCAATTATCTTCTTTTTTTGGTAAAGAAACGGGGCTAACGCCCAACAAAGAAATTAAACAATGGCTCGAGGCCTACAGATGCAAAGTAAATCTTCACTAAGTAAAGACCTAATACTATCAAGAGGATCATGGAAGGTTGACAGACCCAGTTTAAGACATGAACTCAATTCAGCTAATCTATCTGCCACCATATTGCACTCACGATATACATGATGAATAGAAAAAACCCAGTTTTTGTTTATATAGTCTTGGCATCCCCACAACATAGTAGCAAGAGGATGAAGGTCATCCACATTTTTTGTTTAGTAGGTGTACCACGATCGCTGAGTCAGACTCAAGCACAACTGCACCGCAACCTATATCCCAAGCAATTTTCAGTCCAAGATAGATGCCCCATAACTCAGCTTCCAAGACGTGTCCTACACCAAGATTAATAGCAAAGCCTCTCATCCACTGCCCAGAACTATCTCTTAGTACACCCCCAGCAGCAATGCGTCCATCCTCACCTTTTCTGCATCCGTCGGTATTGATTTTAATTACCCCTTCATTTGAATATTGCCAAGAGAGCGCAGCAAGAAAGCGGGTGGGTTTCCTAGTTTTTTCAATATTGGCCTGTGTCCAATATGCAGCAACCATAAGGATGACGTGTCTCGGGTTGTTAGGAAACACAAACCCATGATCAAAAAAATTTTGTTCCTCCATTTTCAAGGAAACCAGCACGTGAAAGCAAACATGGTTGACCACTCCACTCTATAAGCCAAAATTGTTTATAGTGGAATACTCTGTCGTGTCCAAACTAGATGTAGGCATTGCCAAATCAGTATAAATCTTGGTGTTCTTGTTGTTGTTGTTGTTGTTTTTTTTTTTTTTAATCTCTTGCCAATTGTTTTATTTTCACTCACAGTTGGTTGACGCTTTCGCACAACAACATCATCTATATAATAAGCATTGATCGTTTCCTTCTCTTTTTTCAGTTTTTATTTTTTGGACATTGAAAAGCATTAGCTCATTGCTGTTTTAATATATTTACAAACAACTAACATTATGTTGTAAAGATTAATAATTAAGTTGTTGTTCATTTACTAAATAGCATGTACTAATAGAGAAACGCTCAAGCGCCAAGTCGGAGACCTCCAATCCACCCAGGAGGATGATCTCCAATCCGCCAAGAATGGAGGATGATCTCCAATCCCCCAAGAATGTATGTATCCATAGAGATAGAGAAACGCTCAAGCGCGAACCGATTAATAAATTAAAACGACTCTAATAACTCATTTAGGCCCTTACATAGGAGACCGAATCAAAAATTGTTTAACCATCGAAAAAAAAAGACGCTTACCTTATTTTTATTGTATCATCACAGACGGATTGCATGTTAAATATATGTTTTCGCTCAAATATCATAAGGAAAATATGCATTAGAAAAACCTAACCTTCAAAGCATATACCTGAAAATTCATAAGTAATTGATAGAATTGCATAGGATTGTGACGGTGATGACTAAATCCTAGCTTTCTCTAAATTGTTAAGTTTAAAAACGTTTTGCTTCTTTGCTGTTATTATTTCCCAATTTTCAGATTTCTTTTATTGTTAATTTAATCTTTTCAAATTCATAAATTTCAAATCTTTGATAAAATTTATTTTAATTATTAATAAAGAGTTAGTTTAATTACAAATTAGTCAAAAAATCTTTGGGGACAACGACCTTACATGAGCATTTACTTTTGTATTTTTGCAAGTATTTTCAGTGATTTTAACCCTATTGCGCAAGTAAAAAAAATCCTATCACTGTTGTCACGCGAATGACCCTACATGGGTTCTTTGACACTTAATTTTCTGTCCTTAAACGATCATTATTGAGGAGCAATATTTATATAAGAAGAGTCACATCACATCATCTATATAATAAGCATTGATCGTTTCCTTCTCTTTTTTCAGTTTTTCTTTTTCGGACATTGAAAAGCATTAGCTCATTGTTGTTTTTATATATTTACAAACAACTTAATCAAGAATCTAGGACCATGGCTTTTCTTTGTGGGGGGTCGTCGTTTATGCTTACCAAACAATGTGGTAGGGTTTGAGACAGCAAATATGAATTATTTACCTTCAGATCCATCTTCCTCATACGAACCAAAATACCACGGTGTATCACATCTATTAAAAAGGTGGTATGCAATGCTTAGGATGAGGTAATTTTAGATTTTCTTCGCTGGCTGATATATATGCACAGCCTGCCCGTTAAGGACTTCCACTTCTTCTCATTGGGCCTATTTTCATGCATCTTCTTCTTCGTACCAACGGGCCAACATAGATTGGCCCAATTTTAGGGTTTCCAAGCAATTGCTAGCATTATTGAGCTCATGCCACATTCCGATACCAGCAACTACAACAGATTGACTGAAAAAATCACGAAACAAAAAAAGAGAATTGCAAACCAACTTGCATTTCGTTTTTCACAAGCCCCCCCATTAATTGGATGATCATAGGCATATCAACATTAAATTAGTCACAAATCCAAATGCATCGTAATGGGGACTAATTACAATCTTGGGCTCTGATCATGATAAAGATAGGTTTGCTAATTACAAGAGAAGTATAGAATTATATTAATCATAAATGTTGGTGGACTTTATAGAATGATAAAGATAGGACTGTATCATAAATGTTCATTTAGCCAATCATAATTCCAGTTCCTAAACTAAATTTAATAAAAATGATTCAATTTCATTAAGGGGTAAACGACGGCCTTTCCTCGCACTAACCAGCGTGCTTGAACTCCTGCACTTCCTTAAACCCCATCCAAGGCTTCACCTAGACTTTGGCTTCGTAAAGCTTCTTCTTACCAGCGTCGATTGCCTCGATCGTCAGATGGTGCAGAGTGCCAGCAACCACTTGCTCCTTCGCCTTCACCACCCTCACAAATTCAAGCACAGCATTCTGCACAATTTTCAATTAATTTCTTAATTATCTAATTAATTGAAATTCCAGCATAAAATTGAAGAAATTAAAAGGCAAAAAAAGAGTAAAGACCTCCTTGTTGTTGTGATCTTGGACGGCGAACCGAGCGAGGTCTTCGGTTTTGAGGCTGTTCTGGGAGGCATGGGATTCGTGGACTCCGCCGAGAGTGGCCATGTTTTGGAAATGGAAGGAATTGGATTCTTCTGCGAAGGATGAGAATGCGAGGAAAGGTAAGAAGACGATAAGGATAAGTTGCATAAACAGACACAAGGAGGAGGAAGAAGAAGAAGATTTCGATTTCAATTTCATCTGCTTTTGTTTTGTGTTTGGGTTTCTGACACTTTGTAAGACAGATGGGAATTTATCTCTTTCGCTGCTCGGAGTAATTTTGTATACGTGTCATACACGTGTCGCTTTGAGTATCTATCTTTGCTTAGTCGGTAAGCTTTTGTTTTCCTTTTTCTATTTACTCTTTTCTTTTTCTTTAATTCAAGCGTAGTATGTAAGCAAACAAAAACAAAAATAAAAACCCAAACCAACGGAGAAAAAAAAAAATACTCTTTTTGTTCGGAACAAAAAAAAAACTTATTTGGATTCAATTCTATAAATTGAAAAACAAATTTTCAAAGCTACAAAAATCCATTTGGCAAGCCCATTTTTAAAAACCCAAACTCAAGAAAAACTCAAAAACACCCCATTATTAAAAACAAAAAATAATATATAATTTCTCTCCTCCCTCTCTCCACGCTCTCTATATCGTCTCTCTCTCTCTCTCTCTCTCTCTCTCTCTCTGCCCTCCTCCGTCTCTCCATCTCTCTCCTCCCACTCCCGTTTCTTTCTCTCTCCTTCCACTCTCTGTCTCTAAGCATGTCTATGGTGTTCATTGAGCATGTCTAAAATTTTTAATAAAAAAAATGAAGAAGAAGGTGGACTCGATTTGGGTGGGCTAAGGGAATTTATGTGTGGAAGGTAGGTGTGCCATAGTAGAGAGAGGAGGGAGGAGTAGAGGGAAAGGGGAATGGATTTCAAGGTGGTCAAGGTTGGTTGGAGTTGCTGGTGGCACACAGGGGATGGGGGAAGGCAATTTATTTATTTTTTTCAATTTTAATTGTTTAAAAGATATACAATTTTTGTTATAATAAATTTTCCATGCTTTAAATGCCCTTAAAATATATGAAAAATTGGATGGTGTTAAAGTCAAACAACACATCTTGGATTTTGAAAAATTAAGGTGACATTTCTCTTAAATTTTTCTTAAGGTGACAAATTGAAACTAAGGCATAATCATATAGCATTTGTCTTAAAATTGTTGAGCGTTAGCAAGCAAAACATACATACACTCAAGGAAATAAGAAACAGAAGGAATAAAATAAAATCAGTGTCAATTTAGTTCCATGCACAATAATTTTAATTTTTAAGTGCAAATAAAATGTGAGTGCATGTTTATTTACTTGTTAACGCTCAAAAATTTTAAGAGAGATGTTATGATCAGTTCAGTTGTGCATTCTACTTTTAATATCCCAACTCCAAAGTGTCTTGTAATTTGCTTAAGTGGAGGCATACTATTGTCATTGTCATGGGAACAAGGAAGAGAAGGGTCATGACAATCTATAAAAACAGAACATGGAAATAATGGTAACATGAGCAGCTCATCCCATAGCATAGACAACCTCATAAGATTTCATATTGAACTTCAATGACCGTTTGCAAGCAAAACATACATTCACTCATGGAAATAAGAAAGAGAAGGTTTAAAATAAAATCAGTGTCAATTTATTTCCATGCACAACTACTTTAATTTTTAAGTGCAAATAAAATGTGAGTACATGTTTATTTACTTGTTAACGCTCAAAACTTTTAAGAGATGTTAAGATCAGTTGTGCATGTAGCATTCTACTTTTAATATCCCAACTCCAAAGTGTCTTCTAAACCTCAGAAGATTTCATATTGAACTTCAAGGGCTGTTTGCTTGTCAAAATTCTTGAAATGTATGGAAACATTGAATATATGCAACATTCGACGAATAAGCTATAATGTGTAGAGACAAAGCTTTTGTTGGAAACAACAATCAGTATCAAACTGGCTGTCCGTGATGGATTCATAGACAAAGCTATAATCTTTCAATGCGGGACAAGAGGAAATTGAACTTCAACAATACGAGCTTTAACAGTTTAAGTACAAAATCCATGGCTGTCTTTGAAGGAATCATAGACAAAGGCCAACAAACTGGCTGCATATGGCATTACATAGAAAGTAACTTTCAACAACATCATCATCATCCGATAAAGTTTTCTTGCAAGAAAACCAAACGAAGACGTGCCCCCCAGGGTTTGACATCAATTTATCTTGTTTGAGATGAAGAATTCTTCATCAACACAAAGAGAGCTTTTCCATGCGGTCAGATCAGATGAAGGCCGCCCCTCCAAACACAAATGAACCATCTGCAGGACAAGATAGCTCCGATCAAAGAGCTAATAGAAAGCATATTATTATGATAACTATGAGATTGTTTTTTTTCTATTTTTGGGTGTTGTTTGTGTGGGGTCGTTCCGAGCAACGGTCTAGTGCTAAGAATATAAACAAAGGTGCCAACTTTCAAATATATAAAAGCAAACTTACATTTGTTTTTTTATTTCACAAAGGTCAATTGGCAAACCTCCCCAGAATCACCTGCAAGATCATGTGATGATGGTCAGTAATTAGTAATCTTGTAAGCTTCATAATACAAGGAACAGAGATTGTGAGAGAGTGGAGCAATACCTTGGAGAGATCTCAGCCCTATGCTCTCTGGTACAGCTTTCATTCCTTCTCGAAATCTTCAACTTCAACTCATCAGAGCATCCATTTCTTGAGTTCGTTGGAAGATGATAAGGTCATTCTACCTTAAAAGAGCATGCAATACGCTTTAGTTTTCTTCCATTAGCAGCAGCAGTTACCATGAAATCTCAAAATACACAATGCATGCCAAATTGGGTCAAGTTGGGGTAGTTCCCATTGGGAATCTTACGCAGAGAGTCTAGAGATACAACAAAGAAAACAATTCTAATGAAATGGAACTGTAGTTCGGAAGTGAAAGGCACAGAAAAGGATCAACAGAATTTTACCTTCACGTGTTTTCTCATACTTTTGTTCCTCATAAGATTTTGAAAAGCCAACTCTAATAGCTATACAATGAGGATTTCAACTCGATTGCTTTCCATTTTCATGCATATCTCAGCTCAATAAGATACTCCTAAGTTCAAGACATTAAGAATTGGATCATTAGATTCATCTTAGAAAATGAACAAACTAATTTCTCTAGTTAACCCCAACTCATGTAGCTTCTGAAAACTAATTTCCAATCAACAAGTATGTATACATTTTCATCCATCTCAAATTAAATTCATAAATGACGTTTTCAAGTTATTGCCTACAGAAAGGAATTTTATGATGAAAGATTACCTAATCATGAATGGACATGTCATGCTTGTTATGCTACATTCAGATCTCTTCACCACATTGTCCAAATGCTGGTCTGTTGCTAGCGCTCCACCTGGAGAAGATTTCCTTCCCCTTTGTTTGCCAGGATCTGTTTGTAGAAAAACAAAAATCATATACAACGGTAAACTCTCCTCGGGCAGTGACATGAAAGAAACCTGCAAATGAGAACTACAAAGGTTAATTGGATGCAAAATTGATGGCAAATTTGGGGCAATTGACGTAAAAATTGTTTAAAATGTGAATTTCAGTTTTTGTATTGAATTAGAAGAAAAGCAGTTAATGCGGTTATTTGAAGTACATACCTGACCTAAGTTTGTTTGTCTCTATGTGAGAGAGAGCTCAAATCATATGATCACTTCTTCGTCTATCCTGATGCAAGGAATGTGAGAAATCTTGGCCCAATCTTGTCCCGTCTTATTCTCATAGCTTTTCTTCAGGGCAGAGCAATTGGAGATGCTCAGATAAGAAAGAGATGGCAGCAGACCCTCTTCTGGCAGGAATTGAATACTGTCACACTCACCAATAACTAGAGTTTGATGACTTCATCATTTATCTCGATGCAAGGAATGTGAGATATGCTGGCCCAATGATCTTGTCCCGTCTTATTCTGATACCTTTTCTCCAGAGTAGAGCAATTGGAGATTCTCATATAAGAAAGAGATGGCGGCAGACCCTCTTCTGGCAGGAATTGGAGACTCGGACAGTCAAAAATATATAGCTTTTGAAGCAAAGTGAGGTGTTGAAGTGCCTCTCCTGGAAGGAATTCCAGACTGTCACACCTAACAATAAATAGTTCTTGAAGAGAAGTAAGGTGTGCAAGTCCCTTTCCATCCAAAGATTTCAGAGTTGAAAGTTCGTTGATGCGGAGATTGTGAAGAGTGGTAGGGAGCAGCTGTTGCTTGAGCAACGTCAACAAGATTTCATCACTTCCCTTGCCACCAATATTAAGGTATTTAAGGGAGACAAGTGCTTGCAAACCCCAGTTACAGTAGTCTACCACTGATGAAGATGAAGCCCTCAGTCTCTCACAATTATAAATGGTAAGATATCGGAGGTTGGGAGGCAAACCGCCATCTTCTGCAATTGATTCCAGATTTGGAAGATTTTTTATTTCCAAATCTTGAAGGGCTGTGAGGGTGTGAATGCGTTCAGGTAATGACTTTAACTTATCGCATTTGTTGAAGTGCAATCGAGTCAGGTTGGGAGTGGGCAATCCTCCCTGCGGAAAACACACCAAATTTGGACACACGAAGATAGTCAATTGATTGAGATGACTTGGATTCTCAACCGCTCCTTCTTCTTCAATCAAGCAAAGCGATTCCAGATTCTCACAATCGCCAAAAGTAAGTTGCCTCAATTTGGGAAAAATGCCCAAGGGGAAGGACCTCATTGAATCACAGCTATCATGTATACTCAAAGAGTCGAGCGATGTTAATTTGGCCAACATCTCATGAGGTAGGAATTCTAATCTCCTACAACTGTATATATCTAGTGAAGTCAACGAAGTGGGTAGGCCATCTTCAGGGAACGACGACAGGGTTGGACAATTCCAGAGAGTCAAACTTTGAAGACGATTGATGTTGGGCAAGCATTGTATGTCATCAAAATTTTGAATCCTAAGTCGGGACAGGAGCTTTGTCTCTAGTAATGATGACAGACCTGTTTGGCATCCATCTTCTATTTTCAATTCTTCAAGACAATTGTAGTTGAGACTAGTACTAGTACTAGTAGTAGCAGTGGTCCTTTGTGTTGGCGAGTAGAGCATATCCTACTCTATTTGGGTTTTATTTGTTTTTCCTTTTGTATAGATATTATGTAATTAGGATTCCACTTATTTCCTAATTAAACCCTACTAGGGTTTGTAACCTTATTATAAATACCTCCTTTCGGAGAATGAAATATATCTGAAAATATTCTACCCATATTGTTTGACTTGGTATCAGAGCCGACTTTTTGGTAACCTGTGTATTGTGCCCACCCGTGTTCTACTCTGTGCCCTAATTTCTTTTTAGGGTTCTTGTGTCTGTGCCTTTGCCGTGTTCCGCTGTGTGCTCTGTCGTGTTCGTGCCTCTACTGTGTGCCTCTACTGTGTTCGTGCATCTGCCTCTACTGTGTTCGTGCCTTTATTGTCTTCGTGCATCTGCCATATTTGCATCTGTGCTGTGTTCTGTCGTATACTCTGCGTGATTTGTTGAGTTTCTGCTACAATCATGGGTGATAATTCCATTGTTGGTGCTGCTGCTGCTTCTGCAAATTTGCGTGTTTCTGCCTCTATTCCAGGTACTGGCTCCAATACTTGGATAATTGACACTGGTGCTTCTGATCATATGACTTATGATGCTAAATTTTTTTGATGAGTTGTCTAGTAACACCCGCGACCCATACATAACTAGTGCTAATGGTTTGCCCTCTCCAATTACTGGCGAGGGCACCATTTCTCTCACCCCAACTCTGTCCTTGTCTCGTGCATTATTAGTTCCCAATATCCATTGTAACTTGTTATCTGTTGGTCGCTTACTTGATACACTTAATGCTTCTGCTACTTTCTATCCTACCCATTGCTCTTTTCAGGATCTCAAGACTCACGAGGTGATTGGGCATGGTAAACGGATAGGGGGGTTGTATTATTTGACATTACCTTCTGCACCAGTTCGTGATCGTGTCGTTAATACTGTTCAACGTTACAGTGTCAAAGACAAACAACAAATTTGGTTATGGCATCGTCGCTTGGGACACCCGTCATTTGGCTACCTTAAGCGTCTGTTTCCATCTTTATTCCGCTCCTGTGATGAGTCTAGCTTCAAATGTGAGACCTGTGTAATGGCCAAGAGTCACCGTACTGTTTTTCCCTTAAGTAATAGTAAAGCTGCTTTGCCTTTTGAGTTAGTACATTCTGATGTCTGGGGTCCTGCTCGTGTGACTTCTCATGGGTTCCGTTGGTTTGTTACGTTTATTGATGACTGCACTCGCTTAACATGGGTGTATTTGATGAAGAATAAACATGATGTTGCTTCTATTCTTCCTGACTTTTGTGCCATGGTGTCTACTCAGTTCCATGCTCGTGTTAAAGTATTTCGCACTGATAATGGCGGTGAATATGTGAATCATACCTTGGCCCAGTTCTTTCGTGATCAAGGTATCATTCACCAAACTACCACTCCATTCACACCTCAACAGAATGGTGTGTCTGAAAGGAAGAATCGTCAGTTACTTGAAGTTGCTCGCTCTCTGATGTTGGATATGTCTGTTCCCCATCATCTTTGGGGACATAGTGTCTTGGCCGCTGCCTACTTGATTAACCGTACTCCTAGTCGGGTTCTTGATTTCAAGACTCCACTTGATGTGTTGTGTGCTCTTACTCCTCCGGTTTCGGTCTCTAAGTTACCTCCGAAGGTGTTTGGGTGTGTTGCGTATGTTCATGTCTACTCCCATCAACGGAGTAAACTTGATCCTTGTGCTCTCCGCTGCGTCTTCATTGGTTATTCTACTACTCAGAAGGGTTATAAGTGTTATCACCCACCTACTAAGAAGGTACATGTCACTTTGGATGTCACATTTCATGAAGAGGTACCCTATTATGTTTCTCCCTCTTCTTCAATTCAGGGGGAGAGGGGGAGTGAATTGAAGAATTTGGAAAATATGGAATTTTTTGGCGAACAGGATGAAAACGACTGGTCATTCATAGGACGCGACCGGTCGCTCGAGTCGAGCTGGGACTACAGTACCGATACGAGCGAAACGACCGGTCGCAGTGAGGAAACGACCGGTCACGAAGGAAACGACCGGTCGCACATAGGAAGCGACCGGTCGCTCGCGTCGACGAGCGAGAACAGTACCGATACGAGTGACACGACCGGTCGCGAGGAAAGCCACGACCGGTCGCCAGACGAAAATAATGGTGTTTTCGAGCCTCTCTCAGAAGGACATAACAGTGATATTGGTGACTCTCGTACAGATGAAATTGATAATATACCCCCCTCTGCCCTGCCATTGCCTCAATCAAGTTGTGATAATGAGGTACTTTCTAGTGATATGCCTACCTATTCTTTGCCCCCACGTACTACCCGTGGAAAACCTAAAGTACAATATTCTCCTGATATACATGCCAAGTCTAAATATCCCATTAACCATTATATGTCAACTCATCGTTTATCTAAGTCATATGCATCATATTTGTGTCAATTATCTAGTGTATGTGTGCCAACTAAGTTGCAGGATGCTCTATCTGATCAAAATTGGGTAGATGCAATGCATGTTGAGATGGAAGCCTTGAACAAGAATGCTACTTGGGAGTTAGTTCCTTTACCAAAAGGAAAAAAGGCAGTTGGGTGCAGATGGGTGTTTACTTTGAAGCACAAAGCTGATGGTTCCATTGACCGTTACAAGGCAAGATTGGTAGCAAAAGGGTATACTCAGACATACGGAGTGGATTACACAGAGACTTTTGCTCCAGTAGCTAAGCTCAACACTGTACGCGTACTCTTATCCTTAGCTGCTAACCGTGACTGGCCGCTGCTACAATTTGATGTCAAAAATGCATTCCTCCATGGTGATCTCAAGGAAGAAATATATATGGATCCTCCGCCAGGTATCCCCGTGACTTCTAAGGAGGGTGTGGTGTGCAAGCTACGAAAATCCTTGTATGGATTAAAACAGTCTCCAAGAGCGTGGTTTGGAAGATTTGCTGCATCTATGAAGAAGTTTGGGTATGTGCAAAGTAACTCTGATCATACTTTGTTTCTGAAGCGTCATAAAGGTAAATTGACGGTTTTAATTATTTATGTTGATGATATGATTGTGACTGGAGATGATCATGTAGAGATACAGAATCTTCAGAAGTATCTGGCTTCTGAGTTCGAGATGAAATCATTGGGTGATTTAAAGTATTTTCTTGGGATTGAAGTTGCCAGATCTAAACATGGTATTTTTCTATCCCAAAGAAAGTATGTTTTGGATTTACTTGCAGAAACTGGAATGTTGGATTGTAAACCGATTGATACTCCTAGTGAGCAAAATCATAAATTGGGGATATATCCCGATCAAGTTCCGACTGATAAAGAACGTTATCAACGACTTGTGGGGAAATTGATTTATTTAGCTCATACTCGTCCGGATATTGCGTATGCTGTAAATATAGTGAGTCAGTTTATGCACTCTCCTAGTGTAGATCATATGGGGGCTGTGAAAGTAACTCCTGGCAAGGGGTTAATTTTCTCCAAGTATGGCCATACAAATGTAGAAGGGTATACAGATGCTGATTGGGCAGGTTCAGCCACAGATAGGCGTTCGACATCTGGGTATTTTATGTTTGTAGGTGGCAATCTTGTTACGTGGAGGAGCAAGAAACAAAAGGTGGTGTCTAGATCTAGTGCTGAGGCTGAGTATCGGGGAATGGCCCATGGTGTATCCGAGTTACTATGGCTGAGAAGATTGTTGAAAGACCTTGGTTTTGGGCCTAATAAACCCATGGAGTTATATTGTGACAATACGGCTGCGATTGCAATTGCTCATAATCCTGTACAACATGACCGTACAAAGCATGTGGAGGTTGATCGAAATTTCATTAAGGAAAAGTTGGATGCAGAGATTGTGTCCTTCCCCTTCATCCGTTCAGAGTATCAGTTAGCAGATGTTCTTACGAAAGCTGTTTCTATAAGTATCTTTCTCAACTCGCTTGACAAGTTGGGCATGCGTGACGTCTTTGCTCCAACTTGAGGGGGAGTGTTGGCGAGTAGAGCATATCCTACTCTATTTGGGTTTTATTTGTTTTTCCTTTTGTATATATATTATGTAATTAGGATTCCACTTATTTCCTAATTAAACCCTACTAGGGTTTGTAACCTTATTATAAATACCTCCTTTCGGAGAATGAAATATATCTGAAAATATTCTACCCATATTGTTTGACTCTTTGATCATGTAAAACTCCACACCCTCTCACGTTAAGCTTCTTCAAGCAAGGCAAATCACAAGGCAAGCTTCCTCTTAGCTTTGGACACTTTATAAGAATCAACTCCTGGAGACGAGGAAAGTCTGGACCTCCACTTCCACTTGGTACCCATTCCTCCCACTCTGCCATCTTCGTAAACTCCAGCTTCTCCAGCGATTGAAATGGCTGAAATAGCTGACCATACAACTCAGGACCTAACGTCGTAAGAAATTTCATGCTAGATATGAAGAGCCCCTTAAGAGCGGGTAGCTGTCCAAGCGGTGGCAACAACAAACAATAATGACAGTCTTCGAGCCGCATAACTCGTAGTTTATTGAAGGTAGAGTCTCCCAACCAGTTTGGGAAGCTGGTCCCACCATAAAGTTTGACGGTCAATTTCTCCAAATTCATGCAAGGTTGGAGCTTGTCAAGTACATCTCTCACCTTCTCGGAATGATCGGCATCTTCAGAGCCCCATGCCAACAATAACTCCTTGAGATCTTTTTTGTACATCAAATTAGCTTGCAAGGCATCCCTACCATCAACCACATTATTAAGCTTCAAAATTGAAAGTTTTCCTCCAAGATGGGACAACTCCCCCAATTCGCCAATAGTCGACCCAGTAGATTTCCCCACAACAAAAGTAGTCAATGTTCTCAAATTTTTTAGTCTACCCATTTGCACCGGCATCTCTTCAATTTGAGTTCCACTACAATCAAGATGCCTCAAGTTAATCAATTTTCTCATGTCTGCAGGCAATTCAATTAGAGAGGAACAATATGATAATAGTAATGTCTGTAGATTGTAGAGAGTGCAAGGTAACCTCTTGATTGTGGTTTTAGAGAGATCCAAGTAGCGCAAATGAATGAGGTTACCAATAGAATTGGGTAACTCAACAATATTATCATATTTTGACAATTTTAGCACCCGTAAACATAATAGAGATGGCATTAACTCATGTAAAACCTTTTTACTTATTGCATAAGGCCAATGCCATTCTTCTCTTTTTAGAGGTAGGAAGGTTCGCAAATGCTTAACCTCATATAATGGCTCAAATTTCGAAGCACACTCAAGTTGCCCTCTAGCATACGACAAATGCCGAACTCTTTTCAAAACTTCATGTGATTCGCCCCCTTTCCATCTCAAACAGGATTCCCTTGACACAGACATAGCTAAGTCATTTATGAGATCATGCATTGTGAACAACTCATTTCTTGATCTTTGAAAAAATGATCGTGACAATAAGTCATCAAAGTACTTATTAGTGAGCTCTTCCATTCTTTTCTCACTCTCAGCTTGTGGAATTAAACTTTCTGCCACCCACAGTTGAACAATATCTTCCTTTTGGAATTCATAGCCCTTCAGAAAAATTGAGCAATAAGCAAAACATCGTTTTAAATGAGTTGGGAGATAATGATAACTCAATCTTAGAGCTGGAATTGTATTACATTTTTCAGGAGGCAACTCCCAAATATTGCTATTTAGTACGCTATTCCATTCCTCATAATTTGTGTTGAAACGCAAGAGGCCTCCAAGTGTTTCTGCAGCTAAAGGTAAACCATTGCACTTCAGGGCAATTTTCTTACCAACTTCTTGCAAGTGTAGATGTGCACTCAAGTTTCCATTTTCAAACGCGTGTTTTGAAAGTAACAACCAGCAATCCTCATCGGACAGCTGTTCCAAAAAGTGAATCGGAATGGTGAGCATGCAAGCTGCAACACTTTCGTTACGTGTTGTCACGATGACCCAACTTCCCCTTGCCCCGGATGCAAAAGGACGTTGCAAGAGACTCAAATCCTGATAATTCTCATTCCAAAGATCATCCAACACAAATAGAAATTTCTTGCCCTTTATTTGTTTTCCTAGCTCAACTTGAAGAAAACTCAGGTCTTTATTATCGTAAGCTTTTGAACTGACTGACTCAAGTAGGGTCTTAGTTACCCTAGTAACATCAAAAGCTTCCGAAACATAAGCCCAGGTTCTAAGATTAAAATGCTCTTTCACTTTGTCATCATTATAAAGGAGCTGAGCAAGGCTTGTCTTGCCAACGCCGCCCATTCCCACTATGGTGATGACGGAGACATCCTTGTCGCTTGCATCATCAGATAACAACAATTTCATCAGCTTTTCTTTATCTCCATCCCTACCGTACACACAAGATTCATCCACCAAGGAAGTTGTTGGAGTTCTTTGAGAAACCTTTCCCCAAACAACACCTTCTCTCAGGCCAAGCACATCCTTTTGTTTTGCTAGGTGTTCTAATCTTTCAAGCAACTCTTGAATCCTACCATTCAAGCCTTGATAAAAAGGATTAAGAGAAGTAGGGAGGAAGTTCCACACCTGAGTTTTGATGGTTCGATATTCAGCTTCTACCTTGCATCGCAGCACTTCAGCATTGATCTCATCCAGAAGGTCATCCGCATCAAATACAGCATCTTGAAGCTCATCAAGCCACTCTTTGACGTAAGTGTTCGTGAACTGCTTCTCCTCCGCGTCATTAAGCACTGCATTGAGGCTCAACAGCGTTATCTTCAGTTTCGTCACAAGCGACTCGTCCAGTTTCTTTCCCCCGAACAAGTCCCTGAACTCACGAGAACCAATCTTGTCACACAGCACCTGCACGGAAGCAGAGAGAAAAGCCTCTCCAACCAAAGCCATGTATCGATTCTTAGCAAAGGATTTGGACTTGAGTTAAGATTTGAAGCAAGTTATGCAGCAAAGGATTTGGCTGTTGAGAAGTTGAGTTAAGATTTTTGTTGCTCTTAGATAGCTCCGCTAGCACAACTTGGAAATACAGGTAAGGCAATATGAAAGCTTTTGTGATTGTAATTATATATTATGTATATAACGAGTACCGTTGGTTGGCTGTCTTGTAATTATATATAATTTAAATTAAATTAATTTTAAAAATGTCTTTCTCTGGGAGGACAAGTTTTTCAAACTTTTCTTTGTCCCCACATGGGGACGGTTCGTCAATACCATTTGACTATTTCAAATTGTGTGGGTGGGTTCTTGGAACCCACACGGCCTAAGGAATAATACTCGAATGCCGTTGATCTCTTTGTGAATCTACGGCTCTTAACAGATTTCAATACATAAGGTAGATGGCGTGGGTTTATTCAATCCGTAGAGCTGACATATGCTTAATGACTTGTTTCATAAGACTCTTATCATAAAATTTTATTATGTGTTGAAATTGCATGACTCAAACTTAACTGTTCTAGATTGCTTATGTATTGAAAGAAGTAGCAACACCATATAACATGCCACCTCTAAAGCTTAACCAAAAAATAAACATGCAATCTTTAAAATATTCAAAAGCTCCAGCCATGTTTCAATTCTTTGTAAAGGATTTGGACCAAGTATTCTAGGTTTTGGAAATTCTTGTTCAATTTTGAAACAAGTTTTCGAAGGGTGTTGAGATTAGGTAACTCTCAATTTCATTTGACTTGGGAGTCTTCGGGTGAGATTATTACTACCAAATACTTATATTATATAGCCAAAAAACAAATGCTTGTGTAACAAACTCGACATGAGGATGGGGTCGACAGACTCGACATAAAGCTATCGTCCATCAATATATTATTTGATGCGTTTATGCTAAGCAAGCACTGATATATATTTTCCTTCTCTCATTTTTTATATTAAAATCAAATTATTGTTTAACCAGAGTTTAAGCAATCCAAGAATAACATAAACAAACAACGGAAGGTCATTTGTGATGACACAATTTCCATTTAATAATGCAACATACATATTCAATATATATATGTGTCCATCAATACATAAGTTTTCAAAGCTCTTACTATAAAATAAATAAATAAATAAAACTCATTTCATTGACTTAGGCTTTTCCAATGAGACAATTAGCAAATGCTTTTGTAATGCGGGGGACCCATATGGTTTTGACACTTTTGTCTCTCTCCACAAGAGGGAGAAAAACTTTTCTCACAGGCGATTCAGCATCAGCCATCCACATCATTATCCCAATCCAATGAAATCGTGGTGGCTGCCAACCCCATTACCCATTCCCGCCTCTTTTTTATTGAAATCTACTAATGCAAAATGTGCACAATTTGATTGAACATTTGTGAAATGTCATTGGTGCTGATTTCTTTTTCCTTTTATTATTTTTGGCTTACTTTTATTTATCTATTTATTTATTTTTGTTTTATCAAATCTCTTTGTAAAAGAGGCAAGACATTGGATTTATGGCATCACGCATAAAAAGAAGAACAAAATGAACAAAGCAGAGAAGTACCGTATTTTATTTTTCCTTCTCATGTTCTGAATACATATACTTTCCTTATTTTTTTTGGAAGACAGAGACAAGTAGAGTCAAAGGAGAACCAAAAATTAGTTAATTGGAAAGATTTGATGGATAATAGGGTGTTGCAATTTTGTGTATCTGTGCATTATAACCCTTCAGAATACTGTTTGCTTAGAGGGCCAACACCAAAGCTATGATCTATCCCCTGCTATAAATGACTCGACTTCTGGATGTTAGTTATTCGCTAAGAATTAACAGGTGAAAGAAGGGCTTCCATTAGAAGCTGCAGTTAGCTTGAAATTTTAAAATACACAAAGCCAAATTGGGTCAAGTTGGGGTAGTTCTCATTGGGAATGATACGCAGAGAGTCTGGAGTTCAGGGAAAGGATACAACATAACGCAAAATTCTAGTGAAATGGAACTATAGGTCCAATTGCAAACAACTTGGAGTCTTCGAGTGAGATCATTACTCCCAGATACTTTTGTTACCAAAACAAAAAACAAAAAAAAACAAGAAGAACCCAAATGCTTTTGTAAGGCGGATGACCCTACACGGTTTCTTTGACACTGTTAATTTTCTGTCCTTGAACGAGCATTATTGAGGAGCATCATTTATATAAGAAGAGTCACATCACATCATCTATAAATAAGCATTGATCGTTTCCTTCTCTTTTTCAGTTTGTCTTTTTTGGACATTGGAAAGCATTAGCTCATTGTTGTTTTTATTTATTTACAAACAACTAACATTATGTTGTAAAGATTTCTAATAATTAAGTTGTTGATCATTTACTAAATAACATGTTCTAAGGGCATTTCCAGCAGTCAAACCCTTGTGACAAGACCCGCCCCAAATTTCCTCGGAACTCGAGACGAATCCTGTGGAATTCCCGACATCATCCCGATGTCTGGCCCACTCACTGAAACTATATCCTCTTTTCTCAAGGAGGATGAAGGGCACGAGACTTTCTACCGAAATTTCGGCAGAGTCTCCCCTGTAAATTGAACATTCCCCAAATTCCAACCTGCACAACATTCACATTTTAATATCCCAACAGGCAGCACCCCGTTAAGGCATGCCCCGGGTTCTGTCATATCCAGATCATATCACAATTTCCCCGGCATCCCACAATTCCAGGATCCATGACCAATAAAGCCCACACGTCCGAAACCCGGCACGTGTGTGAATAGTATATCCAAACCATATCCACAATTTTCCCGGCATCCCACAATTCCAGGATCCGTGACCAATGAAGCCCACACGTCCGAAACCCGGCACGTGTGTGAATAGTATATCCAAACCATATCCATATATCCATTTCCATGTATCCCAGTGTCCATATCCACTGTTTCCAAATATCATCATCCAAGGGGGGGAAGGTACGTATGATGGTGGAGTTCGTAATCCTAATATAAATATTATAAAAATAATATTCCCTTCCTTAATTCAATTTTACTAAGGCATCGTATTAAGAAGACATCCGAAGGGCCTGGACAAACTCCGACGGGCCTGGGCAAAATAAATCATCCGAAAGGCTTGGACAAACTCCGACGGGCCTGGGCAAAATAAATCAATCTCCGAAGGGCCTGGGCAAAATAAATTCTCAAACATAAAACCCACAACCGGGGGAGGTACCTAAGGTAGTGCTAACAACACTCCAATTAACATTCTAAGTACCCCATACAAAATCAACGAAGATAGCACTTTCTCAATTATTATAAATCTACACTCAAGATAATCAAGTGTATCAAAACCCAAATATACAACACAAATACTTCATAATATACCAAAACCATTAATCAAATATATAATATATATTTCAAAAGAATCATTAAAACAATATACATAAACTTTCCACATTTGGTCAACTGGGCCCGCGGGGCCCACGACCTCCGTTTTACGATCCGAAAGTTTCTATGGATTCCACAAGGACTAGGATACGCGTCCTGCAAGTTTAGTTTAGATCGGATGGTCGGATCGCTTGCGAACGCACTATCGGACGGTTAGTGTAAAACACAAACTTTAAGTATTTGAATCGGAACATCCATGGCTCCGATTCACGATCCGTCGAATCCTACACGATCTTAGGAATACCTAGATCAACATATAATCAATTGGAAGCGATCCAACGGTTCTAACATATCGAACCAGGATAACGCGTAATAGGCGATATCCGTTCGAGACTCATACGGTATCCAAATTGAGATCCGTAAAATCCTACGCGCTCGTGAGGACCAGGGGATCGCATTGGGACTTAATACCCCTCTGCTACAGTGCCCACACACCGCCACATGCGCTGGCAGCGCGTGGGTGTCCAAAGCGATATCGCATCGCCGGAAAATCTCAAAATCACGGCTCCAAACTCCTACCCTAGGTAAAACCCCTAATTTGGAGCCACTTTCGTTCTTGGGCATACCCCAAAAACTAACCGGAAGTGGCCGGAATCGCTATCCCGAAACCGGCCGAACCCTAATTCGAAAATCAGACAATTTAGGCTCAAAATTAATGAAATCCTACCCAACCATCAGCTAGAGCTCGGGGAATAGATGAATTTCCATACCTGGATTGCCAAAAATGGCGGCCGGACGACGGAGAACGGAGCCGGCGAAGTTTCTGTCAAAACCGGCGCATTTCTCTTCGTTTTCCGGCGAAATCACAGCGGTTTGCGGTGAGGCCTGGCTGGGGTTGGAAGAGGACGGCGGCCCGGTCATTTTGGTACCGGTCTCGTCAACTTTGGTGGCCGGATGAGGTGGTGGCGTCCCAAAATCTGCTCGGATGAACAGTGCCAGGGGGGGGGGTCGCGCGCAGAGGGAAGAAGAAGAAAAAAAGAAAAAGAAAATTAATAAAACTGCCCGGTTACTGTAGCACGGTACTGTTGCTACAGTACAATTTAAAATTAAATTCCATATACATCCCTTTCGTTTTCAGACTTTTCCTCCTTCGTTACAAGTCGGAATTGGGCATGCCACATGTCTACGAACTCGTATCGACGAGCTCTACGCAACGGTGCCACTCATTTTCCCAAAATCCTTCCGGATTAAAAAATGACCAAAATACCTCTATCCCGAAGGCCAAAATTGTAAATTCCTAAATCTTGAAATTAATTAATCCACTATTCCTTTTATTTTGGGTCGGGATGTTACACCTTGCCATGGAAAGGGGGGGCTAAGGCTGATACTATTCATGTGAATAGTGTCTGCTCTTGCAAAAAGTAAGTTGCACTTCCAGAAATTGCCCTGGCAAAGGGCAAGTACTATTCAATTTTTTGGTTTTTTTCACAAATTTGTTTACCTGAACAATTAATTTGGACAATATTTTCGGATAAAATTTTTGGGTTCGTACTTGTCAATACTTGAATAAAAAGTGAATAATAGTATAAGTAAAAGAAAATGTATGAGGATTTGGTGTTGAAAGTGAAGAGTTTTGGTAGGTATTTATAGAAAAAAAAAATTACAAAATTTTTGGGTCTTTTTTTTAAAAAATTTCGATTTTTTTTTCATTTTTTTATTGCACAAAAATTGGCTGCCGTTGGATTGGAGGAAAAATTCTGATCGGAGAGCCCAGAACGCGACACTTGGCAGAGAGTTGTTGGCGGCACTATAGCAGAGCATTGTAGCGATCACTGTAGCTGCTGACGTCATCCAGCCCGCAGGCTGTCGCTTGGGCCCCCTTCCCCTTCGGGCCAACCCAGGCTCATGGACCCCACCACTTGCCCGGGCCAGCCTTCCTTGTTGGAACCTCGTTTTGGGCTCTTGCCCCCCCCCCAAGTCCTTGCCCTAGGGAGGTGCCGGAAATGCCCTAATAGAGAAACGCTCAAGCGCCCAAGTTGGAGACCTCCAATCCGCCAAGGAGGATGACCTCCAATCCGCCAAGAATGCATGTATCCGTTGGGATAGAGAAACGCTCAAGTGTGAACCGATTAATAAATTAAAACAACTGTAATAACTCATTTAGGCCCTTACATAAGAGACCAAATCAAAAATCGTTTAACCATCGAATAAAAAAAACTTACATTTTTTTTTATTGTATCATAAATGTTCATTTAGCCAATAGCCACGTAGGATGGCTGAAGGGTGCAACTTATAAACCCCACATATTAGTACTTAAAAAAGAAGCTTGCATTGCAGCGACTTGATCAAGAATCTAGGACCATGGCTTTTCTTTGTGGAGGGTCATCGTTTATGCTTACCAAACAATGTGGTAGGGTTTAAGACAGCAAATATGAATTATTTACTTTAAGATCCATCTTCGTCATAAGTATACGAACAAAAATACTAGCTATATCACATTTATATACCACTTTATGTATCACATCTATTAAAAAGGTGGTATACAAATATAGTATGCTTAGCATGCCCGCTAAGGACTCCCCACTTCTTCTCATTGGGCCTATTTCATGTACATAGATTGGCCCAATTTTGGGGTTTCCAAGCAAATTGCTAGCATTATTGAGCTCAGGCAACATTCCGAAACCAGCAACTACAACAGATTGACTAAAAAAAACACGAAACCAAAAAAGAATGATAAAGATAGGACTGTATCATAAATGTTCATTTAGCCAATCATAATTCCAGTTCCTAAACTAAATGTAATAAAAATGATTCAATTTCATTACGGGGTAAACGACGGCGTTTCCTCGCACTCACCAGCGTGCTTGAACTCCTGCACTTCCTTAAACCCCATCCAAGGCTTCACCCAGACCTTGGCTTCGTAAAGCTTCTTCTTACCAGCGTCGATTGCCTCGATCGTCAGATGGTGCAGAGTGCCAGCAACCACTTGCTCCTTCGCCTTCACCACCCTCACAAATTCAAGCAGAGCATTCTGCACAATTTTCAATTAATTTCGTAATTATCTAATTAATTGAAATTCCAGCATAATATTGAAGAAATTAAAAGGAAAAAAAGAGTAAAGACCTCCTTCTTGTTGTGATCTTGGACGGCGAAGCGAGCGAGGTCTTCGGTTTCGAGGCTGTTCTCGGAGGCATGGGATTCGTGGACTCCGCCGGGAATGGCCATGTTATGGAAATGGGAGGGATTTGATTCTTCTGCGAAGGATGAGAATGCGAGGAAAGGTAAGAGGATGAAGGGGATGAGTTGCATAAACAGACACAAGGAGGAGGAAGAAGAAGAAGATTTTGTTTTCAATTTCATCTGCTTTTGTTTTGTGTTTGGATTTCTGACACTTTGTAAGACAAATGGGAATTTATCTCTTTCGCTGCTCGGAGTCTTTTTGTATACGTGTCGTACACGTGTCACTTTGAGTATCTTTCCTTGCTTAGTCGGTAAGCTTTTGTTTTCTTTTTTCTATTTTTCTATTCCTTTAATTCAAGCGTAGTCCGTAAGCAAACAAAAACAAAAACAAAAAACCCAAACCAAGGGAGAAAAAAATACTCTTTTTGTTCGGAACAAAAAAAACTTATGACACATTTAAGGTTTGTTTGGTATCTTATTTGGATTCAATTCTATAAATTGGTGGTCTCTCGCAAGGAGAGGTGGGTAAACTAGGGTTCTGCAATACGGCGACTAGGGTTTTGCAATACAACGGCTAGGATTCTGAGTTTCTAAGGGCTTCTCTGTGGGCGTCTTTGTGGATGCTCTTGGGCAGAACGTGAAGGGAACGACAACTGGGAACTGTCACTGCGTAGACGTGCTGGTTGGGTTTTCTCTCTGGTGCAATACGTCCCACAAATTGTGATTGGCTTGATGGACGAGTTGGAGAAGCGTTTTGGCTCTCATCTGCGCTTGTCGGACAAGGAGCGTGGAGGGCTACGAATTGAGGATGGGGAGTGTATTGATGTCTTGAAGGGGTCTCAGTATACCCTGGTGGCTCGGGTCTTTACTCATAAGGCAGTTCATAGGGAAGGTTTTGTTGGGGTTTTTTCTCGCCTTTGGAGGGGGGAGGATGGAGTTTCTATCAAGGAGATTGGCCCTCGCACCTTTCTGATTAGGTTTATGAATCTGAGAGACAAGCTTCGAGTCCTTGATATGGAGCCATGGACTTACAGAGATAATTTGGTTCTGATGGCAGAGACCCGGCCGGGTATAGATGCACGTGAGGTGGATCTAACAACAGCGGTTTTTTTGGGTCCAAATCCATGGAGTACCGCTTCTTAACATGACTACTGCGGTGGCTAGGAAGATTGGGTCTTTAATAGGGCATGTATTGGAGTTGGATCAAGTGGACGGAGTGGAGTGTATTGGACGTTTTCTACGGGTTCGGCTCCGGATGGAAGTGGAGCAACCCCTAATGCGAGGATCCTTCATTGATTTCCCTGATGAAGGCTCACAATGGGTGACTTTTAAGTATGAATTTCTTCCCGAATATTGTTTCATATGTGGATGCATGGGGCATCCAAGTAGAAGCTGTGTGGAGAATTTGGATGTCGCACATGATGCACCTGAAGTCTTACAAGAGCGACTGTTGGCTTTCACTGGCTTAGATGCGAGTGAGGATCTTAGGGGGCGCCAATTACGAAGGCTTGGGCGTACATCTCCTAATGTTTTAGCCTCTGACCCCGCACTAAATATGGTGGGTAGTAGCTGTTGCAGGCGGAGATTCTCTCCTCATCAAAATCCAAGTAATAACGACAGATGGGACCGGATTAATAGCGATAATTGGAGGTCTGGACAAGGGGGCGGTTCAGTGGACTCTACGTCTTTACCTTGTAGGACTACACCACTCGGACCCGCCTTACAGGAAAAGATTAGTGCAGAGCGAGATGAGGCCGCACGTCGTCGGCAGGTGCGGGAAGTAGCATGGGAACTGGGTCTTTTGGGCCAAGGGGCTGGTGGGCAGCAAGTGGGGAATTCCCAGGATAATCTGATTCATGATGGGCCTTCCAACAGTTCCATACTAGGTGAGGAAGTTTGACTCTCTGCTGAAGATGGGCGTGCTATTGATTTAAATGCTGTGACTTTGCCTATGCGCAACGACATGGAAGGCGGTGAGCGTTTGGATAATACGGGGGAGTGTTTTCAAGTAGATAGGTTGGAGGAAGTGGTTTCGCATGGACCACTGACCCAAGACTCTGATCCTTTCAATCTTGGTCCCCTTATCTATAACATGCAACAACAAGCGGTGACCCGTGGGCAGTACCGGGGTAAAAGGGGACGCAATGAGACAGAGGAAACCACTGCAGATAAAAGAGTCTGTAGAGAGCTTCCTTTGATTTTAGAAGATGGTGCTGGGGAGGGAAGTAGTCTGACTCGGAGGTTTATTGCTACTAATCAAATGGAACAGGTGGAGGAGACCAGCCTTAATGGGTCTCCACGAGAATTATGAGGCTTATTGTATGGAACTGTCAGGGTATTGGGAGTGCTCTGATAGTTTCAAGCCTTAAGGAGCAGGTGAGGCTCCAAACTCCTGACATAGTGGTACTTCTAGAAACAAAAAATCGAAGTACTCGATATGGATATCTCAAACGACAGTTAGGAATGTCTTTCATGCATGCTGTTGAGCCATGGGGCTTGAGTGGGGGACTTTGTTTGTTCTGGAAAGACATGCAACAGGTGGTTTTGTGTAAGTATGCTGATTTTTTCATCGAGGTAGTTATAAAAGATGACGTTTCAGGAGCTTTGTGGCGCTTCTGTGCTATTTATGCGAGCACTGATGATCGCATTAGACGTTCCCAATGGCAAGCCCTCCAAGAAAGGGTGCAACGTAGTAAAGATGCTTGTCTCTTGATGGGTGATTTCAATGATATTTTGGAGGTAACAGAAAAGAACGGTGGGCTCTCCCGATCTGAGCGAAGTTTGCAGGACTTTCGTCATTTTGTTGCCAATACTCACTTGCTGGATTTAGGCTATGTGGGGCATCCTTTTACTTGGCGCAACCGCCGGCAAGATGGAGCAATATGTGAGCGCTTAGATAGGGGTTTAGCTACAGATCAATGGGTTGCTATGTTCCCGGATGCGACACTACATCATCTTGCAGTTCCAGGCTCTGACCATGTGATGTTATTGCTCCATACCCAAGTTTCCACACCTAAATGGCGTAAACGCTTCATTTATGATCCTCGGTGGGGAGAAGCGGAGGGATGCCGGGGGGTAGTGCAGCAGCGGTGGGCACGCCGATTTCATGGCTCCAGAGGGATACAAGTGACAAAAATTACGGTGGGTACGGCGAGGGTTGTTGGAGTGGAGACGGAGTGAGTGGCGAAGTTCGAAGGTTAGTATTGAGATGCTACGTAAGGATTTGTGTGAGGCGTATCTTGCTCCAGACTTCCACTGCGAGTCTATTCGGCATATGGAAAATAAACTTAAAGAGGCTCTGCATGAGGAAGAAATTTATTGGAAACTGAAATCACGGGTACAGTGGCTCAATGAAGGTGACAAAAATTCAAAATTTTTTCATTCTAAAATGGTAACTCGAAGAAGGGCCAACAGGATTCTTGGTTTGGAGGATACCAACGGGCTTTGGTGTGATAGTACAGCTGCTATTCAGCAAATTGCAACTGACTACTTTGAGAATATTTTTACTTCGTGCCACCCTACGAACATCTCGGAAATTACTGGTTGTGTTCATCAAAAGGTTACTGCGCAAAGTAATGAAGCTTTATTACGGGAGGTGACTTCTGATGAAATTTGGTTGGCTGTACAATCACTACATCCCAATAAATCTCCTGGCCCAGATGGCTATACTGGGAGGTTTTTCCATCAATTTTGGGATGTTATTGGGACTGATATTATTGGAATGGTGAAAAGCTTCTTTCATTCAGGGCGTTTACACAAAAAACTCAACCATACCCATATAGTTTTGATCCCAAAGGTTGGTAATCCGAGAATGATGACACAATGGAGGCCTATTGCTCTTTGCAACATTGTTTATAAGATTATTTCAAAGATTTTAACATTACGTCTAAAGAAGGTGTTACCGGCGGTGGTGAGTTTCAACCAGTCGGCTTTCGTGGAGGACCGGTTAATAACAGATAATATTCTCATTGTGCATGAGATTCTGCATTCCTTGAAGTCTGAGAGTCGTGCTGGAGGTTCAGGGTTGGCGCTCAAATTAGATATGGCCAAGGCCTATGACCGGGTAGAATGGATCTTTCTTGAAGCAATGATGAGACAACTGGGCTTTGCTCCCACCTTTTGTCAGTGGATTATGGAGTGTATATCAACAGTTACATATAGTATTTTGATTAATGGGGAGGCGACTGGACATATCACACCTTCGAGGGGTCTCAGGCAAGGGGATCCCTTATCCCCATTTTTATTTCAAATTTGCGCGGAGGGTTTGTCCGCTTTGCTTCAGCATCATGAAGAGAGGGGAGCCTTTCATGGATTTCAGCTCCGCCCCCATGGGCTCAGTATTTCCCATTTATTTTTTGCAAATGATTCTGTCATATTCTGTCACGCTGATGAACAAGAGGTTTATTGTCTAAAGCACATATTGGACTGTTATGCGAAGGGCTCTGGTCAGTGCATTAATTTTGACAAGAGTTCTATTTTCTTTGGCAAGAAATGCCCAGCAAGACTGAAAGGTAGACTTGCAAATATCTTGGGAGTTCGGCAAGATGACAATTTTGGGAAGTACTTGGGTTTAACTGCAGATTTTGATGCTTCTAAACGAAAGGTTTTTGAAGGAGTGCGTAGAAGTATTGCATCCAAACTTATGGGATGGTCTGAGCAATATTTATCTCTTGCTGGAAAGGAAGTGCTGATTAAGGCGGTGGCTATGGCTATGCCAAATTATTCTATGTCTTGTTTTAAACTCCCGGTCAGTTTGTGCAAGGAGATAGAAATGGACATTGCTAATTTTTGGTGGAAAGGGCAGAAGGATCGTAGAGGGATTCATTGGGTGAGTTGGCAGAAATTATGCCAATTTAAAAAGGCAGGGGGGCTGGGTTTTCGTGACCTCTTTTGCTTTAATCTTGCTATGCTTGCGAAAATTGGTTGGCGGATACTTAAGAATCCGGAGTCTTTACTTGCCAGGCTCCTACAAGAGAAGTATTATTCTCAATCTGATTTTATGCATGCTGTGTGTGGTCGAAAGGTCTCGTGGGGCTGGAGAGTTATTCTGCAAGGTCGCAGGATTTTAGAGGCGGGGCTTCGTTGGCGTATTGGAAATGGGGAGAGTGTTCGTATTCTTCAGGACCGTTGGCTGCCCACACCGTCTATTTCCATGGTTCACTCCCGGCATTCTGACATGCCGCTGATGGTATCTGAGCTCATTGATCAGAATATGAGATGTTGGGATCAAGAGCTAGTGGGTAGCTGTTTTAACCCCCAGGAAGCAAAATGTATATTTACCATCCCCATTAGCCTATGGGGGTATCCAGATAAGAAGATTTGGCATTTTAATTCTCATGGTGCCTATACTGTTAAATCGGGATATGAAGTGGCACTTACCTTACGACGGAACGGGGAGCTAGGCAGGAAAGCAGAAGGTGAAACCAGTCAAGGGGATACACAACGACGTATTTGGAAAAGTATTTGGGGTGTGCAGGTGCCGCCTAAAATTCAAACTTTTCTATGGAAATGTTGTCGCAATGTTCTAGCAGTGAAGGAAAACTTACGGCACCGGGGACTTGATGTCGACACTACATGTGCCTTGTGTGGACGGGAAACCGAAACCCAGGTACATCTTTTCTTTAAATGTGAGTTTGCTCGAGTGCTATGGTTTGCTTCTCCTTTACAATTGGACCCATGTCAAATTTTGGGAGAGGATTTTAGTGGTTGTTGGGAACATTTGCTCAAGAAATACGAGCAGGAGGAACATTGTAGAGATATTTTGCAGGTATGTGCATTTGGATTATGGAGGATATGGAAAACTAGGAATGGAGTGGTATTTGAAGGAATGATGATTGATCCCTTGGATGCGGTGGAGTGTTATCAAAACCAAGTTCAAGAATTCAGAACGGCTCAAATGGGTACCAAGCCCCTCATCAACTCATTGCCGCGTCCGCCTGAAGCTCAAGCGGAGCCAGTGACTTCGTGGCAAAAACCACCGTATGGAATGTTCAAAGTTAACTGTGATGCTGCTTGGGTGTCGCAGTCACAGATGGGCGGGGTAGGATGGGTG
Organism: Prunus kanzakura; assembly: GCA_020521455.1. Classification (NCBI taxonomy): domain Eukaryota; kingdom Viridiplantae; phylum Streptophyta; class Magnoliopsida; order Rosales; family Rosaceae; genus Prunus; species Prunus kanzakura. Next base: position 174,625 of record BPUM01000955.1, read on the forward strand.
GTTCGTGATTCATTTGGTTGGATGGTTCACGCTGGTGGCAAAGGAAACATGCGGGGTGTATCGGCATTGGTGATGGAGGCTGAGGCCATTCGAGAAGCTCTGATGGCTTGCGTCCATGGTGGTTTGTCTAAGCTAGAGGTTGAATCTGATTCTCTTCTCCTTATTCGTATGCTTTGTGGGGATTGGAAGCTTGACACTACTGTGGAAGCCATTATTTTTGACATAAAGCAACTGGTGGTGCACTTACAGCAGTGTGTCTTCATGTATGCTCCTCGTCTTTGTAACAAGGCAGCGCATAAAATTGTGGCCTTTGTGTCTAGAGTTGGCGGTATCCATATTTGGGATGATTTATGGCCTGAGTGGATATTTGATATTCTTGCTAGTGATGTAAACCTTACTATTCGTCTTTAATAATATTTTCTCATCGGTTGGCAAAAAAAAAAAATTCTATAAATTGAAAAACAAATTTTTAAGTCCAAAGACACAAAAACCAATTTGATAGGTCCATTTTTAAAAACTCAAAAACACCCCCATTATTAAAAACAAAAAATCATATATAATTTATAGTTTTTTTTTTCCTATCTCTCCATGTTCTCTATCTCCTCCCTCTCTCGTCTCTCTCGTCTCTCTACCCTACCCCTGTCTCTCCATCTCTCTCCTCCCTCTCCCATTTCTATCATTCTTCTTCCACTCTCTCTCTTTGAGCATGTCTAAACTTTTTTATGATGTTCATTGAGGATGTCTAAAATTTTTAATTAGAAAAAAGAAGAAGGTGGACTCAGGTGGGCTAAGGGAATTTGTGTGTGGAAGCTAGGTGTGCCATAGTAGATAGAGGAGGAGGAAGGGGGTAGAGGGAAGGGGGAATGGAGGAAGGGTCAGTGAAGAGGGAAGGGGGAATGGATTTCAAGGTAGGCAAAGTTGGTTGGAGCTGCCAGTGGCACACAGGGATTGGGGAAGGCGATTTATTTATTTATTTCAATTTTAATTGTTTAAAAGACATACAATTTTTGTTATAATGAACTTTCCATGTTTAAAATACCCTTGAAAATAGAAAGACTAAAATACCCTTAAAATATATGGAAAGTTGGATAATGTTAAAGTCCGACAACAAATCATGAATTTTGAAAAATTAAAGTGACATTTCTCTTAAATTTTTCTTTAAGGTGACAAATTGAAACTAAGGTATAAGTTCAGATGACATTTCTACAAACTGAACTGAGTTATGATTAGCATTTGTCTTAAAATTGTTGAGCGTTAGCAAGCAAAATATACATTCACTCATGGAAATAAGAAAGAGAAGGTATAAAATAAAATCAGTGTCAATTTATTTCCATGCACAACTACTTTAATTTTTAAGTGCAAATAAAATGTGAGTGCATGTTTATTTACTTGTTAACGCTCAAAAATGTTAAGAGATGTTATGAAAAGTTGTGCATGTAGCATTCTACTTTTAATATCCCAACTCCAAAGTGTCTTCTAATTTGCTTAAGTGGAGGCATAATATTGTGATTGTCATGGGAACAAGAGACGGGTCATAACAATCTATAAAAACAGAACGTGGAAATAATGGTAACATGAGCAGCTTATCCCATAGCATAAACAACCTCAGAAGATTTCATATTGAACTTCAATGAATGACCGTTTGCTTGTCAAAATTCTTGAAATGTATGGAAACATTGAATATATGTAACATTTGACGAATAAGCTATAATGTGTAGAGACAAAGCTTTTGTTGGAAACAACAATCAGTATCAAACTGGCTGTCCTTGAAGAATTCATAGACAAAGCTATAATCTTTCAATGCGGGACAAGAGGAAATTGAACTTCAACAATACGAGCTTTAACATCAGTTTATCATCAGTTTAACATTGATTTTCTTGCAAGAAAACCAAACGAAGACGTACCCCCCATTGTTTAACATCAGTTTATCTTGTTTGAGATGAAGAATTCTTCATCAACACAAAGAAAGCTTTTCCATGTCGTCAGATCAGATGAAGGTCGCCCCTCCAAACACAAATGAACTATCTGCAGGACAAGATAGCTCTGATCAAAGAGCTAATAGAAAGCATATAATAAGGATGTTAATTAAGTTTATTGCTGTCGTTAAGTATCCCTTTAGTAAAAAAAATGTGCCCCTTCCACTGCCGTCAAGGGACCTTGTAAATTATCAGAAAGATTTGCCAAATATAGTGTAATTGTTGAAGTAGGGAATGTGAAATAAGATAGGTTTGCAGAGAATACAATTCTGGTTTTTCTCATTGCACATATTGAATATATATCTACAAGTATAGGCATAGCTAGATAGCCATCCGCTGGTTACAACCCCAATTCATTTACAATAAATTACAATCTCCAAAGCATGAATTATGTCTCCATGTTTCCAGCTTGTTGTGTTCCCCTTGTGTTCTCCTAAAACATGGAAATGAGTTTCTAGGTGGTAGACAAGCTTTAGACAAGCTTTTCCATGTTTCCAGCTTTGTCTCAAGTCATTGTCAACAAGATTAAGATGGATGGTTCCGAGCAACGGTCTTGTGCAAAGAATATAAACAAAGGTGCCAACTTTCAAATATAAAAAAGCAAACTTACTTTTCTTTTTTGATTTCACTAAGGTCAATTGGCAAACCTCCCCACAATCACCTGCAAGATCATGTGATGATGGTCAGTAATGAGTAATCCTGTAAACTTCATAATACAAGGAACAGAGATTGGGAGAGAGTGGAGCAATACCTTGGAGAGATCTCAGCCCTATGTTTCTGCTACAGCTTTCATTCTTTCTCGAAATCTTCAACTTCAACACATCAGAGCATGCATTTCTTGAGTTTGTTGGAAGATGATAAGGTCATTCCACCATAAAAGAGCATGCAATGCGCTTTAGTTTTCTTCAGTTGTAAATGTAAATAGAATGTAAAATTGTTATTCCCTAAGAATTAACAAGTGAAAGAAGGAGGGCTTCCATCAGCAGCAGTTACCTTGAAATCTCAAAATATACAATCCATGCCAAATTGGGTCAAGTTGGGGTATTTCCCATTGGGAATCTTACGCACAGAGTCTAGAGATACAACAAAGAAAAAAAATTCTAATGAAATGGAACTGTAGTTCGAATAATTGCAGCAAGCAAACCTTTTGGATGTGAAAGGCACAGAAAAGGACCAACAGAATTTTACCTTCTTGTGTTTTCTCATACTTTTGTTCCTCATCAGATTTTGAAAAGCCAGTGAGGATTTCAACTCGATTGCTTTCCATTTTCATGCATATCACAGCTCAACAAGATACTCCTAAGTTCAAGACATTAAGAATTGGATCATTAGATTCATCTTAGAATATGAACAAACTAATTTCCCTAGTTAACCCCAACTCATGTATGTACAAGAAAATAGAGATGAATGAGACTAATTGATACGCTAAAAACTTAAAGGGGACGACACTTAAAGATGCATATTCAATTATCAAATGTTATAATCAATGGCACGGCAATTAGGTAGATTTATATGAATCCAATTTGTGCTTTGTTTTGAATTTGAATCATAAACATCTGGTTGTGTAATACTTTCTCAACATACCTGAAAAGTTTTTGAATTGGAAATGGCATCGTATCAAATAGGAGGACGAACAGGAACTTTGTCTCTAGTAACGAGAACAGACCCGGGCATCCATCATATATTTCTAATTCTTCAAGACATTATTCCATGTTACGAGTAGTACTGGCCCTTTCATCATGTAGAACCCCACACCCGAACGACAAGCTAAGTCTTTCAAGCAATTAAGATGAGAAGGCAAGCTTCCTCTTAGCTTCAGACTCTTGTCTAAAGTCAGGTCCTTGAGATGAGGAAAATCTGGACACCGGCCTTCTGGTCTTCATTCCTCCCACTCTGACAAATGAGTAAATCAGATGAGAAGGAATGGATGTTATCTATTACAACAATGGGGAAGCAAAATAAATCGGGGAGAGTGCAGACCAATTGTTTGTTTATTGCCCAGTATCTCAAATTTGTGGTATGTATTATTCAGGAAGGCTGGAGTGAGTTGGCTAACATCAGAAGGGGAGGAATAGGAGGGTTTTCGACAATTATAAGGGGTTGGGGATGGAAGAGCTTCCGAATAGGGTGAGGTTCCTATCTTCACCTTGAGCATTGGTTTAATCACAATTCAGGGATGGAAGACAGCTCAAGGATAATTTCTTTGTTAAAGCTCTTACAGTTGTATTTCTCTTAAGATCAGCTGTGTTCCTGTTCTGTGATGGACGAGTACTTGTTCACTTCTGTGGTATTTTACTATCTTTTTTCAATAAAAAATGTTTCTTCTAAATAAACAAGTCATTAATGAAGTGTGCAGCATTAATATTCATTGCATAAGGAACGCTTATGTGATTCCCTACCGGAGGAAAATCATAGTATTGTTCAAGACCAAGCATGGAGTTTCCTCAACGTCGTCTGTCCTAGAACTTGAGCTCTCACTGGTTATTCATAAATATGTACACATTTTCATCCATCTCAAAGGAAACTCATAAATGACGTTTTCAAGTTATTACGTAAGGAAAGGAATTTTACGATGAAAGATTACCTAATCAAGAATGGACAGTGATGCTTGTTATGTTAGATTGAGATCCATTTACCGCATTGTCCAAATGCTGGTCTCTTGCTAGAGCTCCACCTTGAGAACATTTCCTTCCCCTTCTTTGCCGCAATTTGTTTGTAGAAAAACAAAAATCCATATACAATGATAAAACCCTCCTCGGGCATGGTTGCCTACACAAGTTGCTTTGACCTCCAAACATGGGAAAGTTTCTCAAGTCTGCAGGTACGCATCCAACATTTCAAGTCTCATCAAATAGAACTTTGTAGCTGAAGGAATGATTTGTGGGACGGAAAAAAAAAATCATTTGCAGATAAGATATTATACGCATATCTACACAATCATATAGATAAAGCTACTAGGTAATGAAGCAGCAGCTAGACCAGGGAGATGGGGAAAAGGAAAGTTGCCTCCTTTGAACCATGCGACTTGTATAACTTCCTCCATTTTTGAAGAAGCTGGCATATGTAGTTTTTTATACCACTTGAATAAATTTCCTACGTCAATCTTTTCAGTTGAACAAAACCGTTTGGTATGTATGTACATGGTAAGAAATTGTTTTGTTTCTACTGATTTTTATATTTTGAAAGTACAACAAATAGAAGAACAATCTTACAAACGTCGAAAGCATGTCTTAGAGGTTGTGCACTAGACATGACAAAAATAATGCATATATTCTTCAAATATTCAATTGTCGGAAAAATAAAAATAAAAATTGGCACCATGAAATACATGAACTATTCAGAAATTAATCTGCAAGTTTGATTCTTTGAGATTTAAAATTTTCTCTTGCTGTCTCCCCCTCCCCCCACCCAACCTCTCTGTCATTAAAAAGTTTTGAGGGTGATAAGGTAAAGGAATGAAAGGAAAAAAAAGTGTTAGAAAGCATACCTCCAGATCTTCCACAAAAAGATCTAATTGCGACTTTCGATTTGTCAAGCAACTTTTGTGATCAGAACTACAAGAGTATACAGAAGATGAGACGGCATTCCAATTGGGACGGAAGTACGAATGCAAGTTTTGTGCCATTGTACCTATGTCAAAAGTAGGCTTTTTCAGTTCAAAATAAGCAATAAGTATGGATCAAAACTTTTTCTTTTTGATAAGACACATACTTCCATTAGAAGGAAAAAAAAACATTACAAAACAGGGGACAAGTTAACACAGCCTCAAAACAGAGATTAAACATCCTAACAATACATGAACGAAATTTAAATACGGTAGCACTAAGACAATTTAAACACAGATTAAACATCCTAACATTTATAACATGAACAAATCTAAAATTTTTTTTGTAATTGATGAATGATTGAGTTTTTGTGTGTTTTTCTGGAAAATGCTTCTGATCAGAAAATAGCATACTGACAATGTAATTCACAAAAAGCTGGGAATGCACGCAATTAGAAATGAGATGAAATATATGTGGTTGGGGGTTCGATCCCCGCCCATGGGAATGGAGCGCATTTCGTGGCCAGCTGTTTACCTCCTTTGGAGAGCTCCCGCGGGGAAAGAGATTAGTCATTGCTGTCGGCGGTGGACACCCTTGGATCTCATCCAAAAAGAAATGAGATGAAATATTAATGGAGAACAAAAAAAAAACATAAACAAAATTGAGCTTGAAATGTTTCCTAGCTCAATAGTAACTGAAGATTCGATTATTGACGGAGTGTGCCTATGGTGTGGTTGGTTATAAGCCAAAAATGAATGATCTGGGAAGAAGCATTCGATGTAACTGTAAAGGTTAATTGGATGCAAAATTGATGGCAAATTTGGGGCAATTCAACAAATTTGTGGACATAAAAATGTGTATTTCGGTTAATTTGGATAGTGAATTTCAGTTTTTGTATTGAATTAGAAGAAAAGCAGTTAAAGCGGTTATTTGAAGTACATACCTGACCTGAGTTTGTTTGTGAGAGAGCGCTCAAATCATATGATCACTTCTTCGTCTATCGTGATGCAAGGAATGTGAGAAATCTTGGCCCAATCTTGTCCCGTCTTATTCTCATACCTTTTCTTCAGGGCAGAGCAATTGGAGATGCTCAGATAAGAAAGAGATGGCGGAAGACCCTCTTCTGGCAGGAATTGAATACTGTCACACCTACCAATAGCTAGAGTTTGAAGAGAAGTGAGGTGTTGAAGTGCCTCTTCTGGCAGAAATTGGAGACTCGGACAGTCATAAATATATAGCTCTTGAAGAGAAGTGAGGTGTTGAAGTGCCTCTTCTGGAAGGAATTGGAGACTCGGACAGTCAGAAATATATAGCTCTTGAAGAGAAGTGAGGTGTTGAAGTGCCTCTCCTGGAAGGAATTCCAGACTCTTACAACTATAAATAAATAGACTTCGAAGAACAGTAAGGTGTGCAAGTCCCTTTCCATCCAAAGACTTCAGAGTTGGAATTCCCTCGATCCAGAGAATGCGAAGAGTGGTAGGGAGCAGCTGTTGCTTGAGCAACGTCTCCAAGATTTCATCACTTCCTCTGCCGACAATTTCAAATCGTTCAAGGGAGACAAGTGCTTGCAAACCCCAGTTACGGTAGTCTCCCACTGATGAAGATGAAGCCAGTCTCTCACAATTATAAATGTTAAAATCTCGGAGGTTGGGAGGCAAACCCCCATCTTCTGCAATTGACTCCAGATTTGGAAGATTCCTTATATCCAAATATCCAAGGGCTGTGAGGGTGTGAATGCGTTCAGGTAATGACTTCAACTTCTCGCAACTGTCGAAGTCCAATTCAGTCAAGTTGGGAGTGGGCAATCCTCCCTGCGGAAAACACACCAGATTTGGACACCCGAAGATATTCAATTGATTGAGATGACTTGGATTCTCAACCGCTCCTTCTTCTTCAATCAAGCCAAGCGAAAGCGATTCCAGATTCTCACAATTGCCAATAATAAGTGTCGTCAATTTGGGAAAAATGCCCAAGGGGAAGGACCTCATTGAATCACAGCTATCATTTATACTCAAATAGTCGAGCGATGTTAATTTGGCCAACATCTCATGAGGTAGGAATTCTAATCTCCTACAACTGAATATATTTAGTGAAGTCAACGAAGTGGGTAGGCCATCTTCAGGGAACGACGACAGGGTTGGACAATTCAAGAGAGTCAAACTTTGAAGACGATTGATGTTGGGCAAGCATTGTATGTCATTAAAATTTATAATCCTAAGTCGGGACAGGAGTTTTGTCTCTAGTAATGATAACAGACCTGTTTGGCATCCACCTTTTATTTTCAATTCTTGAAGAGAATTGTAGTTGAGATTGGTACTAGTACTAGTAAAACTCCACACCCTTTGATCATGTAAAACTCCACACCCTTCCACGCTAAGCTTCTTCAAGCAAGGCAGATCACAAGGCAAGCTTCCTCTCAGCTTCGGACACATTCCTAGAATTAGCTCCTGGAGATGAGGAAAATCTGGACCTCCACTCCCACTTGGTACCCATTCCTCCCACTCTGCCATCTCCTTAAACTCCAGCCTCTCCAACGATTGAAATGGCTGAAATGGCTGACCATACAACTCAGGACCTAATGTCCTAAGAAATTCCATCTTACATATGAAGAGCTCCTTAAGAGCAGGTAGCTGTCCAAGCGGTGGCAAATCGAAGCAATAATGACAGCCTTCGAGGCGCATAACTTTTATTTTATTGAAGGTAGAGTGTCCCAACCAGTTTGGGAAGCTGGTCCCGCCATAAAGTTTGACGGTCAATTTCTCCAAATTCATGCAAGGTTGGAGCTTGTCAAGCACATCTCTCACCTTTTCGGAATGATCGGCATCTTCGGAGTCCCATGCCAACTCTAACTCCTTGAGATCTTTCTTGTTCTTCAAATTAGCTTGCAAGGCATCCCTACCATCAACTACATTATTAAGCTTCAAAATAGAAAGTTTTCCTTCAAGATGAGACAACTCCCTCAATTCCCCAATAGTCGACCCATTAGATTTCCCCACACAAAAAGTAGTCAATGTTCTCAAACTTTTTAGTCTACCCATTTGCACCGGCATTTCTTTAATTTGTGTTCCACTACAATCAAGATGCCTCAAGTTAATCAATTTCCTCATGTCTGTAGGCAATTCAAAAAGAGACCGACAACCTGCCAATAGTAATGTTTGTAGACTATAGAGAGTGCAAACTGTGGCAGGCAACCTTTTGATTCCAGTATTAGAGAGATCCAAGTAGCGCAAATGAATGAGGTTACCAATAGAATTGGGTAACTCAACAATATTATCATATTTTGACAATTTTAGTACCCGTAAACATAATAGAGATGGCATTAACTCATGTAAAACCTTTTTACTTACATAATGCTGAATCCATCTTCTTAGAGGTAGGAAGGTTCGCAAATGCTTAACCTCATATAATGGCTCAAATTTCGCAGCACAATCAACTTGCCCTCTAGCATACGACAAATGCCGAACTCTTTTCAAAACTTCATGTGATTCGCCCCCTTTCCATCTCAAACAGGATTCCCTTGACACAGACATAGCTAAGTCATTAATAAGATCATGCATTGTGAACTTCTCATTTCTTGATCTTTGAAAAAATGATCGTGACAATAAGTCATCAAAGTATTTCTTAGTGAGCTCTTCCATTCTTTTCTCACTCTCAGCTTGTGGAATTAAACTTTCTGCCACCCACAGTAGAACTATATCTTCCTTTTGGAATTCATAGCCCTTTGGAAAAATTGAGCAATAAGCAAAACATCGTTTTAAATGAGTTGGGAGATAATGGTAACTCAATCTTAGAGCTGGAATTGTATTACATATTTCAGGAGGCAACTCCCAAACATTGCTATTTAGTATGTTATTCCATTCCTCATAATTTGTGTTGAAACGCAAGAGGCCTCCAAGTGTTTCTGCAGCTAAAGGTAAACCATTGCACTTCAGGGCAATTTTCTTACCAACTTCTTGCAGGTGTGGATGTGCACTCAAGTTTCCATTTTCAAAGGCGTGTTTTGAAAGTAACAACCAGCAATCCTCATCGGACAGCTGTTCCAAAAAGTGAATCGGAACGGTGCGCATGCGACCTGCAACACTTTCGTTACGTGTTGTCACGATGACCCAACTTCCCCTTGCCCCGGATGCAAAAGGACGTTGCAAGAGACTCAAATCCTGATAATTCTCATTCCAAAGATCATCCAACACAAACAGAAATTTCTTGCCCTTTATTTGTTGTCCTAGCTCAACTTGAAGAAAACTCAGGTCTTTATTATCGTAAGCTTCTGAACTGACTGACTCAAGTAGGGTCTTAGTTACCCTAGTAACATCAAAAGCTTCCGAAACATAAGCCCAGGTTCTAAGATTAAAATGCTCTTTCACTTTGTCATCATTATAAAGGAGCTGAGCGAGGGTTGTCTTGCCAACCCCGCCCATTCCCACTATGGTGACGACAGATACATCCTTGTTGCTTGCATCATCAGATAGCAACAGTTTCATCAGCTTTTCTTTATCTCCATCCCTACCGTACACACAAGATTCATCCACCAAGGAAGTTGTTGGAGTTCTTTGTGAAATCTTCACCCCAACAACACCTTCTCTCAACCCAAGGAAATCCTTTTGCTTTGCAAGGTGCTCTAACCTTTCAAGCAACTTATGTATCCTACCATTCATGCCTTGATAATTATGATCAAGAAAAGTAGGGAGGAAGTTCCACACCTTATTTGTGACGGTTTGAAATTCAGCTTCCACCTTGCATCGCAAAACTTCAGCATTGATCTCATCCAGAAGGTCATCGGCATCAAAGACAGCATCTTGAAGCTTATCAAGCCACTCTTTCACGTAGCTGTTCAGGAATTGCTTCTCCTCAGCGTCATTAAGCACCGCATTAAGGCCCAACAACGTTATCTCCAGTTTATTCACAAGCGACTCGTCCAGTTTCTTTCTCCGGAACAAGTCCACGAACTCGCTGGAACCAATCTTGTCAAACAGCACCTGCACGGAGGCAGAGAGAATAGCCTCTCCAACCAAAGCCATGTTTCGATTCGTTGCAAAGGATTTGGACTTGAGTTCAGATTTGAAGCAAGTTTTGCAGCAAAGGATTTGGCTGTTGAGAAGTTGAATATTATTGCAAAAAGACAAGTGCGTTTGTATCGTGGGGAACCACACGGTTAGACTCATCATAAACTTTTGGACTTTTGTTATAACCCGAAAAAAAAACAACAAATGCTTTTGTAACGTGGGGGAACCCACACGGTTAGGCTTATCATAATTCATAAAGCTGTCATCCATTATTGAGGAGCATGAATTATAAAAAGAAAAGTTAGCATCTGTCAGGAGACTTTTGGTAAATAAAGCTTTTAATTTTATGAACTTTATCAAAAGTGATTGAGTGGGTTGGTCATTGTGTTAATAGAGCGATTGAGTAGGCTGGTCATTGTGGTGGGAACTCATACGTCGAAAAAGACTGAAATGTTTGAGTACAACGCAATACCATTAGTCTGGAACCTAAGACCTTTTTTCACGCCCGGTTAAGGTTTTGTTATGAAGAAAACGTAAGATTTCAGTTTAATAGGTATAATGCCACGTGTCTTGATCCCTGGCAAGTACCACTCAAAAATTTCTCCAGTACATTAATCTCCTCCTATATCTGCTCCCCCTCCACTCCCCTCCATGCAAGGGCGGAACCACACTAAGGGCTACAGTGGGCTGTAGCCCAGTGTGGTTTTTTTTAAAAAAAAGATATAAAACTTATATATTTAACTTATTTTCAATATTAGCCCAGTCAGTGACAGTTTACAGATTACCTTATTTCCACTTTCAACATTTAAGTAAATATCTTTGTCATTTTACTTTTATTTATTTTTATATTACTCCATTTACTTAAGTTTACAATGTAAATAAGGAAGTACCCCCCATTTGGATTCAAATAAAAATACTAGAAAATCAAATTCCTACCAAATCAAAATATGAAAAATCGGTTTTAGTGCAAAATACGATTTAGGCTAAAAATGATGGCTCATTAAGTCAATATATACTTCATACTAAAATCCCATAAAATCAAGTTTTCTTATTTGATGTGTGAGGAATAAAAGCCGCCAAAAATTATCTTCAGAAAATGATTATTCCGAAAACCCATTTTTCATACTTAGTCAATATTTTTACATAAAACAATTTTTCATGTATGATATGAATGCATGAAGGAACTATGGTCAATCTAGGTAAAAAGCCTTCGATGTTCAATCCACTATGGTGTTAAACTTTATTTGGTTTATGTTAAAACTTATTGAAAATTAGTTTATGGAGCTATAAACTACCTTGGTTTATATGATTTAATGTTTACTTTTATTTCTACAAAGACTATAGAAATTGTAAGTACAAAAAAAAAATAATCATTAAATTTTAAGCTAATAACTTTAGCTAGCCCACCCGTTGAAAAATTCCTGGTTCCGCCCTTGCCTCCATGGAGATCATTCAGAGAATGGAGCTGAAAAAATGCTAGAACATTGTAATCGTAACGGAAAAATAACCAACCTGTAAACAATCACCACTCTACCTGAAACTCATCGTTTCACTCAAGTTTAACCAGAACTCAAAACAACCCAAAGTACCATAAACAACCAGTGGAAGTCAATTTTTTATTTATTACAATGCACCCTACAAATATAAAATACATATGGGGTGCATCACTCTAAGCTAATTAAAATTACAACATGAACTTCCTTTTGGGAGAGGAAAAATAAAAGATGAAGTTGGAAATTCTAGATGGGGAAAACCACAAGGCTCCGCTTCAACGATAGCCCCCGAGTGCTTCAAAAACTATCTTACGGCTGTCATGGCTATAAAACCAGCACCTAGGCCTAAAAACAGAGGGAAAAAACATGAGTCGTAAAACTCACTCGTGTAACATCCTCTGCTATTACTCTAATAGATAATCAACGGAAAAAATATTCCCTCGTCAAACCCGAGTTGGGGAAAAAGATGACTGGAGATGTCTTCCTGTAAGTGATCATGGAATGCAAAAAAATATGACAGTAAAACAAAACATCGCATCCACAACACAGACTTTTCTGCTTTCACATTCTTTCAGCTTTATCTGTAATATAGTAACATTTAAACATTAGACTTGCAAGATATATATACCGTTTTTTGGTCAATGAAATACACATCTAAGGACAAACAAATAAATAATGGCAAGAAATAAATAACTGAACTTCAAAAGTTTTTGTTTTTAGGTTTCATAAGTTAACATCACAATTCCTTCTCTTGCTGGATAAATTGTTGTTTCATATCCGCTTTAAGCATGCAGGAGCTTCTTGTTTTCAATTTAACCACAGCCAACATTTAGTTAAGCAATTAACAGTTAATTCGTAGGGTGGCACAAATCCATCTGGTGGTGTGCCTCCCAGATCGAAAATCCAGTTAGTTGGGTCAGTTGGTACCAAATTGTAATACAGGAGGGCTTACTAATGTTGTTGTCAAAAACAAGGCTTAAAGTAATAGTGCAGCACTTTCAATGAAATCATAAAATGGAGTATGATTCACTAACAGATAAGAAGAAACTAATTTCTGCAGAAACCCACTAACAAATGATCTGACAATTTGTAATGAATCAATTTAATAAGAACATTCCTCAGCAAGGATTCGCAGATTACAAAATCCCTCCCTCCCAGATATACATTGCTCCCAAGAAACAGTAGGATGAAGGAGACTACGAGAAAAACATCCAAATCTGGAATGAAACTTAAGGAGATTTTTATTTAATCAATTGTTTACTAATTAACCAATATAATGGGATATACTTAGGCGCATGATAGGTTTTCATCAATCAGGATGAATACAATACATGTTGTTGGCAGATACTGGTACTCCTTAGTATTGAATGAAATTTGACTGAACATATCTTTTATATTTGGGAGATTCACTATTATCCAATGAAGGAGCCCAAATTTTTTATAAAAAAAAAAAAAAAAAAAAAAAAAAAAACCCTATATGAAATGAACTTTAGAAACACACCCAAAGCCCATTTACAACATAACAAAAAGGCTTAACTTCTTTTAAATTACAAAACTGCCATTGATTTCTTAAAACAAACTCAACCTCAAAACCTCATAAAAAAGCCCAAAACACTCAATAGGGCATCAAAGTAATTTAATAATCAAAATTAAATCCAATAAAGTCAGCTATCATTTTTTGGGTTTGTTTATAAAAATTAAATGGTCTATGGTTTATTTATAGTTTTAGTGCTAGGAATGGGTATATGACTAAATATCTCTTTATATATTTTTGTTTACAAAGATGTAACAATGATTTATACTTTCATGCAGACTCACACGAGCAAGTTCGGATCACTTAGATTTAAATGAATGTAGACTTGAGGGCAAATATTTGTTCTGGAAATGAATTCAATTCTGGACAGTTAGTCCCTAAAACTTAAGACATGAAAGAAGGGCTGGCTTTGTCAGCAGCTACCTTGAAATGTCGAATTGAGTAACGCTTGGGTAGTCCCCAGTGGGGAATGATATAAACAGAAAGCACCAACATATTTTCAAGAAACAAAGACTATAATTCAAGGAAAGACTATTTTCTGACCATATATTGGCCATATTGCATGAACCATAATTCCTTCGTTCAGAATAAAGACACTAGGTTTTGTTGGAAACAACTTTCAGTATAAAACTGGCTGTCCTTGAAGGGCCAACACTAATAAAGCTATAATCTTTCAATGCGGGACAAGAGGAAAATGAATTTCAATACAAACTTTAACAGGTTTAAGGTCACAATCCATGGCTGCCTTTAAAGCATTCATAAACAAAAGTCCAGCAAACTGGCTGCATAGGACATTCATAGAGAGAAACTTTCAACAACATCATCATTATCCGAGAGAAAGCTTTCTTGCAAGAAAACCAAACGAAGACTGTGCCAATTGGGTCAACTTACCATTCCCAATGGGAATGTTAGGCAGAGAGACTGGAGTTCAGGGAAGAGAGACAACAAAAAACAAAATTCTAATGAAATGGAACCTTTGAGAGTCCAACATGGAAGTTAAAGGCACATAAAAAGGATAAACAGAGGTTTACCTTCATGTGTTTTCTCATACTTCTGTTCCGCGTCAGATTTCAAAAAGCCAGTACTAATAGCTACTCGAGTGCATTCCATGTTCATACATATCTCAGCTCAACACAAGATACTGCTAAATTCAAGGCTTCACCCAGACTTGGAATGTTAGGTTGATCTCAGAATATCAGCAAATTAATTTCTCGCACTCACCAGCGTGCTTGAACTCCTGCACTTCCTTAAGGCCCATTCATGGCTTCACCCAGACTTTTGCTTCGTAAAGCTTCTTCTTTCAGGCATCGATGGCCTCGGTCGTCAGATGGTGCAGAGTTCCAGCAAACTCAAGCAGAGCATTCAGCAAGAATTTCAATTAATTGCTTAATAATCTAATTAATTAAAATTCCAGCATAATATTGAAGAAATTATCCAACAAGATGGTTTCTGACGGACGCTGTTCGGAGACTTTTTGTATACGTATCATACACGTGTCGCTTTGAGTATCTATCTTTGCTTTAGTTGGTAAGCTTTTGTTTTCTTTTAATTCAAGCGTTGTTGTCTGTAAGCAAATAAAAATAAATAAATAAAACCCAAACCAACCCGAAAAAAAAAAAACCTCTTTTTGTTAGGAACAAAAAATAAACTTATGATATATTTACTTATCGAGAATAGGTATTAAAAAATGATTCCAATTAGTGCCTTTTTTGTGTTTATATGAGTATTGAAATGATTTCAATTTATGACTTCCCCTACATTTATAAATACATAAGGAATATAATATATATATATATATATATAGGAATTCCATGTTAAAATTCGTAATCAGATTCCTTCAAAATCGTTTGGAGTGGTTGATTCGATTCTCATTCCATAATTTCCCTATCTAAGTTCCCGGATTTATATCTTCTCTCATTCGTAGTAAGTAAACGTGCCATAGATTAAAAATAAAAAGAAAGACATTTTAACATTTCTCTTAAAACTAATCATACAACATTTCTCTTAAAATTGTTGAGCGTTAGCAAGCAAAACATATATGCACTCATTGAAATAAGAAAAAGAAGGTATAAAATAAAATCAGTGTTCCATACACTACAATTTTAAGTGCAAATAAAATGTGAGTGCATTGTATATTTTACTTGTGAACGCTCAACAATTTTAAGAGAAATGTTATGATTAATCGTGCATTAGCACTCTAATTTTAATATTCCAACTCCGAAGTATCTTCTAATTCGCTTAAGTGGAGGCATAATATTGTGATTGTCATGGGAACAAGGAAAAGAAGGTTCATAACAATCTATAAAAACAGGAGGAGGAAATAATGGTAACATGAGCAGCTCATCCCATCGCATAGACAACCTCATAAAATTTCATATTGAACTTCAATGACTATTTGCTTGTCAAAATTCTTGAAATGTATAGAAACATTGAACATTTGTAACATTCGACAAATAAGTTATAATGTGATAGGACCCGACTCAAATTCCACTTTGGAATCTGCACCGAACCCTGTGCGTGTCCGACACCTGGCAGGTGCTAAACGCACTTGACCAAATTGCCCTTCTATAACGAAATTCAAAGTTTATTAGGATTTGACTTCTACCGAAAATTCGGCAGAGTCTCCCCTGTAAATACTCGTTTCCCAAACTTTTTCACTTATACAATCAGCAATTTAAATACCCACAACCATTCAGCATGCACAAAAATAGAATTCATGCAACTAAACAACTAATCTTCATGGCCTCAGGCCTTACAGAAATCCTAGGGCAATTTCAGAGCTTTCTAATTACTTCAATTTACAAGAATACCAATATCACAACAGAATATCCTACATAGTGGAAAAGGATGAGTGACGGGTGATGATCGCCTTGTGGTGGTGCTCTAGTACACGACTACTGCCTGGGGGCGCAAAACATTTTAAAGTGTGAGTGGACAAAATAAAGTTTGGGAAAACAGAATATTAACATACTAACCCCATTGTTAAAACATTTAGAAAATTCGATTATATTCATTTTATATATTCGTACAAGAATTTAAGACATGAATATTTATATACATATAATTGATCATGCGTTCACTCAGATCATCAAAACCTTTTGAAAGCATTGTAAAGAAATAATTTTTTTCCACCTAGGTGTACCCATAATAAATCCATCAATTCCATGATCTTTATATTCATTCCTCACATTATACCGTCAATTCCTTGTGTCACATAATGCAACACATCCTCGCAGGCCTCGGTGACACAAAGTCAACCCGAGCCGCATCTTTTCTCAAAGATCTAATCGAACTAACTTAGGAATCAGAGTGCCTTTGGGTGTGGTCTTTTATTCCTATTTGTTTCACAAGAACCGAGGAAGGGAGAGAAGAAAGCTCGAAGGGTGAAGAATCTAGGTGTGAGAACCTGTAAATATATATATAATAATTATTTATTAATATGAATTTTTCTTATTTAAATATTTATTGTGAAGATTTATATGTTATTAAATCTTAAGCCTAGCATGAGATTATCCCTTTAGTTGAAAGATGACACCATTCTTGTTATCCATGTTGTTTGGGCTTAAATTTGGCGCGCCCAAACCTAAAGAAGAAAGCCCACGACATTTCCCAAGCCGTTTGTTCCAAAGCTCTGAGCCCATCAACACGATCCGGCCCGTTAACGATTAAACAGATCAAAACAAATGAACACGGCCCAAAACGTTAAAAGGCCTGGGAACAGTGGGAATCAGGAAAGAGTTGGGCCTCGAAGAAATTCAAAATTAGGCTCAAAAAGTAAACTAGACTCAAGCTGGTCTTCAAAACGGAACAGTCCCACGTGACCCTGGCTTGGAAAAGTCAATAAAATCGGCTCGAGTTAAAGTTCGAACAGAAGCAGGTATAAAGAAGAACATCTCTGAAATGGCTTCGCTGCCAGGAGATCAATTTCCGCTTAGTTTATTTAAAAGTAATCTGATATTTTTGAGAAACACAATTTTCAAAGATAAGCTTGCTCTGCTTTTATAAGCGGGAAATAGGGAGCTGTTCAAAAGCTGAAGAATTAGCTATCTCAAAACTCCAGACCCTTGCAGAAGCAGGTAAAATGGAAGAACAAGCATGGCACCCCATCAAAATACAGAAGCAATCATCTCAAGAATTGATCGTTGAGTGTTTACTTGCCAGAAAAGGGATGGAACCCATGTTTTGTTTCAATTAAAAATTAAAAAGATCTTTTACTTGCCGCCCACCCTCAAAGAACATTTCTTATATATACAAGAGAGGGTGAACAGAGCAAAGGACAATCAATCAACACAACCAAAAACCCAGTCAAAAGACAAACACTCAAATGATCACTTGATCACAAATATCTCAAACAAGTTACAACAGACTCAGAGTCTGAAGTACTTCAAATTCAAAAGCTTCTCAGACAAGCTTGCAGAATCATCCTATTTTCTCCCAGCAAAGGCAGTTAGATCCTTGCTCCTGATTTGAATCCCAGTTCACAACTCAACAATAACGAGATTCCTCTCGTTACAAATTTGGTTCAGCAAAAGCCAAGACAAGCAGAGGTTGAGTTTTCTCAAATACGAAAACCTCAACAAATACATGGAAAGCCCTGACTAAGCAGCACAGTTACTACAGTACACCTCCAGCTCAAGACCAGTCACTTCTGCCCCTTTCAAACTGGAGAAGTCCCAGTTCTGTCCATCCACAAGCAGTCCAGGGCTTGAAATAGATTAAAGCTCTGCCAAACTCAAGTTTTGGTATCGATTTGCAGCCAAAGCCTAACAGTTGAAACTGCTCAGAGTCCAGTCCAGCACAGACACACCCAGTCCAGCCCAGAACAGAGGCAACCAACCAGGCAGAAATGGAAGCACAGCCCTCCTTTTGTCTTCATATAGTTAGTTTTCCCTTTTTGAGTCTTGTAAAGGGGAGTTCTGCCTGAAATTAGTTCAATCCGTTATCAGTTATTCTGGCCAGAACTACCGGTTTTATACTGAGGAAAATTGTAAAAGTCCTTACCAGTCTAAGGCATAGAAAATAACTTACTTGGGAGATATTCTTCACCCAAATTCACAATCGTTTGCTCAAAGTCAATAGCTTGGGGCGCAAGTTATTTTTACTCTCGAGTCTGTTAGGGTTGAAAGATTGTTAACAGTGGCACGCTCGCACACTAAAGAAAGTTAATTTAATGACCAAAACATGGTCTTTGAATTAATGGGGAACTTTGCCCTATTATCTCAAGAAACAAATCAAAACGGGTGAACACATGTGTAGAGACTTAGAATTGGTTTTAATCAAATCATCATTGCCATGCCACCATGCATGCTAGTAATAAGTGGTGTTGTGATATCATTGGCCAAAGGTGGATGACTCACATTATTCTCTCATCTTTCTATCTTATCTTTTGGTGGTGATGTTGTAATATCATTGGCCAAAGGGGATGAGTCACATTATTCACTTACATTTCTATCTTATCTTTTTGGTGGTTTAAAATATTGTATATATAAATATTATTTGGGTGCATGCATATCCTCTCCTATAAGTATCATGCTTCCGTACTTCAATCATTCATTCCAATCTTTTAAGATAGATTTCTACCATGAAGTAGTGTGAGAGAGAGAGAGAGAGAGAGAGAGAGAGAGAGAGAGAGAGAGAGAGAGAGAGAGAGAGAAAGAGAGAGAAGGAAGGAAAAGAAACAAGATGAAGAGTGTGTGTGTGTGTGTGTGTTTGTCTTGCAATATTTCATACTTATCATGGTGAGTGGGTTATGTAATATGTTCTAAAAATTCTTATTTTGTGATAAATGTGAAAATCATGGATTTATTCTATTTACAAATCTCTCTCTATTTTCAAGTAAAGCATGTCTAATTTGTGCAATATTTCACACAATATATATTATTTGGAGTTTTTGTGAAGTATGTATTATTCATGGAACATGTGAACTTCAGTGACGGGATATCCGAAGAATAAATGTACCAGACGGGGACATAGGGCAGTGACACCTATAGGGGTCACGTACTGGGTACAATTTGTGAAGGATAACCAAGATATGAAGTAATGATGTGATATGATTTGTATTGTGTATCTTTTTATTATATTTTTTAGAGTGTGTAAAATGGCATTGCTTGACTGACATATTACATAATCTACTCACTGAGTGGTGGTTTCTCATTCCTCACCTATTTTGTTTTTCAGATCAATTAGTGGGCAAGACAAAGCCGAAACTAGAGAAGTTGGATTAGTTTAGAGTGATAAACTTTTATTTATATCTTGTATACTTGTAAGATTATTATAATTTTTTTATAAATATAATGGTAATGTATTTTAACCAAATTTTCAGCTTTTATTTCTTTCTTTCTTTCAATTCATGCACCTTGATTCGGGAATATTCGTTATTCTCATATTCAGGGCGTGACACTAGGGTTTAGGGTTTAGGGAGAGAAGGAAGCTCGAAGGGTAAACCCTAAACCCTAAGAATCTACATGCGAATATTCTCCCATGAAAAAACCAAAGCTCTAGCCATGTTTTGATTCTTTGCAAAGGATTTGGACCAAGTATTGTAGGTTTTGGAAATTCTTGTTCAATTTTGGAACAAGTTTTGAAGGGTGTTGAGATTAGGTAAACTCTCAATTTCATTTGACTTGCGAGTCTTCGGATGAGATTATTCCTACCAAATACTTATATTATATAGCAAAAAAACAAATGCTTGTGTAACAAACTCGATATGAGGATGGGGTCGACAGACTCGACATAAAGCTACCGTCCATCAATATATTATTTAATGCGTTTATGCTAAGCAAGCATTGATATATATTTTCCTTCTCTCATTTTTTATATTAAAATCAAATTATTGTTTAACCAGAGTTTAAGCAATCCAAGAATAACATAAACAAACAACGGAAGGTCATTTGTGATGACACAACTTCCATTTAATAATGCAACATACATATTCAATATATATATGTGTCCATCAATACATAAGTTTTGAAAGCTCTTACTATAAAATAAATATTAAAAAAAAACTCATTTCATTGACGTAGGCTTTTCCAATGAGACAATTAGCAAATGCTTTTGTAATGCGGGGGACCCACATGGTTTTGACACTTTTGTCTCTCCCCACAAGAGGGAGAAAAACTTCCCTCACAGGCGATTCAGCATTAGCCATCCACATCATTATCCCAATCCAATGAAATCGTGGTAGTAGCTGCCAACCCCCTTACCCATTCCCGCCTCCTTTTTTTTATTTTATTGAAATCTACTAATGCAAAATGTGCACAACTTGATTGAACATTTGTGAAATGTCATTGGTGCTGATTTCTTTTTCCTTTTATTATTTTTGGCTTACTTTTATTTATTTATTTATTTATTTATGTTTTATCAAATCTCTTTGTAAAAGAGGTAAGACATTGGATTTATGGCATCACGCATAAAAAGAAGAACAAAATGAACAAAGCAAAGAAGTACCCTATTTTATTTTTTCCTTCTCATGTTTTGAATACATATACTTTCCTTATATTTTTTTGGAAGACAGAGACAAGTAGACTCAAAGGAGAACCAAAAATTAGTTAATTGGAAAGATTTGATGGATAATGGGGTGTTGCAATTTTGTGTATTTGTGCATTATAGCCTTTAGAATACTGTTTGCTTAGAGGGCCAACACCAAAGCTATAAATGACTCGACTTCTGGATGTTAGTTATTCGCTAAGAATTAACAGGTGAAAGAAGGGCTTCTATTAGAAGCTGCAGTTAGCTTGAAATTTTAAAATACACAAAGCCAAATTGGGTCAAGTTGGGGTAGATCTCATTGGGAATGATACGCAGAGAGTCTGGAATTCAGGGAAAGGATACAACATAACGCAAAATTCTAGTGAAATGGAACTATAGGTCCAATTGCAAACAACTTGGAGTCTTCGACTGATATCATTACTCCCAGATACTTTTGTTACCCCAAAAAAAAAAAAAAAAAAAAAAAAAAAAAAAAAAAAACCCAAGAAGAATCCAAATGCTTTTGTAAGGCTGATGACCCTACACGGTTTCTTTGACACTGTTAAATTTCTGTCCTTAAACGAGCATTATTGAGGAGCATCATTTATATAAGAAGAGTCACATCACATCATCTATATAATAAGCATTGATCGTTTCCTTCTCTTTTTCAGTTTTTCTTTTTTGGACATTGAAAAGCATTAGCTCATTGCTGTTTTTATATATTTACAAACAACTAACATTATGTTGTAAAGATTTCTAATAATTAAGTTGTTGATCATTTACTACATAAAATGTTCTAATAGAGAAATGCTCAAGCGCCAAGTCGGAGACCTCCAATCTGCCAAGAATGGAGGATGATCTCGAATCCGCCAAGAATGTATGTATCCGTTGGGATAGAGAAACGCTCAAGGTTCAACCACAGATAGGCGTTCGACATCTGGGTATTTTATGTTTGTGGGTGGCAATCTTGTTACATGGAGGAGCAAGAAACAAAAGGTGGTGTCTAGATCTAGTGCTGAGGCTGAGTATCGGGGAATGGCCCATGGTGTATCTGAGTTACTATGGCTGAGAAGATTGTTGAAAGACCTTGGTTTTGGGCCTAATAAACCCATGGAGTTATATTGTGACAATACGGCTGCGATTGCAATTGCTCATAATCCTGTACAACATGACCGTACAAAGCATGTGGAGGTTGATCGAAATTTCATTAAGGAAAAGTTGGATGCGGAGATTGTGTCCTTCCCCTTCATCCGTTCAGAGTATCAGTTAGCTGATGTTCTTACGAAGGTTGTTTCTACAAGTATCTTTCTCAACTCGCTTGACAAGTTGGGCATGCGTGACGTCTTTGCTCCAACTTGAGGGGGAGTGTTGGCGAGTAGAGCATATCCTATTCTATTTGGGTTTTATTTATTTTTCCTTTTGTGTAGATATTATGTAATTATGATTCCACTTATTTCCTAATTAAACCCTACTAGGGTTTGTAACCTGTATTATAAATACCTCCTTTCGGAGAATGAAATATATCAGCAAATATTCTACCATATTATTTGACTTTTTTTTTATCGCCCCTTTCCTAAAAAATTTCTAGATCCGCCACTGTCCATCAATACATAAGTTTTGAAAGCTCTTACTATAAAATAAATAAATAAAAAACTCATTTCATTGACGTAGGCTTTTCCAATGAGACAATTAGCAAATGCTTTTGTAATGCGGGGGACCCACATGGTTTTGACACTTTTGTCTCTCTCCACAAGAGGGAGAAAAACTTCCCTCACAGGCGATTCAGCATCAGCCATCCTTCCAGATCATTATCCCAATCCAATGAAATCGCGGTAGCTGCCAACCCCCTTACCCATTCCCGCCTCTTTTTTATTGAAATCTACTAATGCAAAATGTGCACAATTTGATTGAACATTTGTGAAATGTCAAATCTCTTTGTAAAAGAGGCAAGACATTGGATTTATGGCATCACGCATAAAAAGAAGAACAAAATGAACAAAATAGAGAAGTACCCTATTTTATTTTTTCCTTCTCATGTTCTGAATACATATACTTTCCTTTTTTTTTTTGGAAGACAGAGACAAGTAGACTCAAAGGAGAACCAAAAATTAGTTAATTGGAAAGATTTGATGGATAATGGGGTGTTGCAATTTTGTGTATCTGTGCAAAATACCCTTCAGAATACTGTTTGCTTAGAGGGCCAACACCAAAGCTATGATCTATCCCCTGCTATAAATGACTCGACTTCTGGACGTTAGTTATTCACTAAGAATTAACAGGTAAAAGAAGGGCTTCCATTAGAAGCTGCAGTTAGCTTGAAATTTTAAAATACACAAAGCCAAATTGGGTCAAGTTGGGGTAGTTCTCATTGGGAATGATACGCAGAGAGTCCGGAGTTCAGGGAAAGGATACAACATAACGCAAAATTCTAGTGAAATGGAACTATAGGTCCAATTGCAAACAACTTGGAGTCTTCGACTGAGATCATTACTTCCAGATACTTTTGTTACCAAAAAAAAAAAAAAAAAGAAGAACCCAAATGCTTTTGTAAGGCGGATGGCCCTACACCGTTTCTTTGACACTGTTAATTTTCTGTCCTTAAACGAGCATTATTGAGGAGCATCATTTATATAAGAAGGGTCACATCACATCATCTATAAATAAGCATTGATCGTTTCCTTCTCTTTTTTCAGTTTGTCTTTTTTGGACATTGAAAAGACTATTTACAAACAACTAACACTATGTTGTAAAGATTAATAATTAAGTTGTTGATCATTTACTAAATAACATCTTCTAATAGAGAAACGCTCAAGCGCCAAGTCGGAGACCTCCAATCTGCCAAGGAGGAAGATCTCCAATCCGCCAAGAATGTATGTATCCGCTCAAGTGTCAACCGATTAATAAATTAAAACAACTGTAATAACTCATTTAGGCCCTTACATAAGAGACCGAATCAAAAATCGTTTAACCATCGAATAAAAAAGACATACATTTTTTTTATTGTATCATAAATGTTCATTTAGCCAATAGCCACGTAGGATGGCTGAAGGGTGCAAATTATAAACCCCTCATATTAGTACTTTAAAAGAAGCTTGCATTGCAGCGACTTAATCAAGAATGTGGGGTAGGGTTTGAGACAGCAAATATGAATTATTTACTTTAAGATCCATCTTTGTCATAAGTATACGAACAAAAATACCTAGCTATATCACATTTATAGACCACTTTGTTTATCACATCTATTAAAAAGGTATTATGCAATGCTTAGCATGATGTAATTTTAGATTTTCTTCGCTGGCTGATATATATGCACAGCCTGCCCGTTAAGGACTTCCACTTCTTCTCATTGGGCCTACTTCATTTATCTTCTTCTTCGTACCAACGGGCCAACATAGATTGGCAATTGCTAGCAACTACAACAGATTGACTAAAAAATGACGAAAGAGAAAAACAGAATTGCAAACCAACTTGCATTTCGTATTTCACAAGCCCCGCTTAATAAAAATGATTCAATTTCATTAAGGGGTAAACGACAGCGTTTCCTCGCACTCACCAGCGTGCTTGAACTCCTGCACTTCCTTAAACCCCATCCATGGCTTCACCCAAACTTTGGCTTCATAAAGCTTCTTCTTACCAGCGTCGATTGACTCGATCGTCAGATGGTGCAGAGTGCCAGCAACCACTTGCTCCTTCGCCTTCACCACCCTCACAAATTCAAGCACAGCATTCTGCACAATTTTCAATTAATTTCTTAATTATCTAATTTATTGAAATTCCAGCATAATATTGAAGAAATTAAAAGGCAAAAAAGAGTAAAGACCTCCTTCTTGTTGTGATCTTCGACGGCGAAGCGAGCGAGGTCTTCGGTTTCGAGGCTGTTCTCGGAGGCATGGGATTCGTGGACTCCGCCGAGAGTGGCCATGTTTTGGAAATGGGAGGGAATGGATTCTTCTGCGAAGGATGAGAATGCGAAGGATAAGTTGCATAAACAGACACAAGGAGGAGGAAGAAGAAGAAGATTTTGATTTCAATTTGTAAGACAGATGGGAATTTATCTCTTTCGCTGCTCGGAGTCTTTTTGTATACGTGTCATACACGTGTCGCTTTGAGTATCTATCTTTGCTTAGTCGGTAAGCATTTGTTTTCCTTTTTCTATTTTTCTTTTCCTTTAATTCAAGCGTATTCTGTAAGCAAACAAACACAAAAATAAAAACCCGAACCAACGAAAAAAAAACTTATGACATGTTTAGGATCTCTTTGGTATCTAATTTGGATTCATTTTTATAAATTACAAATTTTAAGTCTAAACCATAAAAATCCATATGGTAGGCCCATTTTTAAAAACTCAAAAACACCCCATTATTAAAAACAAAAAAAATATATTTAATTTCGTAGTTTTTTTCTCTCTCTCCTCCCTCTCTCTGCACTCTCTATCTCCTCCCTCTCTCGTCTCTCTCTTTGCCCTCCCCCATCTCTCCATCTCTCTCTCTCTCTCTCTCTCTCTCTCTCTCTCTGTGAGCATGTCTAAATTTTTTTTATGGTGTGCATTGAGCATGTCTAAAATTTTTAAAAAGAAAAAAGAAGAAGAAGGTGGATTCGTTTTGGGTGGGCTGAGAGAATTTGTGTGTGGAAGGTAGGTGTGCCATAGTAGAGAGAGGAGGAAGGGGTAGAGGGAAGGGGGAATGGAGGAAGGGGCTGTGGAGAGGGAAGGGGGAATGGATTTCAAGGTGGGCAAGGTTGGTTGGAGCTACCAATGGCACACAGGATGGGGGAAGGTGATTTATTTATTTATTTTCAATTTTAATTGTTTAAAAGATATACAATTTTTGTTATAATGAACTTTCCATGTTTAAAATACCCTTGAAAATAGAAATACTAAAATACCCTTAAAATATATGAAAAATTGGATAGGTTAAAGTCATAAAACAAATTATGGATTTTGAAAAATTAAGGTGACATTTCTCTTAAATTTTTCTTTAAGATGACAAATTGAAACTGAGGTATAAGTTCAGGTGACATTTCTACAAATTGAACTAAGGTATGATTAGCATTTGTCTTAAAATTGTTGAGCGTTAGCAAGCAAAACATACATTCACTCATAGAAATAAGAAAGAGAATGTATAAAATAAAATCAGTGTCAATTTATTTCCATGAACAACTACTCTAATTTTGAAGTGCAAATAAAATGTGAGTGCATGTTTATTTACTTGTTAACGCTCAAAACTTTTAAGAGATGTTATGATCAGTTGTGCATGTAGCATTCTACTTTTTTTTGGGTGAACTGGGGGGAAAACCCCAAACAAACAGAACAAACTAAACAACACATATCAAACGTGGATTCCCGTCATCTATTTCGTTTTTTGTAGTAGTGGGGGAAGGCGATTTATTTATTTTTTTCAATTTTAATTGTTTAAAAGATATACAGTTTTTGTTATAATGAATTTTCCATGTTTAAAATACCCTTTAAATATATGGAAAATTGGATGGTGTTAAAGTCAGACGATAAATCATGGATTTTGAAAAATTAAGGTGACATTTCTCTTAAATTTTTCTTTAAGGTGACAAATTGAAACTGTGGTATAAGTGCAAGTGACATTTCTACAAATTGAAACTTTGGTATAATCATATAGCATTTGTCTTAAAATTGTTGAGCGTTAGCAAGAAAAACATACATTAACTCATGGAAATAAGAAAGAGAAGGTATAAAATAAAATCAGTGTCAATTTAGTTCCATGCACAACAATTTTAATTTTGAAGTGCAAATAAAATGTGAGTGCATGTTTATTTACTTGTTTACGCTCAAAATTTTTAAGAGAGATGTTATGATCAGTTGTGCATGTAGCATTCTACTTTTAATATCCCAACTCCAAAGTGTCTTCTAATTTGCTTAAGTGGAGGCATAATATTGTGATTGTCATGGGAACAAGGAAGAGAAGGGTCATAACAATCCATACAAACAGAACATGGAAATAATGGTAACACGAGCAGCATAGACAACCTCAGAAGATTTCATATTGAACTTCAATGAATGAACGTTTGCTTGTCAAAATTCTTTAAATGTATGGAAATTAACATTGAATATATGTAACATTCGACGAATGACGAATAAGCTATAATGTGTAGAGACAGCTTTTGTTGGAAACAACAATCAGTATCAAACTGGCTGTCCTTGAAGAATTCATAGACAAAGCTATAATCTTTCAATGCGGGACAAGAGAAAATTGAACTTCAACAATACGAGCTTTAACATCAATTTATCATCAGTTTAACATTGGTTTTCTTGCAAGAAAACCAAACGAAGACGTGCCCCCCAGGGTTTAACATGAGTTTATCTTGTTTGAGATGAAGAATTCTTCATCAACACAAACAGAGCTTTTCCATGCGGTCAAATCAGATGAAGGCCGCCCCTCCAAACACAAATGAACTATCTGCAGGACAAAATAGCACCGATCAAAGAGCTAATAGAAAGCATATAATAAGGATGTTAAGTTTATTACAAAACAGGGGACAAGTTAACAGAACCTCAAAACAGAGATTAAACATCCTAACAATACATGAACGAAATTTAAATACAGTAGCACTATGACAATTTAAACACAGAGAAAAGGAGAGAAATTAAACATCCTAACATTCATAACATGAACAAATCTAAAAGCAGAGAAATTCACTAAGAAAATTTTGTAATTGATGAATGATTGAACAACACAGAGCGAGCATTCGATGTAACTGTAAAGGTTAATTGGATGCAAAATTGATGGCAAATTTGGAGCAATTTGCAAACTCAGAACAATCAAAAAGAGATAAAGCTTGGAAAAACCATCATAACAATACAAATAAAAACTCTCACAAAGGAGATGTGAAAGCTCTCACAAAAGAGAAAACCCAAAGAGAGTTTATGCGACTTATCCCAAAAATAAAGAAACTTAACCAGTTGGATTGCAACCTCATTGTCACAAAACCAATCCATTGTCCGCAAGTACTAAAAGATAACAAATTTGCACCAATCAACTTTCCTCTTTGGCAAATAGAACACATACATCAAAAAGGATAAATTCTCATAAATCTGTTATAAAATTATGTCATAAACGAATCAACAAAATAGAGAGGAAGACAATTCCGGAAGGGGGAGCAAAGAGGATGTGAAGGGGAGGATGTTGAGAGAAAAGTTCAAAAAAGAGGAAGATGGGACCAAACTCATGGTATTTCGGTTTCCGACTTGGACACCGTTACCTCCTCAAAAAAGTTCATAAAAATTGTTAAAAATGTGTATTTCGGTTTATTTGGATTGAATTTCAGTTTTTGTATTGAATTAGAAGAAAAGCAGTTAAAGCGGTTATTTGAAGTACATACCTGACCTGAGTTTGTTTGTCTCTATGTGAGAGAGAGCTCAAATCATATGATCACTTCTTCGTCTATCGTGATGCAAGGAATGTGAGAAATCTTGGCCCAATCTTGTCCCGTCTTATTCTCATACCTTTTCTTCAGGGCAGAGCAATTGGAGATGCTCAGATACGAAAGAGATGGTGGCAGACCCTCTTCTGGCAGGAATTGAATACTGTCACACCCACCAATAACTAGAGTTTGAAGAGAAGTGAGGTGTTGAAGTGCCTCTTCTGGCAGGAATTGGAGACTCGGACAGTCATAAATATATAGCAGTTGAAGAGAAGTGAGGTGTTGAAGTGCCTCTCCTGGAAGGAATTGAATACTGTCACACCTAAAAATAAATAGTTCTTGAAGAGAAGTAAGGTGTGCAAGTCCCTTTCCATCCAAAGATTTCAGAGTTGAAAGTTCGTCGATGCGGAGATTGTGAAGAGTGGTAGGGAGCAGCTGTTGCTTGAGAAACGTCTCCAAGATTTCATCACTTCCCATGCCACCAATATTAAGGTATTTAAGGGAGACTAGTGCTTGCAAACCCCAGTTACAGTAGTCTCCCACTGATGAAGATGAAGCCCTCAGTTTCTCACAATTCTCAATGATAAAATATCGGAGGTTGGGAGGCAAACCCCCATCCTCTGCAATTGACTCCAGATTTGGAAGATCTCTTATAGCCAAATATTGAAGGGTTGTGAGGGTGTGAATGCGTTCAGGTAATGACTTTAACTTATCGCATTTGTTGAAGTCCAATTGAGTCAGGTTGGGAGTGGGCAATCCTCCCTGCGGAAAACACACCAGATTTGGACACCCGAAGATATCCAATTGATTGAGATGACTTAGATTCTCAACCGCTCCTTCTTCTTCAATCAAGCAAAGCGATTCCAGATTCTCACAATTGCTAATAGTAAGTGTCGTCAATTTGGGAAAAATGCCCAAGGGGAAGGACCTCATTGAATCACAGCTATCATTTATACTCAAATAGTCGAGCGATGTTAATTTGGCCAACATCTCATGAGGTAGGAATTCTAATCTCCTACAACTGTATATACCTAGTGAAGTCAACGAAGTGGGTAGGCCATCTTCAGGGAACGACGACAGGGTTGGACAATTCTGGAGAGCCAAACTTTGAAGACGATTGATGTTGGGCAAGCACTGTATGTCATTAAAATTTGTAATCCTAAGTCGGGACAGGAGTTTTGTCTCTAGTAATGATAACAGACCTGTTTGGCATCCATCTTTTATTTTCAAATCTTGAAGAGAATTGTAGTTGAGATTGGTACTAGTACTAGTAGCAGCAGTGGCCCTTTGATCATGTAAAACTCCACACCCTTCCACGCTAAGCTTCTTCAAGCAAGGCAGATCACAAGGCAAGCTTCCTCTCAGCTTCGGACACTTTTCTAGAATTAGCTCCTGGAGACGAGGAAAGTCTGGACCTCCACTCCCACTTGGTACCCATTCCTCCCACTCTGCCATCTCCTTAAACTCCAGCCTCTCCAACGATTGAAATGGCTGAAATGGTTGACCATACAACTCAAGACCTAATGTCCTAAGAAATTTCATCTTACATATGAAGAGCTCCTTAAGAGCAGGTAGTTGTCCAAGCGGTGGCAGCTCAAAGCAATAATGACAGCCTTCGAGGCGCATAACTTTTATTTTATTGAAGGTAGAGTCTCCCAACCAGTTTGGGAAGCTGGTCCCACCATAAAGTTTGACGGTCAATTTCTCCAAATTCATGCAAGGTTGGAGCTTGTCAAGTACATCTCTCACCTTTTCGGAATGATCGGCATCTTCGGAGCCCCATGCCAACTCTAACTCCTTGAGATCTTTCTTGTTCTTCAAATTAGCTTGCAAGGCATCCCTACCATCAACTACATTATTAAGCTTCAAAATAGAAAGTCTTCCTTCAAGATGAGACAACTCCCTCAATTCTCCAATAGTCGACCCATTAGATTTCCCCACAAAAAAAGTAGTCAATGTTCTCAAACTTTTTAGTCTACCCATTTGCACTGGCATCTCTTCAATTTGTGTTCCACTACAATCAAGATGCCTCAAGTTAATCAATTTCCTCATGTCTGTAGGCAATTCAATTAGAGAGGAACAATATGATAATAGTAATGTCTGTAGACTGTAGAGAGTGCAAACTGTGGAAGGTAACCTTTTGATTCCAGTATTAGAGAGATTCAAGTAGCGCAAATGAATGAGGTTACCAATAGAGTTGGGTAACTCAACAATATTATCATATTCTAACAATGTTAGCACCCGTAAACATGTTAAATTTGGCAATAACTCATGTAAAACCCTTTTACTTACATAACGCGGATACAGGTGTGATCTTAGAGGTAGGAAGGTTCGCAAATTCTTAACCTTATATAATGGCTCAAATTTCACAGCACAATCAAATTGCCCTCTAGCATACGACAAATGCCGAACTCTTTTCAAAACTTCATGTGATTCGCCCCCTTCCCATCTCAAACAGGATTCCCTAGCCACAGACATAGCTAAGTCATTGATGAGATCATGCATTGTGAACTTTGATTTCACATATCTTGATCTTTGAAAAAATGATCGTGATAATAAGTCGTCAAAGTATTTCTTAGTGAGCTCTTCCATTCTTTTCTCACTCTCAGCTTGTGGAATTAAACTTTCTGCCACCCACAGTAGAACTATATCTTCCTTTTGGAATTCATAGCCCTTCGGAAAAATTGAGCAATAAGCAAAACATCGTTTTAAATGAGTTGGGAGATAATGGTAACTCAATCTTAGAGCTGGAATTATATTACATTTTTCAAGAGGCAGCTCCCAAATATTGCTATTTAGTATGCTATTCCATTCCTCATAATTTGTGTTGAAACGCAAGAGGCCTCCAAGTGTTTCTGCAGCTAAAGGTAAACTATTGCACTTAGAAGCAATTTTCTTACCAACTTCTTCCAGGTCCAGACGTGCCCTTGAGTTTCCATTTTCAAAGGCATGTTTTGAAAGTAACAACCAGCAATCCTCATCGGATAGCTGTTCCAAAAAGTGAATCGGAACGGTGCGCATGCGAGCTGCAACACTTTCGTTACGTGTTGTCACGATGACCCTACTTCCCCTTGCCCCGGATGCAAAAGGACGTTGCAAGACACTCAAATCACCATAGTTCTCATTCCAAAGGTCATCCAATAGAAATAAAAATTTTTCGCCCTTTATTTGTTGTCCTAGCTGAACTTGAAGAAAACTCAGGTCTTTATTATTGTAAGCTTTTGAACTGATTGACTCAAGTAGGGTTTTAGTTACCCTAGTAACATCGAAATCTTCAGAAACATAAGCCCAAGTTCTAAGATTAAAATGCTCTTTCACTTTGTCATCATTATAAAGGAGCTGAGCGAGGGTTGTCTTGCCAACCCCACCCATTCCCACTATGGTGATGACAGATACATCCTTGTTGCTTGCTTTATCAGATAACAAGAGGTTCATCAGCTTTTCTTTATCTCCATCCCTACCGTACACACAAGATTCATCCACCAAGGAAGTTGTTGGAGTTCTTTGTGAAATCTTCCCCCCAACAACACCTTCTCTCAGGCAAAGCACATCCTTTTGCTTTGCAAGGTGCTCTAATCTTTCAAACAACTCTTGAATCCTACCATTCATGCCTTGATAAAAAGGATTAAGAGAAGTAGGGAGGAAGTTCCACACCTTATTTGTGACGGTTTGAAATTCAGCTTCCACCTTGCATCGCAGAACTTCAGCATTGATCTCATCCAGAAGCTCATCCGCATCAAAGACAGCATCTTGAAGCTCATCAAGCCACTCTTTGACGTAAGTGTTCGTGAACTGCTTCTCCTCCGCGTCATTAAGCACTGCATTGAGGCTCAATAGCGTTATCTTCAGTTTCTTTACAAGCGACTCGTCCAGTTTCTTTCCCCGGAACAAGTCCCTGAACTCATGAGAACCAGTCTTCTCGCACAGCACATGCACGGAAGCAGAGAGAAAAGCCTCTCCAACCAAGGCCATGTTTCGATTCTTTGCAAAGGATTTGGACTTGAGTTGAGTTTTGAGGCAAGTTTTGCAGCAAATGATTTGGCTGTTGAGAAGTTTAGTTAAGATTTATGTTGTTCTCAGATAGCGCAACTAGCAGAACTTGGCACACGGCCTAAGGAATAATACTCTGGTTTGGACTGTTTTGGAGAGTGGAGGATGACAACAAGACAACAACGACAATTCAACGGTCCGCAAGTGGAACAGACTTGAATGGTTAAACGGTCCGCAATGGGGATGATCTCTTTGTGACTCTACGGCTCTTAACAGTCATTTTTCACGTAGAGGGAAGAAAAGTGGTGGTTTATTGGTCATTGTGGTGTGAACTCATACGTGGAAAATGACTGAAATGTTCGAGTACAACGCACACTACTAAGGTGCGGGGCATAATATTTGAGACCATTAGTTTGGAAGTCAAGATTATTTTTCACTAAATTAGACCAGTTAACATTTTGTTGTGAAGAAAACGTTAGATTTCAGTTTAATAGGTATAATGCCACGTGTCTTGATCCCTGGCAAGTGCCACGTGGTATTCCAGTACCACTGTATAATTTCTCCAGTACATTAATCTCCTCCTATATCAGCTCCCCACCTTGCATCGCAAAACTTCAGCATTGATCTCATCCAGAAGGTCATCCGCATCAAAGACAGCATCTTGAAGCTTATCAAGCCACTCTTTCACGTTGCTGTTCAGGAATTGCTTCTCCTCCGCCTCATTAAGCACTGCATTAAGGCCCAACAACGTTATCTCCAGTTTCTTCACAAGCGACTCGTCCAGTTTCTTTCTCCAGAACAAGTCCACGAACTCACTGGAACCAATCTTGTCAAACAGCACCTGCACGGAAGCAGAGAGAAAAGCTCTCCCTATCATTGACTTGGAGTCTTCGAGTGAAAATATTATTGCAAAAAGACAAGTGCGTTTGTGTCGTGGGGAACCCACTCGGTTAGACTCGTCATAAAGTCGTCGTCCATTATTATGTTCGAAGATTTTTGGTAAATAAAGTTTTTATTTTTGAGTGGTCATAGTTTCAAGTTGAAGAAATATCAGTAGTTCTCATGTTTGGTAAATTATGGGCAGGGCCGGTCTTGAGATTTTAAAGGCCCTGTGCGAACCTTAAATTGGGGCCTCACATAAGCTAACACAAACTTACACCATTACGTAATACCATACAAGGAATGTTTTTTTTCTTAAAGTGACCAAAGCACCCATATTCCCAAGGACTAAATTGAAATTTCACAAAAGAATTAAATTGGATTAAATCAATTAAATTGGGTTAGAGATGTTACACCTTTTGAATAATCACCATGATTGTGACGATGAGTCTTTGTCATCATAGATCATATTCAGATATTAAATATTTTTTAACACCTAATTGATTTTGTATCAATATTCCAGGAACATCATTAATTTGATGCAATTATCTTGGTTGACTTAGTTGGATGCATTATTTTTGCGAAACAGGGCCGGTCTTGAGATTTTGAAGGTCCTATGCGAACCTTAAATTGGGGCCTCATATAAGCTAACACAAACTTACACCATTACGTAATGCCATACAATGAATGTTTTTTTTCTTAAAGTGACCAAAGTACCCCTATTCCCAAGGACAAAATTGAAATTTCACAAAAGAATTAAATTGGATTAAATCGATTAAATTGGGTCAGAGATGTTACAACTTTTGAATAATCACCATGCTTATGACGATGAGTCTTTGTCATCATAGATCATATTCAGATATTAAATATTTTTTAACACCTAATTGATTTTGTATCAATATTCCAGGACCATCATTAATTTGATGCAATTATTTTGGTTGACTTAGTTGGATGCATTATTTTTGCGAAAATGAATATCTGAGCATAATTACTGACTAATTCCTTGTGATCAGGTATTTATTATTTCAGTTTGTGGTTGTGAAAGTAGATGGGATGTTGAATGTTGGTGTTGACATCGGACAAGCCTTTAACACAAGCAGGTTTTGAAGTCAACCCCTGAATAGAAGTTAAGGCCCTACAAACCAACACAACTAGAAACGTCTTTGTGTCAACAATTTGCTCACTCTGTATATATATAACATTTGTTATACATAAAGAGTGCAACTATTTCCACCCACCTGTCCTATTTTCTCACCCATTATGTAAATTTGAAAAAATAAAATCCTACTTTTCCATTATTCCTAAAATACCCTTTAATTATTAATTCAACCAAACACCATCAACTCCAAGTTAAAAACATAAAAATTTTAACCCCAAAAAAAACCATTCTTCATCTTCTTCATGTGTTTTCAACATCACGACCTTACCCTACCATATTAATATTCACATCAACCCCTTAGCAGTACTGGTGGCTTCACGACCGCGACACCACCACCACAACAACACACGACCAACAAGACTACAATGGATTTTAATTGAAGTGATGTTATATGGAATAAGGACCCGCATGTTGGTTAACCAGACTAAAAAATCTTTAAAATGGAATAAAATTAAAGGACAATTTGGCCTCTATTATCAACACCCATTTATGAGAAGTTATTTTTAGGGTTTTAGAAGTCATTTTACAGAGGGATAAATTTATCTTTAAATTTTTTAAAATAAGGTGAGTTGAAAAATAAGATAGGTGGATGAAAATAGCAACACTCTACATATATTATACACATAAAAAAAAAAATCGGAGCTACTAAAAAATCAGGGGCCCTGTGCGGTGGCACCACTTGCACACCCTCAGGGCCACCCCTGATTATGGGAATGCAATATCATCTTGTGTAGGGTAGAATTTCAAACCCTTAGGCAGCGTTTGTTTTCAGTTTAATAGGTATTCCAGTACCACGTCTCTTGATACCTTGCAAGTGCCACGTGGTATTCCAGTACCACTGTATAATTTCTCCAAACATTAATCTCCTCCTATATCTTAAGTTAATTGTTAATCTTCTGAATGCATACAATTAGAAATGAGATGATTAAGCTAATTTATATCTGCTCTAAGCTAATTAAGATTAAGATTACAAGGTGAACTTCCTTTTGCTTCAAAAGGAAAAGATGAAGATGGGGAAAACTACAATGATAGCCCCAGTGCTTCAAAG
This sequence comes from Prunus kanzakura, assembly GCA_020521455.1. Taxonomy (NCBI): domain Eukaryota; kingdom Viridiplantae; phylum Streptophyta; class Magnoliopsida; order Rosales; family Rosaceae; genus Prunus; species Prunus kanzakura. The sequence goes on from BPUM01000955.1 coordinate 210,111, forward strand.
ACTATTTTAGAACCGTCATGGCTATAAAACCAGCACCTGGGCTACTTTTAAAAACAGAGGAAAAAACACATGAGCCATAAAACTCACTCTGTAACATCCTCCACTTTCATAGCTAAAGAACGGAAAAAGGATTCCCTCATCAAACCCGGGTTGGGGAAAACGCTGACAGGAGAAGTCATCCTGTAATGTAAGTGACCGCGGCGGAATGCAAAAACATATGACAGAAACAAAACATTTTATCCACAACACAGACTTTTCTGCTTCCTCATTATTTCAGCTGTACCTGTTTACAAAAACGAGCTGTGAACTAGAAGGATGCTGAAAAACACAGTTGTTTGGTTTTGGATTATCCTCAGCTGCTCTCTGGAGCTTTATCTGTAATATAGTAACATTTAAACATTAGACTTGCAAGATATATATATGGCATAAATTGAAATAATAATAATAATAATCAATGAAATACACCTTCAAGGACAAATAAGATATATCTGACAATTTGTAATGAATCAATTTAATAAGAACATTCCTCAGCAAGGATTCGCAGATTACAAAATCCCTCCCTCCCAGATATACATTGCTCCCATCAAACAGTAGGATGAAGGAGACTATGAGAAAAACATCCAAATCTGGAATGAAACTTAAGGAGATTTTTATTTAATCAATTGTTTACTAATTAACCAATATAATGGTACATGTTGTTGACAGATACTGGTACTCCTTAGTACTGAATGTAATTTGACGAAACATGCAGCAATGATTTATACTTTCATGCAGACTCACACGAGCAAGTTCGGATCACATAGATTTAAAATGAATGTAGAATTGCGGGCAAATATTTGTTCTGGAAATGAATTCAATTCTGGACAGGTAGTCCCTAAAACTTAAGACATGAAAGAAGGGCTACCTTGAAATGTCGAATTGGGTAACGCTTGGGTAGTCCCCAGTGGGGAATGATATAAACAAAAAGCACCAACATATTTTCAAGAAACAAAGACTATAATTCTAGGCAAGACTATTTTCTGACCATATATTGCCCATATTGCTTAGAATATCAGCAAATTAATTTCTTGCACTCACCAGCGTGCTTGAATTCCTGCACTTCCTTAAAGCCCATCCATGGCTTCACCCAGACTTTGGCTTCGTAAACCTTCTTCTTTCCGGCATCGATGGCCTCGATCGTCAGATGGTGCAGAGTTCCAGCAACCACGTGCTCCTTCGCCTTCACCACCCTCACAAACTCAAGCAGAGAATTTCAATTAATTGCTTAATAATCTAATTAATTAAAATTCCAGCAATATATTGAAGAAATTAAAAGGCAAAAAAGAGTAAAGACCTCCTTGTTGTTGTGGCCTTGGACGGTGATGGGCATATTTTATATTATATATTTAACCCTATTCGTAGTATATTTTGGTTAATATTTTGGAAGAATTTTGATACTTTGAATTATATTTCCAATATAGGGCTTTCGACTTCCTCCGGAGCAAAACATAATCAAATGGACGAATTTTGGAGTAATTCCAGTTGGAGGACGTTCGTGAGTCACTTAGCTTGATCGTATCAAAATTTCAGACTTTTCTACCGAGCGGTTATTTTCTGGCAATAAAATAAAGGAGAAATGCGCGGTGCTGGAATAGTGACGTGTTGGGCCTTTATTACGTTTTTGGAGCCCAAGATGACTTCGGATGGGTTCGTGGCCTTCTGGAGAAGTGTTCAGAACGTTTTTATCTTTAAAACGAGCTATCTTGGGCCTGATTTGAAGGAGATTTGAGCCTAAAACGTGGCTGGGCAGATTGTTGGCAGATTCTCCTAGTCCAATTTGGACTTTATTTCATAGTTTTATTTTATTTTAATCTAGTTTCCTTATGGAGATTGGGCAGCTAGGTTTTAGGAGGTATTTAAGTTATTTTTCACAACAATTTGAGGACCTTGCTCTTGGCTTTTGAACGCGACTTTGGCTAGGGTTTTAAGAAGAGCTTCTACTTCCAGGTGTTTTTATTCTTATTCATTCGAATGATATTTTCTTGGATTTTAGTTATGAGTATGCGTAACTAATTCCTTTTGCTAGGGCGAGGCCATAAGCCTTAGCATGAATATGTAATTTTATTAATTTGCTTATGAATGGATGCATGTTTGCTTTGAGTTATTAATCACTGTGTTTAAAACTATCTTCTATTTTAATGACTGATCACCATTAGGATATTTAGACAAGTAATTTGATGCAATTTCTGTTGGAACATCACCCTGAAATTGAGGAGGGCTTCTTGTGATTAGTAATTGTAAGTTCACTTAAGGCGAACATCACGCTCTTAAGGGTTGCATAGTTTTTCAAAGGGTTTTCACAAAGCTTAATGAGTCTTGCATGTTTATATTTGATCTGAACATCACAGGCGGATTGCATGTTAGATATACGTTTTCGCTTGAACATCACAAGGAAAATATGCATTAGGAAAACCTAACCTTCAAAGCATATATGTGGAACTTCATAAGTAATTGATAGAATTGCATAGGATTGTGACGGCAACGGCTAAACCCTAGTTTCTCTCTATATTGTTAATTTTGAAAACATTTTTATTCTCTGCTATTATTACCTCCCAACTTTCAGATTTCTTTTATTGTCAAGTTAATCTTTTCAAATTCATAAATTTCACATCTTTGATCAAATCTATTTAGTTATTAATTAAGAGTTAGTTTAATTACAAATTAGTCAAACAATCTTTGGGGACAACGACCTTGCATGAGCATCTATACTACAATATCCTTGTATTCTTGCAAGTATTTTAAGTGATTTTAACCCTGTTTGCGCAGGTACTAAAAATCCTATCAGACGGCGAAGCGAGCGAGGTCTTCGGTTTCGAGGCTGTTCTGGGAGGCATGGGATTCGTGGACTTAGCCGAGAGTGGCCATGTTTTGGAGTTGTAGTGTAGGACAGATGGGAATTTATCTCTTTCGCTGCTCGGAATCTTTTTGTATACGTGTCATACACGTGTCGCTTTGAGTATCTATCTTTGCTTAGTCGGTAAGCTTTTGTTTTGTTTTCTCTATTTTTCTTTTCTTTTAATTCAAGCGTAAGCAAATAAAAATAAATAAATAAAACCAAAACCAACGAAAAAAAAAAAACTCTTTTTGTTTTTTTTGGAATAGATGCTTTATTAAAATAATAAACACTATAAGAGTGTATATAAAATAGCACTGAAAATAGCCAATATTATCCAAAATCCAAACATGAGAGACAGGAACAAATGCGTGATCTTTTGTTAAAAAAGACTCGCGCCTGAACACTCAATGAGGAAAAAAGGAGAAAAAATAAGAGGAAGTCCGAGCATCCCTTCAATCTAGTGGACAACATCAGAAACTTGCAGCTTACAACAAACACAAATTCAGAAAAACAAGAAAAAATGAGATAAAATTAAAATAAACTGAAAGATAAAACAAATAAACTAAAAACACAAATGCACAGTAAGAAAAAAGAACTAGCCAACAAAACCCAAACAAAAGGAAAAAGAAAAAATTAGAAGCACAAATCTGGAAACAAAATAAAAGAAAACAAAAAAAACAACATATACACACCATGAGAACTGAACCGACCACTTGCAAATGTCTACTTAAAACAAAACAAGAACAATACAACTACACAAAACTGAAAGTATAAAAAACCTTAGAAAACTAAAATAAAAACTGAAACAAGACAACAATTAAAAAGACCATGCTAAAATGATAAGCAAAAACAACAAATAAACCATAAAAACAAAACCTACTAAAATCAAGCTGCAGAAAAACAAAGAAAAACTACAAACACAAAAAACCACAAATCCACAAAACAAGAAAAATAAACACAAGGACACAACAAAAGGAAAGCAAAAAATAAGAAAAAAACACCAAAATAATCGTTCTAAACAATACTTAAAAATAAATAAAAAATAAAAAATAAATAAAAGAACAAGCAGCAAAATTAAAAGGAGATAACGAACACTAACTAAAGAAGCATAACATAAACAAAAGAAACAAAAATAAACAAAGCGAGAAACAAAAGAATATCAAGCTAAAGGATCGTGACAAGATAAAACAAAAAAAAAAATCAAAACTCTCAACTAAAACCAACAGGACTATTAACACATACCAAACAAGAAGCCAAAACAAACTAGGAACAAAAAGAACAAAACTTTAAAAAAAAACAGCAAAACTGAAGCAAAGAAACAAAATAGACAAGACAACAGGAAAAAAACCAATTAATATCTGTAATACAAAAACCAAAACAACAAAAGCTGGAACAACAAAACATCAACAATCAAGAACAAGCAAAATCAATATATATGCTAAAAAGACCAAATTAACTGTGTTATGAACAATATCAATGCATCAAAAATAAAAGAATCAAAAGCAATTATGAAACAGAGACTGAATTATGATCAACAAACAAGGAACAAGAAAAGCAATGAAACTAGAAAAAAGATTGGGGAGCAAATAAATGGAAAACTAAGCCAACCAGCAGCGATCCTGAAAATCATGGAAATCAAACATCAGAGACATCAGAGAGTAATTCAGTTGACAGCCACATAGGCCCCTCCTCAATCCAAACACGAAAATCTGAACATAATAACGCACGCCTAGCCAGTCGATGTGCCACTTGATTACAACGACGGGAAGCATATTGACAAATCACAACAGGAAAAAGCTGTAGATAGGCTTGTGCTTCTACTACTAAAGCACCATCGAAATCCAAACATAAGCATTCAAACATATGGAATGGGATCAACAAGGGGGAGTAATTGATTTGATTCCCATTCCATAATTTACCTATCAAAGTTCCCCGATTCATGACTTCTCCCATTCCTATCAAAGTAGCGGACAACAAAGTATGCAACTAAGGCAAAGGAGACAAGCAAGTGCTTCCCAAGGGCCTTGTCAATCCCAGGCATCTGAAGTAGCCGAGGATTCTCAATCCCAACAATCTCAACCACCGCAGGCTTCTCAATCCCAACCATCTCAAGCAGCCCAACCTTCTCAATCCCAACCATCACAAGCAGCTCATGCTTCTCAATCCCAACCATTTGAAACAGCTCAAGCATCTCAAGCAGCTCAGGCTTCTCAAACATGTGATTCATCTTAATCTGCCAAACTATCTCGAGTACAACAATGTAGGAGGAGGATGAAAGATCAACAGAGGAGCCATTTTTTCAAAGATCCTTTTTTTCATCCTTAGATGTGATGATGTTGAACTTTTGCAACCTGTTTTTGAATTAGGATAAACTCTTTTTGAGTGGTTTGAATGTTGTGGAATTATAGATTCTGCAATTAGTTAGTTTTATAAGACTTTAATGGTTTGATTATGGTTGCAATTGGGTTGTTGGTTTGTGGGATTATTGATGTCTGTGATGGTTGGTTTTATTAGGCTTTCATGTCTGTCAAGGTTTTTGAGTCAGGTACATGGCATGAAATTGACCATTTCATATGTAATGTGATGGTTGAAACCTGTTTTGGTGTTGTGCTTATATTGATCAGGTATTGAGATGTAACCATTTCATATGGCATTGAACAAAAAATGCTTATGAGTAACTTGTTTTTGTAACCTGTTTTTGGTATCCAATGAACAATATATGGTTGTAATCTGGTTTTGGTATGATGCTTATCAGTATGTCACCATTTGTAACCTCTAAACAAGTTTCCATTCATATCACAGATCAAAGAAAACTCTAAACTCTAAACAAATTACAATGAACTAATGCTTACTAATAAAACTCAAAACAGATTACATTGTTTTCCCACCAAATTACATTATATTACACCAACTGAACTACTGCTACATTACATTAGCATTTGTTCTCCAATTACAACCCACTGAACTACTGCTTCTCAATCACATTACACCCACCAAATTACAAAACATATTACTCTTAATTCCTCATAATTCCTCCTAATTCATCTTCATGGCAAACACCACCAACCAGGAAAGCAACATAGCAGCCCACAATATTGTTGACTTTGCTCGAATCTTTGCATTTTCCTTCTCCACCATATCAATCTTCCTCAGCAAACCAGGTATCAAAGACTTTGAACGCTCACACATTTCTGCATCAAACCACTGAAAAAACCTACATCCTTTTTCACCACTTCCCTGTATCAACCAAGAACAATGACTGAAATTTGATCCATTTGATCAATGACTGAATATTTCATCAATTTCATCAATAACTAAAAATTTCATCTGTTAATGTATGAATTTTGAGTATTTCTTTTGGCTTCCCTTGACAATTTTGTAATAGGATTTTTATTGTCTTTATCAAGCTCAAGTTTAGATTAAGAATAGCTTCTCTAGGTGTTCTTAACTATAAACTATCCTATGAAGGTTCAAGCAAATTGACAAAGGTAAATTTTGCATTGCATTACATTGCATTTTCCAACTTCTGAAGATTATGACTAGTCAACCTCTGCCTCAGTAGGAATTCCAGCTCACTGTTCCAGCTGGATCCTACCCATCTGTTTTTGTCTTATTCTGCAAAATTCCCAGCTGTCATTGTACGATTCTAACCTAGGAATTTTGGTGTAAAAGGAAACCAATTATTCATTTGGTAGCCGTCACTTTTGTAGGCAAGTTTTGGAAAGTTTCTTTGGAAACTTTTGCTTCTTCCTCAAGAGCCATCTTCATATTTTTCATCTTTGAGTTTTCCAAATTGATTTTTCGAAAACTGCATTTGAAATATGAAAACCTCATCTTGCTAGATCAAACACTCTCTCATATTTATATCTAGGTCAGATTCAAGATTGATTTCTTCAAGAGTATGGTTTCTTGAAGAAATTGGTCATTCTCCTTTGAATCCAAATTTGGTTTCGATTTAAGTTGGAGCTTGCAAGCTAGTGCCATGGGATGAACGAGCTGAAGAAGGAGCTGCCATTGCCATGAAGAACTAAGCTTCAAGCTTTGCTAAGTTGGAGAAGAAGATTGCACAAAGGAGGTATAGCTCATTTTCCTAAATAGATCTAGGTTTTGCTTGAGCTTGCTTCTATTCCTTTGTAAGAATCTTTTTCTACTTAGTGGATGCCTGGTCGGTTGATGACCTCCAGTTTTTCCCAATGGTGGGTTTCTGGGTGAACAAAATCTGGTTTGCATATCTGTAATTTTTCTGGGTTTCTGTTCTTGGTGGTTGACTAGTCATCTATATCTGCTGTTTGCTGTTTGCTGTTTGCTGTTTGCTGTTTACTTGATAATGATGACTTCACACACTTTCACCATAGTTGTTGCTAGCACAGGGGATGCCTAGATTGATGGGTCCTTCTGAGTGCCTAGGTTGTCACTAGTAATCTTCTAGGGCTACAGGTACTTTGTGGCATGCTCCGTATGTTCTTTTGATTGTGGTTGTTCATGACTAGTATTGGTCAAGGTCTAAAGTGTGTGAAGCCTGCTGTGGTTGTGTTTGTGTCATTTAATTTACCCCTCGTCACCTAAGTGCCAATTTCAATTGGTATCAGAGCGTCAACTCTTAACATAAATAGAGAGATCCTTTGGGCGCTAATTGGTATTAGGTGTGTAGATATGGAAATTGATCAAATTACTCTTTGCATTCATGATGAGCTCGCTTTGTTTGTCAATAAATTTAAAAGGGTTGTCAAAGACAAAACAAAAGTCCCTAGGAATTGTCAAAATCCTCCTAGTTTGTCTACATGTGTGTCTCAAGACAATGTTCTTAAGGAGAGGAATTTTTTGGACTCTTATATCTTTTGGGAGGACAAAAGTTTGAAGGATCTTGTAAAGTGTTATACATGTGGTGGTGTTGGACACATTGATGTGGAATGTGCAAATAACCATATGATAGAGTCTAAAAGGAGAGAAGAGTCAATTAGTGCACAATGGAGTGATAGTGATAGTGATAATTCCAACAAGTATATCACTTCACCTAATGAAAAGGCAAATAATTTTGCCCTTGCTGTATTTGTTCATAAATCTAGCCTTGCTAGAGTTGATGTAGTTAATGAGGGAGAATCCGATTCAGAAAATGAGTCTGAGTCTATAGATGATAGGCAGGATGACCATTCATACAGGGAACTATGCGAAAAGTATGATATGCTTTTCAATGAAACCTGTAATTTCAAAAAACAGAATCACATGTTGGAACAAAAGGTCAAAGAACTTGATGAACTGAATGAAACTCTCAAAATGGCCAAAAAGATGTTGAGTGATATCTTGTATGAGAATGAAGTTGACATGTATGAATTGTATCATAAAGTTAGCACTCTTGAAAAAGAAAATTCTGTTTTGATTGAGAAGTTGAATATGCTTGAAAATGACAAATCCTTGTTTCTTCATAGACTAACTTTGTTTGAGTTTGACAAGTCATTAGTTGAGCATGAAAATGTAGTCGTGCATGATAATTTTGTGGTTGAAAATTCTATTTTGCAACGCATGTTATTTGAGAAAGACATTGAGTTGCAAAACTTGTTTGAGATGGTAAAATCACTTGAAAACGACACGGTTAAACAATCTGAATCTTTTGATGCTTTACAATTTGAAAATATAAGATTGGAACATGAACTTGAGTTGGAAAAAGAAAAGATTCAAGGTTTAACCATTGGTGTTGGAAAGATTGATAAAATGCTCAATTTGCAAAAATTGTTTGGTGATAAGAGAGGTTTAGGATACATAGATGAGTCTTCTACACCTTCATCATTTGAGACAATCTTTGTCAAAGATGTGTCAACTCAAGAAGCTCCAAAATTTGTTCACGGTCTCAACTTGGGTTTCGATTCCATGAATATTGTTTCTAAGGGAAAGTTGTCTCCTCCACAATCCAAATTTGTGCCTACTTGCCACCATTGTGGTGTGAAAGGACACATTCGACCTAGGTGTCATATCCTTAGGATTGAGTCTCGAGTTTCCAAAGAAAGTGAGTTTAAGACTCATTTGTCATCTTTTAAAGGGTATCCAGCTGTAAAGTCTATGGTTTGTACAAGAGATAAACACTCTTCACTTGAAAAGTTTGGTTTCCAACAACCAAAAAGGTTCATTCCTACATGCCATCATTGTGGCACATTAGGACACATTAGACCAAAGTGTTTTGAGCTTAGGAATTTTGAGCAAAAGCCTTTTGTTCATTTCAAGAAAGTAAATGATGACTCACTTCAAACTCAAGTGAATGATCTTCTTTATAAAGCTGTCAAAATTTCTAAGGTGATCTCTTTGCCTCATAAAGTTTCAAAAGTGATGCAAGTTTGGATCAAGAAGGAAGACCATGTTCTTCGTCATGTTGGTGACTAGTTTCTTTATCTTATGTATCTAAACCGGTCTCTTGTTTGTGTGTGCTTCATGGGGTCTAGATACATTGTCATGCATTTGCACCTTACTTGTTCTTTTGTTTTATTAGGTTTCATTTTTTTTAAAATGTGGTCATTTGCATGCATGTCTTTCAATCATCTCTCTCACTGTGCTTTGAACCATTGGGTGATCAACACAATTTCATGTTCTTTTGAACTTGTTCACATTTATCTTGTTGGTCTTGTCTATACTTTTTCTCTTGATGGTAAGGAATACATCCTAGTCATTGTAGATGACTTCTTTGGGTTTACATGGGTCCTATTCTTGAATGATAAGTTTGAAAATTTTTATTTAAAAAATTCAAATCTGTGTGTCACTTTCTGCATAACGAAAAGTTGACTAGTCATCTGCCAATAATCAGAGTTCCAACATAACCATGAGACTAAGTTTGATAAATTTTGTGAGAAAATGGGAAATTCTTTTATGTTGGCAACAACCTTGCTGTTTGGCATTGTTAGAAATATAATTATGATTTTTTTGTCCATAGCAAAGGCTGAGTTCTTTTGGATGAAACATATGTTGGATGACTATGCTTTTCAACAATCATTATTTCTCATCTATTTTGGTCTCATAGTTTCACTTTGGATATCATGTTCATTCAAACTTCATGATGTGTGAGATCCTGTAGATGTTTGACTAATTGACTTAAGGTATTTTCTTACATAAGAGATCTTGGTGAAAAAACAATGACTTGAAATTTGTGTCTATTGAGAAGCAACTAGCTCTTTTTTATTCAACCGCTAGATACTTGAAGGTATTGATTTCCTTCAAAGACCTATTGGGTTGTGCAACATGAATTAACTTGTGTTTTCAATTTCATGTGCTTATAATATGAATTTTCATTTGTTTGTGTTACTAAATTGCATATAAGCTCTCTTATCTCAAGATGCATGATTCTTATGAGTGAGAGTCTTTTCATGATGTTGTAGGTGTGAAAGAGTTATCCCCATTCTTGTCTACAATTTTGAACTTTTTTGTTGAACATACTTGTGTTGCATGATATGCTTTGAGCTATCTATAAAGTGTCTAAGATCACTTGTAGTTGTCTCTTTACCTTGATCTTTTGATCCATTTGGAAATCAAAATGCAAATAAATTGTTGGAGTAAAAGCCTTGGAAAAGCATTGTCCACAAATATAGAAAAAGCATTTTCGGACAAGCAAGTGTGCTATACTTCATTTTTTTTAAAGGTAAAAGCGCTTGGAAGAGCATTGTACACCAACAAATAGAAAAAGCAAAATTGTACAAGCAAGTGTGCTATGCCTTTCTAAAATATTGATAAATGTCAACTTTTGGATCACATTTCTTGGTAGGGTTTATGCCTTGATTTCTAGAACTTATATTAGATTTGATGCTTGGAAAGTCTCATGCAACTCTTGGAAATCATTATTGAAGCTCATATTGATTTAGACCTTCTTTTCCCAAACTCCTTACTCTATGCTTCATGAGAGGTTCTAACTTATGTGTCTCATTGATTTTGGGAATTGAGTGCATACATTGCTTTGGCATGTCAATCTTTGTAGTTCAACTATTTCCCATTTGTGTTTTTCCAAATAACCTAAGCACATGTTATGGAGATGCATGTTATTCTATTGCATGACGTTTTTCTAATTCAAATTCTAGTTGCTTCTATCTCAATATGACTCATTATGCTTGGATATCTCTTTGTATGCTATACTTTGAGTCAATGTGTGTCATGCTGGTTTTCTGGAAATCATTTCTTTCTCGCATGACTAGTCATCCAATCTAGCATTCTTTGTGTCTCATTGATGCATTTTGGTTGTGTCATTTGTGTGTTTAAGGGGACTCAACACTTTATGTCATTCGAGCTTCTTTCTTTTGATGTGGTTTGGACTGTTTTGAGTCTTATTGTATGCATTTGTGTGCATACTTTGGTGTTGTTGACTACTTAGTAGTCTCTCGTGTATCTCTTTGACTGTGATAGTCCATACTTTGCTTCAATGAAGCTTTTTCATTGACATGTCATGATTGTAGTTTGTCATGGGTTTGGTCACACAATTGAGAAATCTGTGAGTTTGCTTGTCTAAGTAATTTTGGAGATTGCTTTTTGAGCCCATATGACAAGTCATATATACTAGCCATTGGTCATTAGTATTGGCTTGGTCTTAAGGTATTTAGTCCTTCTTGGATTTGACCTATGTTACCACATGTGACATGGTTGTCCGTGAGTCTCTTGTGGTTTCCTTAAGTCACTTTTGAGTAGACTTCTATGGATGTTGTTGCTTTATGCAACTCGAATGATGATTGTCTTAGCTGCAATCTCATGTTTTGAATTTATAGGTCTATTGCACTTTGTGATTTTTCCATTAAAAGGAGCTTGTCATTTACTTATCCTTGGAACACTTTGTTATGTTGTGAACTACTTACATCTTGTTAGCATTGCTCTCGGTTATTTTTACATCATTCTTGGTGTCAAAGGTTTTGTACAGTGTTTTTACCCTGGAATGTCTTCTTTATTGTGTGCACTGCTTGTCCAGAATAATGAGATTTCGGTATGCTCTATGACCAATCATCTTAATAAGCTGTGTTCCCACATTCAATGATTTAGCCTAACATAATTCTTGAAATCCTTATGAGTCTGCTGTGCTATATCAGTTTTGGATTGTTGGCTAATCTATTTTGTTGGGGAAGTTTCTTTGAGATGCATGTGTTTTGACAACATTCTTGCTGGTTGTTTCTATCATTTTCATACATCAATGTTGCCTTCCTAAGCCTTATCTCAATTGATTTGCTCTCTGTTGTTCTTGGCTGTGTCTATGAGGTTGTTGGTCTTTTGATGCCACCTCAAATTTATATATGCGTGACTAGTTCATTTCACTAGTCCACTCTCTTCCTCTTGGGCTTTTTGAGAAGCTATATTGTGTTTTTTTGGACAACTTAGAGACTTATGTCTTGTGTTCTTTATCACATGTCCTCAATTTTAAGCAAAAATTTAGAGTTCATCTTGCTTGGTGCTTTCTTCAAATTTGACAATGATTGATGCCTTAAATTTGGAAATCTTGGTGCTCTGTCTTGATTTTGCACTATGGTGTGTAAAAAAAAAAAATTCATTGGTTGTCCCTTGTTTTGATAATTATGTTGCTTAAACTCTGTCTTTTTGGGGGAGTTTCTTTATGTGTGTTGTGTACACATTGAAATTAAATTCAGCCACTTGATTTTAATTCCTTAGGGTATGATTCCTTGCAACTTGTGCTCCAGTTCTTATTCTCTCTAGCCTGATGCACTTTTGTGTTTGTTGGCTATTTATGGAGAGTTTGATGGGTTAGTACATCAAAGGTTAATTCCTTTATGTTATACTATACTCAAGGGGAGTATGTTTTCTAAAGGGGCACTTTGATTTAGGGGGAGTTTCTTTTTGTGTAATGTCCACACATTGAATTCAATTCCATTCACATGATTCTCATTGCTTTGGCTATAATTCTTTTCATCTTGTGCTACGTTTCATATTTTCTTTAGCCTAATGCACTTTTGTGATTGTTGACCTTAGGGGGGGGAGTAGATTTCTTATTTATAAATGAAAGGTCTTATGCATTGTAACTTGCATCCTCTGGTCTCTTATCTCTTGTCTCGCCTATTCTGCTTCTATCGCATTTAGGGGGAGCATTTTTGGACTGTTTGGGCGGTATATTTTGTAATCACATTGTGGGGATCTTTTTTATTTTGGGTAGTTTGTGCACTTGGATAGGGGGAGTTGTTTTGTACTGTTTTGAAGAAGTGTTATTTGCTGTGTAATCATCATGTGCTATGTGCTTGTAACTTTGTTCAAATCAGATTATGTGCTTTGTGTTTAATCCCACTGTGTGCTGATTCTGCATCTTTGCCTTTTTGCACTTTCCTTATCAACAAGGGGGAGAACACTCTCAACCCCCTTATTTCATATATTGCATATTGCTTAAAATTAAAATTTCTGTGATATAATATGCTTGTCTTGTGCTTGGGAGTTTGGTTGCTGTTTTGCAGGTACTTCATTTCATCATCTCCTTAGGTTTGGTTTTGGGTTGAGTGTTTTTAGAGAGTGTGTTGTCAAGGAAAGCCAAAAAGGGGGAGATTGTTAATGTATGAATTTTGAGTATTTCTTTTGGCTTCCCTTGACAATTTTGTAATAGGATTTTTATTGTCTTTATCAAGCTCAAGTTTAGATTAAGAATAGCTTCTCTAGGTGTTCTTAACTATAAACTATCCTATGAAGGTTCAAGCAAATTGACAAAGGTAAATTTTGCATTGCATTACATTGCATTTTCCAACTTCTGAAGATTATGACTAGTCAACCTCTGCCTCAGTAGGAATTCCAGCTCACTGTTCCAGCTGGATCCTACCCATCTGTTTTTGTCTTATTCTGCAAAATTCCCAGCTGTCATTGTACGATTCTAACCTAGGAATTTTGGTGTAAAAGGAAACCAATTATTCATTTGGTAGCCGTCACTTTTGTAGGCAAGTTTTGGAAAGTTTCTTTGGAAACTTTTGCTTCTTCCTCAAGAGCCATCTTCATATTTTTCATCTTTGAGTTTTCCAAATTGATTTTTCGAAAACTGCATTTGAAATATGAAAACCTCATCTTGCTAGATCAAACACTCTCTCATATTTATATCTAGGTCAGATTCAAGATTGATTTCTTCAAGAGTATGGTTTCTTGAAGAAATTGGTCATTCTCCTTTGAATCCAAATTTGGTTTCGATTTAAGTTGGAGCTTGCAAGCTAGTGCCATGGGATGAACGAGCTGAAGAAGGAGCTGCCATTGCCATGAAGAACTAAGCTTCAAGCTTTGCTAAGTTGGAGAAGAAGATTGCACAAAGGAGGTATAGCTCATTTTCCTAAATAGATCTAGGTTTTGCTTGAGCTTGCTTCTATTCCTTTGTAAGAATCTTTTTCTACTTAGTGGATGCCTGGTCGGTTGATGACCTCCAGTTTTTCCCAATGGTGGGTTTCTGGGTGAACAAAATCTGGTTTGCATATCTGTAATTTTTCTGGGTTTCTGTTCTTGGTGGTTGACTAGTCATCTATATCTGCTGTTTGCTGTTTGCTGTTTGCTGTTTGCTGTTTACTTGATAATGATGACTTCACACACTTTCACCATAGTTGTTGCTAGCACAGGGGATGCCTAGATTGATGGGTCCTTCTGAGTGCCTAGGTTGTCACTAGTAATCTTCTAGGGCTACAGGTACTTTGTGGCATGCTCCGTATGTTCTTTTGATTGTGGTTGTTCATGACTAGTATTGGTCAAGGTCTAAAGTGTGTGAAGCCTGCTGTGGTTGTGTTTGTGTCATTTAATTTACCCCTCGTCACCTAAGTGCCAATTTCATCATCAATAAGAACTCTATCAATTTTTTATGCCCAAAACAATGACTGAAAATTTGATCTTAACATTCTTACCTTTGACTTTGGGCAGACTAGAAATCTCCGCCCTGGGTTTGAATTGGTCCACGAAGTCTGCATCCGTGCTAACTTCCCAGGATGACACCATTGGGCATGCCTTGCTTCTCTTGTTTCCATCTCCTCTTCAATTCAGTGTGTATTCACAGAGAAAAGAACCAGCTGAACCTCCAAAATCGTGCGACCCCCTTCCCCCTTTCCCAAATCCGAACTCCACTCAGAGATTCATAAACCCTAATCTTCTACTCCAAAATCTCCCAATTTCGAACTCCACCTAAGAGTTTTATCAACCCGTGTTTTCTTCTCCAAATTCTCCCAAAATTCAAACCCCACCATAGATTTTGATAAGCCCTAGCCTCCTTCTCCAAATTCTCCCTTCTCACCCAAATGCCCTCTTTCCTCTCTTCTGAAAGTGAAAAAACCCTTATTCTCCAATGTTAGGCGATTGAAACAAAGTGGGGCCCAAAGCTTATAACGGAACGTCAATAATCTTAACGGAACGGGTAAAGTGAGACTGTTTTTCAAAGGTTGGGGGTATTTTGAGACGTTTGCAAACACAGGTGGTGGTAATCTGAGACAAGTTGGAAAGCACAGGGGGCATGTACATAAATAAGCCTTGAAATTATTAATTAAATGAGGATAACATGGTAAATTCACACTTTTTCATATTAAAAAAAATTAAAATTAAAAGAAAAATCAGATAATGGATCCTATTTTTATGGAACACAACTACCCATTATCTTTTTTAATTCTAAAATAAATTTTAATTTTTTTAAAAAAAACCTCTCGCAGACGCGGAAGCACGTGTGGAGAGGCTAGTAGGTATTAAAAAATGATTCCAATTAGTGCTTTTCTTGTGTTTATTAACATATGAGTATTGAAATGATTTCCATTTATGACTCCCCTTACATTTACAAATACATAAGGAAGAAAAAAAAATATAGGAATTCCATGTTAAAATCCTTAATCGGATACCTCAAAATCGTTTGGAGTAGTTGATTCGTTTCCCATTCCATAATTTCCCTATCTAAGTTCCCGGATTTATAACTTCTCTCATTCATAGTAAGTAAACGTGTCATAGATTAAAAATAAAAAGTAAGACATTTTAACATTTCGCTTAAAACTAATCATATAGCATTTCTCTTAAAATTGTTGAGCTTTAGCAAGCAAAACATATATGCACTCATGGAAATAAGAAAGAGAAGGTATAAAATAAAATCAGTGTCAATTTAGTTCCATACACAATAAGTTTAAGTGCATGTATAGGGTATAGGGTTTAGGGTAAAAATAGGAGGAGGAAATAATGGTAACATGAGCAGCTCATCCCGTAGCATAGACAACCTTAGAAAATTTCATAGACTTCGATGACTGTTTGCTTGTCAAAATTCTTGAAATATATAGAAACATTGAACATTTGTAACATTCGACAAATAAGTTATAATGTGTAGAGACAAGATTGAAAATTCAAACTAACAGTAGCTTTTGTTTAGAAACAACAATCCGTATCAAACTGGCTGTCCTTGAAGGGCCAACACTAATACGCCAAAGCTATAATCTTTCAATGCAGGACAAGAGGAAATTGAATTTCAATACGAACTTTAACAAGTTTAAGGAAACAATGCATGGCGGTCTTTGAAGGATTCATAGACAGAGGCCAACAAACTGGCTGCATATGACATTCATAGAAAGGATATTTCAACATCATCATCGTCATCATGATTTGAGAAAGTTTTCTTGCAAGAAAACCTACAGAAGACATGCATCGTAGGGTTTAAAATCACTTGATCTTGTTTCAGATAAAGCATTCTTCATCAACACAAAGACAACTTTTCCATATGGTCAGATCAGATGAATGCCGTCATTTCAAACACAAATCAGCTGTCTGCATATCCACGATCAAAGAGATAATAATAAGTATATAATACAGATATTAATGCCAACTTTATTGGTGCATGTTACGTAATATCATCTGCACAATCGACAATCGCCTTTCCACAATCAACTTTATTGGTGCATGTTACGGATATTAAAGCCAACTTTATTGGTGTATTTTGTGAAGAATAAAAGAGAATAATACGTTCTGTTATTGATGTCTTGCTGTACATATACTAGACTTTATATACTAGGTTTACAATTTCCTATTCTAGCATAATTCCTAATTAAGGCTACAATCTAGGTTTGACCCATAAATCTTGGGGTCTAATACAGGAAAGACAATTACAATATTTACAATCCTTCAATTACAAGATTTGATTTCCATCACTCCCCCTCAAGTTGGAGAGAATGTTGTGAAGTCCCAATTTGCAACTTAAGTAATTGAAGGCATCTCCTCCCAAGGCCTTCGTAAATATATCTACTAGCTCATCTTGTGAAGAAATATAGGAAGGAGAAATTACAGCTTGCACTTTCTCTCTCACAATGTGACAATCAATTTCAAATGTGCTTCGTTTTTTGGTGGAAAACTGAATTTGCAGCTATATGTAGTGTAGCTTGATTGTCGTAACGCAAAAGTGCAGGACCCTTCTATGTAACTCTTAAATCTCGCAATATATATCACAACCATGTAATCTCAAGATATGTGACTGCCATGGCCATGTACTCTGCTTCTTTAGATGATAGAGCAACAGTTGACTATTTCTTTGATTTCCATGAGACAAGAGAATTTCCTAGAAAAACACAATAACCTATTGTTGATCTCCTTGTTGTTGGACAACCTGCATGATCTGAATTGCAATAAGCTCTCAACTCAAGGTTGTTCATAGCCAGGAAAAACAAACATTGACCAGGTGTGCCCTTAATGAATCTTAAAACACGAAGTGCGGCCTCCATATGTGGTTTTCTGGGTTGGTGCATGAACTGACTCAAAACCTGAACTGAATAAACAATGTTTGGCCTTGTGACAGTAAGATAAATTAATCTTCCTACCAACCTCCTATATCTCATCAGATTGTTTAGAAGATCACCATCCGTGGGTTTCAATTTCACATTTTGCTTCATTGGGAATTTTTTTGGTCGTGCACTTGTCAAGCATGCATCTTGTAAAATGTCCAAGGAATATTTCCTTTGCGACATAAAAAGACCTTTCTTAGACTTGCAAAATTCAATGCCCAAAAAATACTTCAAGTCACCAAGATCCTTGATGCGAAACTGTTTGAGAAGGAAAGATTTAAGACGTTCCATTTCTTGACGATTATTGCCGGTAATGAGAATATCATCCAACATATATGAGCACACATATAAAAGAATCTCCATTAACCCTGGTAAAAAGAGAATAGTCAGCCATAGATTGTTGAAAGCCGACTTTCTTAATATCATGGGAAAATTTGGAGAACCAATTACTAGATGCTTGTTTAAGCCCATAAAGAGACTTATTCAGTCGACACACCGGATTCTCCCCCTGTCGGCAAATACCGAGAGGAGGGATCATATAGACCTCCTCATGTAAGTTACCATGGAGAAAGGCATTATGAACATTAAGTTGGTGAATAACCAATTACGAGCAGTAGAAATAGATAAAAGGCAGCGGAGAATAGTAATCTTGGCAGTAGGGGAGAAAGTCTCACTGTAATCAACACCCAATTTGGGTGTAGCCTTTGGCAACGAGGCGAGCCTTGTAGCGCTCGATAGAACCATCTAAATTGTATTTAATTTTATAAACCCATTTGCAATCAATAGGTTCGTGACAAGGCGGTAAAGGAACAAGTGTCCAAGTACGATTGAGTTGCAATGCATCCAACTCGACTTTCATGGCAAGTTGCCAATGGGGATCAGAAACAGCTTGAGCATAATTAGTAGGCTCACAGGTTCCTGAAATGTTAGCAAGAAAAGGTGTTTGGTTGTGTTGTCTATGTTGACTCTGTCTCCAAAGGTGTTTGGTTGTGTCATTTATGTTCACCTGCATCAGAATCAGAGGAGTAAGCTGGACCCCTATGCTCTCCGCTGTGTCTTTATGGGTTTCTCTCTTCATCAAAAAGGCTACCAATGCTATCATCCTGCAACTCGACCTCTATATGTCTCTATGGATGTTACCTTTATTGAGGATGAAATGTTCTTCTCTGATACACCCGAGCATGTCCTTCAGGGGGAGACTAGTAGTGAAGGACATAACTGGCTAGATTTACAAGGGGGAGTAGTATTGGATAGTTTGATACAAAGGGGAGAACCGACCGAACCTGCTAAACCGACTGAACCTGCTACACCGGCCGAACTTGCTACACTAGCTAAACCTGCTACACCAGCTGAACCTGCTATTTTACCTGATGTCGCTGCTGTCACTGAACCGATTGCCCCCATGAAGCTTCTCTAATAGTACCCGATCAAGCTCCCCTGGATATTCCTGAGGTAAGTGCTTCTATTCATACTACTGATAATTCTTATGTTTTACCGCCTAGACGGAACCGTAGGGTTCCACTTGATCGTTACTCACCAGAAGGCAAAGCAAGATATGCTATTGCCCATTATGTGCATGATCACAGGTTATCTCCTGAGTGCAAAGCGTTTGTGACCAGAATGGATAATATTAAAATTCCAACCCGTGTTGAGGAGGCATTTAGTAATCCAAAGTGGGCTGAAGCCATGAATATTGAAATGGAGGCGCTGTTGAAAAATAATATATGGGACATTGTTAATCTACCAAAGGGAACGAAGCCTGTAGGATGCAGATGGGTGTTTACAGTTAAATATAATGCAAATGGTACTGTCGAGAGGTACAAGGCAAGATTAGTAGCTAAAGGGTTCACTCAAACATATGGAGTTGATTGTCATGATACTTTTGCACCTGTGGCTAAGATGAATACTGTCAGAATTTTGTTGTCCTTAGCAGTAAACTTGGATTGGACCATGAGGCAATTTGATGTAAAAAATGCATTCTTACATGGTGAACTAGAAGAAGAAGTGTACATGAGTCTTCCACCAGGGTATAGCGTTATCGGTGGCACGGGGAACGTGTGCAAATTAAGAATGGCGTTGTACGTGTTAAAGCAGTCTCCTCGGGCATGGTTTGGCAGATTTACTATAGCTATGAAGAAGTTTGGTTACCAACAGGCCAATACTTATCATACTCTATTCATTAAACATAGGGCTGATAAGGTGACTTTGTTGATTATTTATGTTAATGATATGATTGTGACTGGTGATGATACTGTAGAAATCGAGGAACTGCAGAAGCGTTTAGCGTCTGAATTTGAGATGAAAGATTTGGGCAGTCTGAAATATTTTCTAGGAGTGGAAGTCACTCGATCTAAACATGGCTTATGTCATGGACAGGAATGATTGACTGTAAACCAGCTGATACTCCTATTGTTGAGAATCATAAACTTGGTGTTTATGTGGATCAGGTCCCAACTAACAAAGAAAGATACCAAAGGTTGGTTGGGAGATTGATTTATTTATCATTGACACGCCCTGATATTGCCTATGCCGTAAGCGTTGCTAGCCAATTTATGCATTCACCTAGTGAGGATCATATGGCTGCTATGATGTGTATTCTGAGTTACTTAAAGTCTGCTCTAGGGAGAGGTTTATTTTTAAGAAAAATTGTCACTTGGATCTAGAAGGTTACACTGACGCAGATTATGCAGGGAATATTACAGATAGAAATTCTACATCATGTTACTTCACATTTGTTGGTGGTAACCTAGTTACGTGGCGTAGCAAGAAGCAAAACGTTGTGTCTCGGTCCTCTGTAGAGTCTGAGTACAGAGGGATTGCCCAAGAGGTTTGTGAAATACTGTGGTTGAGGTGGTTACTTGCTGAAATTGGGTTTAGGCCGCATGCTGCTACAAAGCTCCACTGTGATAATCAGTCTGCATTTGAAATTGCTAACAATCCGGTGCAACATGATCGAACTAAGCATGTAGAAGTTGATCGGCATTTCATTAAGGAGAAGCTGGAGCATAAGTTAATTTCTATACCTTTTGTGCCTTCTTTGGAGCAGCTTGCAGATATGTTGAACCATGCCGTGTCAAAGTGCCGATTTGAAGACTCACTTGACAAGTTGGGCATTCCCAATATCTATGCACCAACTTGAGGGGGAGTGTTGGCGTGAGTCAATGTTCCTATTAAGAATATAATTTGCTCCTATTAGGAATATAATTTATATTTTATTGTAATTATCTAATTTGAGTAGAATTAGGAGATTTTGTACATATTTCCTATTTGTACCCACTCTGTATGTAGTATATATATATTCCTCCTTAAAAGAAGAATAAACATATCAGTTTAAATCCTAATTATTTTGAGTGGGAGGAATCGGGTTAGTAGTAAAGGTGAGGACTGCATCTGTGGGCACAGTGAGGTTGTAAAGAGAAGGAGGCCTAGCACAAGTTGGGGACGATGGAAACAGTAGGCAACGTCCAAAGAAGGGAGGCTAGATGTTACAATAGAAGAACCGGGTGGTGGAGTGGGTCCGGGTAGGTGGGTTTGTATAAGGGGAGTGGGACAGGGTAGATGGCTTTGTGTAGGTGTAGTGGGATCGGATAGATGGATTTGTGCAGGTGTAGGTGATGGAGTGGGACAAGGTGGGGAAAAAAATGTATAATCTGGATATGGATATGGTATAGATAAAACCGGTTGGGTGAGAGAGCTTGGTGGGGTGTTTTGGTGGGATTGAAAAGGAAAAATATTTTCAAAAAATTTGACGTCTCGACTCACAAAAAAATGTTTCGTGTCAAGGTCATAAAGTTTGTAACCCTTTTGCCCAAGAGGGTAACCCAGAAAAATACAACGCCGTGCGCGAGGGTCAAATTTGTGAGTGGGATGGACGTTGGTGGCGTAATACAAGCAGCCAAAACACACGAATGTGTTCAAGATATGGTAATTTGTCCACATCAGAAACTTGACTAAATAAAATAAAATATATAATGAATGGTTCCACTACTAATATCACCAAGGCCTTTTGTGATAAAACCTCACACCTATTGGGCTTGGGAGGTGGTTAAGTTGGGGACAATATCGATGTTGTTAGTAGTGGGCCGCTGGCCTGTCTCTTTGAATTTAACATGGTATCAAAGCGAGTTGATTGATTTGGCCTGAATTACTGGGCCATTACCCTTACCCCTTACCCAACAGGTAGTGTTCACATGTTGGGCTTGAATGTTTACCCTTACCTAATTCGTGGTGTTCACATGTTGGTCTTGAATGTTTACCCATACCCCTTACCCAATACGTGGTGTTCACGTGTTGGGCTTAAATAATTGACTCTGATGTGGACTTGGCTCCACATGTGGCCCACTATGTAGTGGTTCCATGTAAGGGGGCGTGTTGAAGAATATAAGTCTCACATCGAAAATTTGACTAAATAAAATAAAATATATAATGAATGGTTCCAATTCTAATATCACCGAGGCATTTTGTGATAAAACCCCGCACCTATTGGGCTTGGTAGGTGGTTAAGTTGGGGACAATATCGGTGTTGTTAGTAGTGGGCCGCTGACCCGTCTCTTTGAATTTAACACATTTCACGAAGGTCAATTGGCAAACCTTTCCATAATCACCTGCTATATTATATAATGGTCAGTGTGAATAATCATGTAAGCATCAAGTAGAAACAAGAACTTTGTCTCTAGTAATGATAACAGACCTGTTTGGCATCCATTTCCTATTTCCAATTTTTCAAGAGCATAATCCAAAATATCGATAATATCGATGAAATATCGAGGATATTATTGTTTTTTCGGGTCAAGGATATTTTGGAAAGTATCCATACACATATCGTATAAATATCGATAATATTGACAATAATATCGGAAAATAATATCGACGCCGATAATTTCTCTCACGATTCAGCAATATTTGGACAAATATAATATCGATAATATCGAGACAATGAAAATTTTAAAGAGTTATTTACACTAACACCCCATGAGGCTGCTTGTGTTTTCACAAAACCCCCTCAAGTCTCAAAAATTACATGAACACCCCCTGAGGTTTCAGTTTGTTTTCACAAAACCCCTTTTCGTTGATTGTTTGTCCAAAAATTGATGATTTCATTGAAAAAAAAACTTATGCAAATGACAAAATTAACCTCAATGAAGTATATGCAATCTAATCTCAAAGCCCAACTTTGTCATTTGGAGATTTTTTTGTGTATAAAATCATCAATCTTTGGATGAAAAATCAATGAAAAGAGTTGTGTGAAAACAATTCAAAACCTCAGGGGGTGTTCTTGTAATTTCTAAAACGTCAAAGAGTTTTGTGAAAAAACCGAAAACCTTAGGAGGTGTTAGTGTAAATAACTCAAATTTGAACCTTATTAGAACTCTATATGATATTAAGTCACTCATGTACATCTTACCATGCAATGTATAAAGTGTAAAATATTGTAGTAAATCATTACAAATAAATGATTATGGTGTGTTTAATCTTCTTTCATTAATTACTATATATTTTCTACACTCGCAGTGTTTGTTAGCTTACTATATAATCAACTTAAATCAGTTAAACCCATCATGCAATGCATTTCCTTCCAATTTTTGTGTGATAAAGTAATAAATAATTGACTAAATAAACATCCTCCAAAGTTTCAAGAAAAATTTCTATGTTTTTCTTACAATTTCCGTGGTTTTTATTCAATTTTTATCAATATCGATAATATCCTGATATTTCCATCAAAATTTTCGTGTTTTTGGACTATCAATATTTCCGAAACCATCAATATTTTACACCTTGTTACTAACATACATTTACCAACACATAAGGATTAATATATATATATATATATATATATATATATATATATATATATATATATATATATAGGGGTTCTATTTTAAAATCCGTACCTCAAAATCGGGAATGGGATCAACTAGGAGGAGTAATTGATTTGATTCCCATTCCATAATTTACCTATCAAAATTCCCCGATTCATGACTTCTTCCATTCCTAGTAAGTAAACATTCCAAGAGATTAAAGACAAAAAGAAAGACTTATTTTAACATTTCTCTTAAAATTGTTGAGCGTTAGTGAGCAAAACACACATGCACAGTTCAAATAAAATTAATGTCAATTTAGTTCCATGCACAACAATTGTAAGTGCAAATAAAATGCGAGTGCATGCATATTTTGCTTGTTAACGCTCAACAATTTAAGAAAAATGTTATGATTAATTGTGCATGTAGCACTCTAATTATAATATCCCAACTCCGAAGTCCCTTCTAATTAATTTGCTTAAGTGGAGGCATAATATTGCGAAGGGTCATAACAATCTATAAAAACAGAACAAGGAAATAATGGTAACATGAGTAGCTTATCCGTAGCATAGACAACCTCAGAAGATTTCATATTGAACTTCAATGACTGTTTGAATGTCAAAATTTTTGAAATGTATGGAAACATTGAATATTTGTAACATTCGAGAAATGAGCTATAATGTGCAGAGACACTAATAAAGACTACGCCAAAGCTATAATCTTTCAATGCGGGACAAGAGGAAATTGAACTTCAACAATACGAGCTTTAACAGGTTTAAGTAAACAATCCATGGCTGTCTTTGAAGGATTCATAGGACAAAGGCCAACAAATTGGCTGCATATGGCATTACATAGAAAGGAACTTTCAACAACTTCATCATCATCCGATAAAGTTTTCTTGCAAGAAAACCAAACGAAGACGTGCCCCCCAGGGTTTAACACAAGCTTATCTTGTTTGAGATGAAGAATTCTTCATCAACACAAAGAGAGCTTTTCATGTGATCAGATCAGATGAAGGCTGCCCCTCCAAACACAAATGAACTATCTGCAGGACAAGATAGCTCCGATCAAAGAGCTAATAGAAAGCATATTATTATGATAACTATGAGATTGTTTTTGTTCTATTTTTGGGTGTTGTTTGTGTGGGGTCGTTCCGAGCAACAGTCTAGTGCTAAGAATATAAACAAAGGTGCCAACTTTCAAATACAAAAAAGCAAACTTACTTTTCTATTTTGATTTCACTAAGGTCAATTGGCAAACCTCTCCACAATCACCTGCAAGATCAAGTGACGATGGTCAGTAATGAGTAATCCTTTAAGGTTCACAATACAAGGAACAGAGATTGTGAGAGAGTGGAGCAATACCTTGGAGAGATCTCAGCCCTATGTTTTCTGCTACAGCTTTCATTCCTTCTCGAAATCTTCAACTTCAACTCATCAGAGCATGCATTTCTTGAGTTTGTTGGAAGATGATAAGGTCATTCTACCTTAAAAGAGCAAGCAATACGCTTCAGCTTTCTTCCATTAGCACACTACTACAAAAAACACTTTGCGCGACGAATGATTTTTGGTCGCGCAAAGGAAAATTTCGTCGCGCAAAGTTTGCGCGACGAAATTTTGGTCGCGCAAGTTCTGTCGCGCAAAACTCGTAAAGAAAGGGTTTGCGCGACGGCAAAAATTCTTCGTCGCACAAAGCCATTTTGCGCGACGAAGTATAACAACTTGCGCGACGAACCATGACGACTTTGCGCGACGAAAATAACAACTTTGCGCGACGAATACTGAAAACTTTGCGCGACGAACAATAACAACTTTGCGCGACGAATATTAATTACTTTACGCGACGAATATTATACACTTTGCGCGACGAAAGTTAATGTCGCGCAAGTATACTTTGCGCGACGAATGTTAACGTCGCTCAAAGGTTTGCGCGACGAAATATTCATTTTTTTTTAATTTTTGTTTTTTGAAAATTTTAAACTAAAATAAACTAATTTAATAGTTTGCGCGACGAAATATTTTGTCGCGCAAGGTTTTTGACATTTTTTTTTATTATTTCTCTTATATCAATTTCATTATATTAATTTTTTTAATTTTAATTTAATTGTATGATTTTATTTTTCTTAATTACTTTAATTTAAATTGACATATTCAAAATAAAATTACATAAGAAAAATAGTGGTCAAATTATCCAATATACATAATATTCAAAATGTACACTTAAATTAACAAAGTACAATAATAAAATCTACAAGCCTCTTATATCAAATCCTCAACTTTAGCCATCAAAGCCTCAACAATTCCCTACAAAAAAAAAAAACAAATATTGTCAAATAACAAAACAATAACATAAAATAATGACAAATAATTGGCATAAACTCAAAACTAACTCCAAAAACACATATTAATGAAAAAAATTTAAAATTTACAGAGAAGTGAGTGTGAGAGAATTAGAGAAGATAGTGAGAGAGAGATGAGAGAGTGAGTGAGAGAGAGATGAGAGAGTGAGTGAGAGTGAGAGATGATGAAGAGAGAGATGAGAGAGTGAGTGAGAGAGAGAGAGAGATAGTGAAGAGAGAGATGAGAGATTAAGTGAGAGGAGTGAGTGTGAGAGAAATGGTAGGATTTGGGGAGTGGAAAAGAGAGAAATGGTAGGATTTAGAAGACATTGAGAAAATGGTGGAGGAGTTATTTTGCTTTTAAAGAACGTATCACTTTACGCGACGAAACAATATATTGGTCGCGCAAAGTGTTTAAAAAAAATTTAAAAAAAAGTTCCCATTTTCGGTGCCCGCCAAATTTTTTCAGTTTTGCGCGACGAATTTCTGGTCGCCCAAACTTTTGCGCGACCAAAATATTCCCGCGTCCCATTTTTGGTGCCCGCCAAATTTTTAGGGTATACTTTGCGTGACGAATATTTATATATTGGTCGCGCAAAGTCGAAATTTTTTTTTAATTTTAAAAATCCCATTTTTGGTGCCCGCCAAATTTTTAGGGTATACTTTGCGCGACGAATATTTATATATTGGTCGCGCAAAGTCGAAATTTTTTTATTTTAAAAATCCCATTTTTGGTGCTCGCCAAATTTTTAGGGAGTAATTTGCGCGACGAATATTTATATATTGGTCGCGCAAAGTCGAAAATATTTTTTTTCTTTTAAAAATTCCATTTTTGGTGCTCGCCAAATTTTTAGAGTATACTTTGCGCGACGAATATTTATATATTGGTCGCGCAAAGTCGAAAATATTTTTTTTCTTTTAAAAATTCCATTTTTGGTGCTCGCCAAATTTTTAGAGTATACTTTGCGCGACGAATATTTATATTGGTCACGCAAAGTCGGAAATTTTTTTTTATTTTAAAAATTCCATTTTTGGTGCTCGCCAAATTTTTGGAGTATACTTTGCGCGACGAATATTTATATATTGGTCGCGCAAAGTCGAAATTTTTTTTTAAAAAAAATTCCCATTTTTGGTATACGCCCAAATTTTGAGAGTATACTTTGCGCGACGAAATACCAATTGGTCGCGCAAAGTCTTAAAAAATATTTAAAGCTAGTAATAAATACATATACTATTCAATTTCTTAAGTGTTATACGTACGAAATAAATAAATTTAAAGCTACTCAACGATCCAACCGTCAAACTTGTTTGTTTATACTTCGAGATCATATACACCAAAATTCAGAAAAAATAAACATTAAGAGATCAATTAATGGGACAAAACATTTCAACAGTTATAAACGAAAAATCATGATTTAACGGTTATTTCAACCTTGATTTTGATGATTTTTTACAGCTACACTCCTTGATGCTATATGAATACAATGACTGCATTCGATCGTCAATTTAAAATATTTACACTAGTAGATACCACAAAATCGTATGTTATATTTAATAAAAGTATAAATAAACTCTTATTTGTTAGTGAATATATTGTTTTCATGGCATACGCATTCTACGAAACTAGTTTCAACGATCCAACCGTCAAATTTGTTTGTTTACACTTCGAGATCATATATGCCAAAAATCGGAAAAAATAAACATTCAGAGATTAAGTAATAGGACAAAACTTTTTGATGGTTATAAACGAAAAATCACGATTTAACGGTTATTTCAACTCTGATTTTGATGATTTTTTACAGCTACACTCCTTGACCCTATATGAATACAATGATTGCATTCGATCGTCAATTTAAAATATTTACACTAGTAGATACCACAAAATCTTATGTTATATTTAATAAAAGTATAAATAAACTTTTATTTGTTAGTGAATATATTATTTTCATGGAATACGCATTCTACGAAACTAGTTTCAACGATCCAACCGTCAAATTTGTTTGTTTACACTTCGAGATCATATACGCCAAAAATCGGAAAAAATAAACATTCAGAGATTAAGTAATAAGACAAAACTTTTCGATGGTTATAAACGAAAAATCACGATTTAACGGTTATTTCAACTCTGATTTTGATGATTTTTTACAGCTACACTCCTTGACCCTATATGAATACAATGATTGCATTCGATCGTCAATTTAAAATATTTACACTAGTAGATACCACAAAATCTTATGTTATATTTAATAAAAGTATAAATAAACTCTTATTTGTTAGTGAATATATTATTTTCATGGCATACCCATTCTACGAAACTAGTTTTAACGATCCAACCGTCAAATTTGTTTGTTTACACTTCAAGATCATATACGCCAAAAATTGGAAAAAATAAACATTCAAAGATTAAGTTATAGGACAAAACTTTTCGACGGTTATAAACGAAAAATCACGATTTAACGGTTATTTCAACTCTGATTTTGATGATTTTTTACAGCTACACTCCTTGAACCTATATGAATACAATGAACCACTTCGATCGTCAATTTAAAATATTTACACTAGTGGATACCACAAAATCTTATGTTATATTTAACAAAAGTATAAATAAACTCTTAATTGTTAGTGAATATATTGTTTTAATAGCATATGTATTCTATGAAACCAGTTTCAACGATCCAACCGTCAAACTTGTTTGTTTATACTTCGAGATCGTATACCCCAAAAATCGGAAAAAATAAACATTCAGAGATCACGTAATGGGACAAAACTTTTAGATGGTTATAAACAAAAATCACGATTAAACGGTTATTTTAACTCCGATTTTGATGATTTTTTACAGCTACATTCCTTGACCCTATATGAATACAATGAACCAATTTGATCGTCAATTTAAAATATATATTTTCTAACAAAAACCCAATCCGAAGTACAATAATATATTTTTCTAACAAAATAATTTTTTTATTTTAGTATAGACTTTGCGAGACGAAGATTATTATTTTGTCGCGCAAAGTCATCCAAAATTTTTTTAATTTTTTTTAAAATTTTAGTAAAGACTTTGCGAGACGAAGATTATTATTTCGTCGCGCAAAGGCATCCAAAAAATTTTAAAAATAATTTTTTATTTATTTATTTTTGTAAATACTTTGCGAGACGAATCACTATTCGTCGCGCAAAACTCTGTGCACCGAATTCTATTATTCGTCGCGCAAAGTTACTTTTCGCGACGATTATTTGTCGTCGCGCAAAGTTTTGTCGCGCAAAGTCATTTTGCGCGACAATTTCTTTTTCGTTGCGCAAAATTGAGTCGCGTAAGGCTTTGCGCGACGATGATTCGTATTTGTCGCGCAAAGTCACTTTGCGCGACGAATTTTGTTTCGTCGCGCAAAGTTTGGTCGCGCAAGGGGTTTTTTTTAGTAGTGGCAGCAGTTACCTTGAAATCTCAAAATACACAATGCATGCCAAATTGGGTCAAGTTGGGGTAGTTCCTGTTATTATTTGAAAGGATTTTAAATTTTAATGTTTTATTTTCTATTTTAATTTTTGGCTGTTTTCTTTTATTTATTATGGGAGTTACAAATTGTTTAATTTTCAGTTTTTATTTTCTATTCATTGCACCAACTTTTCTAGTTAAATGTGTATGGAGGTTACGAGTTTTGGATGCCTATAAAAGGCCACTCCTCCTTCACATTTCTACACACCACAATCAGATTTCTCTATTCTCATACTTTCATATATTCCCTACTTTCTATATTATTTTTGGGCAACGGTTCTGTGGCTTGGAAAACTCTATCCGACTGTGAACGTGCTCATAGCGGACCTTAAGCCTGCGTATTGGGGTCGTATCTTGGAGTCTTGTAGACCGTCATTACCTGCACGTAGGGAGGCTACAAAGGCTTTAGGACAGCGTCTTTGACGTGCTTTCACTATACCAGGCTTGCTTTCTTAATCTTAACTTTTATTTATTTATTTGTTTGTCTCTTTATTTTACTTTACTGTTTAAGCTTTGTTTTATATATATATTATTTATATCTAAGTATTTGAAAAAGAATTTTATAGAAAAAGAAAAAACAACAATTTTAATAACAATCTAAAGCCTTTGTATGTTAAAATTATTCTTGCCGTATTTGTTGTTGTTTTAAGTTTCAATTCAATTTTTCTTCTTATAAAGCGAAAATAAAATTAATTTAAATAAATAAAGAAATATAAAAGGGCACAGCCACACGTTTTCAAATCAAGACTTCAATCCAACTTTAAAGGAAAGTTTTCAGACTAATACGTTTTAAAAGATATTCAAAGCCTTTACGTTTTGGAAGATATTTAAGCTTTAATTTTCAACCTAGTATTAAACCTTCAGTCTCTACGTTTTAGATACTCAAAACCTTAAATATCTTTATAAAAATAAAACTGAAGTTAAGTACACCTTTGAAAACTTAATAACATATTGGTTTGAAAGTTTACTATTCAAAACATTTAATAATTTGTTTGTACGTTTCTTTTGCAACAAAATCTGAAAACTTAAATAACATATCTGTCAAATCCTTAAATATCCTAATAACACTAATAACATATTTGTTAAAACGTTAATAATAAAGTTACCTATAGAAAACGTAACAGTACTTGGAATTGTTTTGCTTTAATAACTATTTGCTTTAATTCTCAATAGTTACCTGAATAACCTAATAACATTAATAATAACAATTTCTACAATAACGTATTTGTATTAGTAACTATTTGCATTAATATCCAATAACGTATTTGTTTTTACTATACCAGATTCATTGCTTCATTATTGTTTATTGGAATTGAGATGGATAGTGTAGAGACAAATAGCGTTAAACCTGGAAAATTTAATGGGACAAATTTTAAGAGGTGGCAAAGACAACTTAAATATTGGTTAACTGTTTTAGGGTTAGTTTCTACCTTAGAAGATCAAACCACACCCAATGAAACTACTGAAACCACTTCTAAAACTAAGGAGAAGATGACAAAAGAAGAATTAGAATATCATTGCCATAATAGAATCCTTAGTGCTCTCTCCGATGATCTGTATGATGTTTATCAAGATACAAAAAATGCAAAAACTTTGTGGGATGAATTAGAAGCTGAATATGGGATAGAAGATGCGGGAATAGATCGTTTTACAATCTCAAACTTTAATAACTATATGATGGTTGAGAATAAAACTGTAAGTGAACAAATTCATGAGTACCAAGATTTTTTAAGGAAAATAGAACTTAAGGGTACTAAGTTTAGTGAAGAGTTTAAAGTCTCTTGTCTCATAGATAAATTACCCCCAAGTTGGTCAAATTTTGCAAAAACCCTTAGGCACAAACAAGGAGATTTAACCTTAACCCAAGTATTAAACTCCCTTAGGATTGAAGAGAAACATAGATCAAGCAACAAGCCTAAGGAAGAAAAGACAAACGTGAACCTAGTGGAAAGTTCAAACAATAGGAATCGTTTCCAATCTAGAAGGAAATTTTTCAAGAGGACAAACAGAAATAGCCAACCCAACCATAATCAATTCAACCGAAACCCAAATCGCCAGCACATTAGACCCCATAACAATTCCAATGGCAATAAGGATCAACCATGCTTCGTTTGTGGGAGAACAAATCATTGGGCCAAAGACTGTCATTACAAGAAGACCGAGCCCTACAAGCCAAAACCTAAGTGGAACAAAGGACAAAGGGGTCCCAAAGCCCAAGTGAATGTGTTGGTGGATCAAGATGATCAAGATGAACCCAATCTAAGGTATAGCTTTAAGCCTCAAGTTAATGTCGCATATTTAAGTAATAGTGATTGGTGGTTAGATTCTGGGGCAAACGTACATGTGTGTTTTGACAAACGATTTTTCAAAAATTACCAGAACTCAAGTGGAGGAAGTGTAACCCTAGGAAATGACACCGTCGCACAAGTACGTGGAATAGGAGAAGTGGAATTGAAGATGACATCTGGGAAGACTCTAACTCTCAAGGATGTGCGACATGTTCCTTACGTGAGGAGAAACCTTATCAGTGGATCATCCTTAGTAAAACAAGGATACAAGATTGTAATGGAGTCGAATAGGATCGTTATTACTAGAAACAATGTCTTTATTGGAAAAGGATATGTTTGTGATGGATTGTTCAAAATAAATGTAGTTTTTGAAGATAATAAAATTTCTCCTCGAGTCTT
Source organism: Prunus kanzakura (assembly GCA_020521455.1). NCBI lineage: Eukaryota > Viridiplantae > Streptophyta > Magnoliopsida > Rosales > Rosaceae > Prunus > Prunus kanzakura. Next base: position 242,010 of record BPUM01000955.1, read on the forward strand.
TAATGTTGAATCTTGTAATGTATGGCATGGAAGGTTAGGACATGTAAGTCTAAGCAAAATCAAAAAATTAATGGATCTTGAGTTAATCCCTAAGTCTGACGTAGACCTTAAGCACAAATGTGAAGTGTGTGTTCAAGCCAAACAAACTAGGAATTCCTTCAAACCTGTAGAGAGAAACACCCAAATCTTAGAGCTCATACATAGTGATGTGTGTGATTCAAATAGGTCTCCTACTAGAGGTGGAAACAAGTACTTTGTGACCTTTATTGATGACTTCTCTAGGTATTGCCATATTTATCTTATTAAGACAAAAGATGAGGTGTTTGATAAACTCAAGATTTATAAAAGTGAGGTAGAAAATCAATTGGAGAAAAAGATTAAAAGATTTAGATATGACAGAGGTGGAGAATATACCTCAAATGAGCTTGGAGTGTTTTGTGAAGAACATGGAATTATACATGAAGTTACTCCACCATATTCACCCCAATCTAATGGAGTGGCTGAAAGGAAAAACAGAACTTTGATGGATATGGTAAATTCTATGCTCCTTAGTAGTGGACTACCTGAGAATTTGTGGGGGGAAGCGATGTTAACCGCTTGCTTTATACTTAATAGGATAACATTGAAGGATAATGAGAAAACTCCTTATGAGTTATGGAAAGGAAGATCACCTAACCTTAGAATCCTAAAAGTGTGGGGGTGTTTAGCTAAGGTACTCATACCCGATCCTAAGAGAAAGAAAATAGGTCCTAAGACTATAGATGCAGTTTTCCTCGGTTATGCAAAAAATAGCAGTGCAAATAGGTTCTTGGTGTTTAATTCTGAAGTAAAGGAGATTGCAAATAACACAGTTATGGAAGCTAGAGATGCTACATTCTTTGAAGATATTTTCCCGTATAAAACAAGAATTTCTAAGGAAGTACAAATAAGTGAGAAACCTACTAGCTCAACTACGATCGAAAATTTAGAATCTCAAGAACTTAGAAGAAGCAAAAGAGCGAGAGTTGAGAAGAACTTTGGAGATGATTTTTATACCTTTCTGGTGGAAGGAGATCCCACAACTTATAAGGAAGCTATTATGTCTGTGGATGCACCATTTTGGAAAGAGGCTATAAATGATGAGTTTCAATCGATAATCCAAAATAATACATGGATGTTAACGGATTTGCCTGCTGGAAATAAAGCGATAGGGTGCAAGTGGGTGTTTAGGAAAAAGTTGAAACCAGATGGAAGTATTGATAAGTACAAAGCGAGATTAGTAGCTAAGGGTTTTACACAAAAGAAAGGGATAGATTATTTTGATACTTACTCACCTGTTTCTAGGATTACCACCATAAGGACTTTGATAGCTTTAGCATCTGTGCATAATTTAGTGATTCATCAAATGGATGTGAAGACTGCATTTCTAAATGGAGACTTAGATGAAGAGATCTATATGGAGCAACCCGAAGGATTCATAGTTAAGGGCCAAGAACACAAGGTATGCAAGCTGGTTAAATCTCTATATGGCCTAAAGCAAGCTCCTAAGCAATGGCATGAGAAATTTGACAAGGTGATTCTAGATTATGATTTTAAGTTTAATGGACATGATAAATGCGTTTATTATAAAGAGAATAATGGAGAACATGTAATCTTGTGCCTTTATGTTGATGACATTTTGATCTTTGGGACGAATTTAGAGATTGTGAATGATGTGAAGTCATATTTATCTAGGAATTTTGACATGAAAGATATGGGAGAAGCACATATAATCTTAGGAATGAAAATTGAGAAGACAACACTAGGAATTTCTCTAAGTCAATCTAGTACTATTGAGAAGATGTTGAAGAAGTTCAATTACTTTGAGTGTAAGCCCACACCAACACCTTATGATCCCAATGTTCATTTAAAGAAAAATCAAGGTGAACCGTTTTCTCAGCTGAAGTACTCCCAGATGATAGGTTCCTTGTTGTACATTGCAAATAAGACTAGGCCAGACATTGCTTATGCTATCGGAAGATTAAGTAGGTATACACATAACCCAAGCAAGGAACATTGGAATGCTTTGGAAAGAGTTTTCAAGTATCTAAGAGGGACAATGGATTATTCACTGTGCTATAAAGGATTTCCAAATGTGGTAGAGGGATATAGTGATGCAAATTGGATAACAGACAATGAAGAAGTGAAGTCTACTAGTGGTTACATCTTCCTATTGGGTGGAGCTGCAATTTCATGGGGTTCGAAGAAGCAAACAATTATTTCTAGAAGTACTATGGAGTCTGAACTCATAGCTTTGGATATTACTTGCACTGAGGCTGAATGGATTAAGAGTTTATTAATGGATATGCCTCTGGTGGAGAAACCATTGCCTGCTTTATCTATTCATTGTGACTGCAAGGCTACAATAGACTTGGTGAAACAATCTCATACAAATAGGAAAATGAGCAGGCACATACATGTGAGACATAAATCTGTGAAGAGCCTATTAAGTAAGAACATTGTGTCTTTGGAGTATGTGAAGTCGGAGAACAACATTGCTGACCAATTGACTAAAGGTCTTTCTAGGAGCAGAGTCCTAGAAATGTCGAGGGGGATGGGTTTAAGCCCATAAGGGAGTCACCTAGGGAGGTAACCCAACTTCTGTGATTGGCGATCCCATGAAGGAAGTTCAATGGGTAGAAACAATCCATACTGCGTGACTCATTGAGCACTGTTTATATCATGTGGAGGCATCCTTGAGATGTCCTCATGCTCATCCCTATGACATCAGTGCTATATAATGTGACGTTAGGAAGGGAGTTATCCCTGAATGAGTTTCGAGGCGGGCAATCTCCCGCAGGGTGCAGGTCACATGTACTCTTGGAGAACTCACCTAAGTGAGAGACGTCGTGAGGCCGCGACTGTGAGAATTGGGCTATTCTCTAGCAACTCTCATGAGAATCAAGATTAGCGCATGGCCATAAATAGCGCTACCCCGCTTCCAAGCCTCAACCAATACTATGTGTGGGATATGTTGAAGTTTGGTCAAAGGTGCCGAGTTCAATACTGTGTACACTCAGGTTCCTCAAATGAAAACTATCATCACTAAGTGTAGGTTCAAGCCCGGAAGGCACCTACACCTATTGCATAGTATTATGTTGCCCATATGTATATTTCTTTATCTTTTACCATTTTAAAATTTTAAAACCCTTTGTGGGGGATTGTTATTATTTGAAAGGATTTTAAATTTTAATGTTTTATTTTCTGTTTTAATTTTTGGCTGTTTTCTTTTATTTATTATGGGAGTTACAAATTGTTTAATTTTCAGTTTTTATTTTCTATTCATTGCACCAACTTTTCTAGTTAAATGTGTATGGAGGTTACGAGTTTTGGATGCATATAAAAGGCCACTCCTCCTTCACATTTCTACACACCACAATCAGATTTCTCTATTCTCATACTTTCATATATTCCCTACTTTCTATATTATTTTTGGGCAACGGTTCTGTGGCTTGGAAAACTCTATCCGACTGTGAACGTGCTCATAGCGGACCTTAAGCCTGCGTATTGGGGTCGTATCTTGGAGTCTTGTAGACCGTCATTACCTGCACGTAGGGAGGCTACAAAGGCTTTAGGACAGCGTCTTTGACGTGCTTTCACTATACCAGGCTTGCTTTCTTAATCCTAACTTTTATTTATTTATTTGTTTGTCTCTTTATTTTACTTTACTGTTTAAGCTTTGTTTTATATATATATTATTTATATCTAAGTATTTGAAAAAGAATTTTATAGAAAAAGAAAAAACAACAATTTTAATAACAGTTCCCATTGGGAATCTTACGCAGAGAGTCTAGAGATACAATAAAGAAAACAATTCTAATGAAATGGAACTGTAGTTCGGAAGTGAAAGGCAGAGAAAAGGATCAACAGAATTTTACCTTGACGTGTTTTCTCATACTTTTGTTCCTCATCAGATTTTGAAAAGCCAACTCTAATAGCTACACAATGAGGATTTCAACTCGATTGCTTTCCATTTTCATGCATATCTCAGCTCAATAAGATACTCCTAAGTTCAAGACATTAAGAATTGGATCATTAGATTCATCTTAGAATATGAACAAACTAATTTCTCTAGTTAACCCCAACTCATGTAGCTTCTGAAAACTAATTTCCAACCAACAAGTATGTATACATTTTTATCCATCTCAAATTAAATTCATAAATGACATTTTCGAGTTATTACCTACAGAAAGGAATTTTATGATGAAAGATTACCTAATCATGAATGGACATGTTATGCTTGTTCTGCTAGATTCAGATCTCTTCACCACATTGTCCAAATGCTGGTCTGTTGCTAGAGCTCCACCTGGAGAAGATTTCCTTCCCCTTTGTTTGCCACAATCTGTTTGTAGAAAAACAAAAATCTATATACAACGGTAAACTCTCCTCGGGCAGTGACATGAAAGAAACCTGCAAATGAGAACTGTTTATGAGAAGGCATGTTATCGCAGAGTGACTAATAACTCAGCATTTGAGACTAGAAAGACATAAGTTGTGATCAGCATGCTCTTGGATACCGATAAGGACCAGCCCCAGTGAGAAACAAAGTGACAGAATTATCAGAATTTATTAAGTTTAATACCAATAAAATCAAATTTGCAATTCAAAGCAAGATTCTTTTTTACAGAAAAAGAAAATGCTAATGAACTATAGCTGTCGTTCCATTTTGAGCAAGTAACGTTTTAGAGTCCTTCAGAAGTTAAAGGCGCAGAGAAAGAACACAGACAAGCCTTACCTTCATTTGTTTTCTCCCACTCTGTTCCAGATCAAATTTTGAAAAGCCTGCTTCTTCTAATAGCTTTTTAATATGGACATTTACTTGAGTGCTTTCACTTCCCGTGCATACCTCAGCTCAACAAGATGCTCCTAAATCCAAAGGAGAAATTAATTCTACTGGCTTTAATTAAATCTAATTATTGCAGCTTCATAAAAATAAATCTAACAAATGATAATCCAATTATTAGACAAGATAAACATGGAATAATGACAAGGGACCTACTTGATGCTATGTGCCTGACTTTGACTTGAGAGTGAAATGTCGAAAAGCAAAACCTCTGTTTGATAACGAGCTCATATCATATGATCACTTCTTGGCCTATGAAGATGCAAGGAATGTGAGATATCTTAGCCCAATCTTCTCCCCACTTATTCTCATATCTATACTCCAGGGCAGAACAACTGGAGATGCTCAGAAAAGAAAGAGTCTTGTGGCAGGAATTGGAGACTCAGACAGCCATAAATATGCAACTGTTGTGAATTCTCAAATTTCAGATGAATGGCATATTATTATGGTAACTACGAGATTGGTTTTTTCTATTTTTGGGTGTTGTTTGTGTGGGGTCGTTCCGAGCAACTGTCTAGTGCTAAGAATATAAAGGTGCCTACTTTCAAATATCAAAAAGCAAACTCATCATAGCCCTGTGTTTTCTGCTACAGCTTTCATTCTTTCTCTAAATCTTCAACTTCAACTCATCATAGCATGCAGTGTTCTTGAGTTTGTTGGAAGATGATATGGTCGTTCTTCCTCTTACCTTCAGACACTTGTCTAAAGTCATCTCCTTGAGATGAGGAAAGTCTGGACACCAGCCTTCTGGTCTTCATTCCTCCCCACTAAGGCAAATGAGTAATTCAGATGAGAAGGCATCGAATAATTGCAGAAAGCAAACCTTTCGGAAGTGAAAGGCAAAGAAAAGGATCAACAGAATTTTACCTTCATGTGTTTTCTCATACTTTTGTTCCTCATCAGATTTTGAAAAGCCAGTGAGGATTTCAACTCGATTGCTTTCCATTTTCATGCATATCTTAGCTCAACAAAATACTCCTAAGTTCAAGACATTAAGAATTGGATCGTTAGATTCATCTTAGAATATCAACAAACTAACTTCTCTAGTTAACCCCAACTCGTGTAGCTTCTGAAAACTAATTTCCAACCAACAAGTATGTACAAGAAAATAGATATGAAAGAGACTAGTTGATACGTTAAAAACCTAAAAGGGAAACAGTGAAGGGGACGACACTGAAAGATGCATATTCAATTATCAAATGTTATAATGAAGCATCAGATCTTCTGCAAAGGTTCAGTTGCTCGATAGAAATAATCAATGGCATGGCAATTAGGTAGATTTATGTGAACCCAATTGTGCTTTGTTTTGAATTTGAATTATAAACATCTAGTTGTGTAATACTTTCTTAACCTACCTGAAAAGTTTGAATTGGAAATGGCATCGTATCAAATAGGAACACGAACAGGAACTTTGTCTCTAGTAACGAGAACAGACCTGGGCATCCATCATATATTTCTAATTCTTCAAGAGATAAGTAGTCCATGTTACGAGTAGTAGTGGCCCTTTCATCATGTAGAACCTCACACTTGTCTAAAGTCAGCTCCTTGGGATGAGGAAAATCTGGACACCGGCCTTCTGGTCTTCATTCCTCCCACTCTGGCAAATGAGTAAATCAGATGAGAAGGCATGGATGTTATCTATTACAATAACGGGGAAGCAAAATAAATCAGGGAGAGTGCAGACCAATTGTTTGTTTATTGCCCAGTATCTCAAATTTGTGGTATGTATTATTCAGGAAGGCTGGAGTGAGTTGGCTAACATCATCAGAAAGGGAGGAAAAGGAGGGTTTTCGACAATTATAAGGGGTTGGGGATGGAAGAGCTTCCGAATAGGGTGAGGTTCCTATATTCACCTTGAGCTTTGGTTTAATCATAATTCAGGGATGGAAGGCAGCTCAAGGATAATTTCTTTGTTAAAGCTCTTATAGTTGTATTTCTCTTAAGATCAGCTCTGTTCCTGTTCTGTGGTGGACGAGTACTTGTTCACTTCTGTGGTATTTTACTATCTTTTTTCAATAAAAAATGTTTCTTCTAAATAAACAAATCATTAATGAAGTGTGCAGCATTAATATTCATTGCATAAGGAACACTTATGTGGTTCCCTAACCGGAGGAAAATCATAGTATTGCTCAAGACCTAAACAGTGATATTTGCAGCCAAGCATGGAGTTTCCTCAACGTCGTCTGTCCTAGAACTTGAGCTCTGACAGGTTATTCATACATATGTACACATTTTCATCCATCTCAAAGGAAACTCATAAATGATGTTTACTCATAAATGACGTTTTCAAGTTATTACGTAGGGAAAGGAATTTTATGATGAAAGATTACCTAATCAAGAATGGACAGTGATGCTTGTTATGTTAGATTGAGATCCGTTTACCGCATTGTCCATATGCTGGTCTCTTGCTAGAGCTCCACCTGGAGAACATTTCCTTCCCCTTCTTTGCCGCAATTTGTTTGTAGAAAAACAAAAATCCATTTACAATGGTAAACTCTGCTCGGGCATGGTTGCCTACACAAGTTGCTTTGACCTCCAAACATGGGAAATTTTCTCAAGTCTGCAAGTACACATCCAACATTTCAAGTCTCGTTAAATAGAACTTTGTAGCTGAAGGAATGATTTGTGGGACTGAAAAAAAATTCATTTGCAGATAGTGGGGTTTAAATAGAAAATCTCTTTTATTTCTTATTTTTTCAGTTTGGGGTGTATTTAAGGGTAGTTTGGGAAGATAGTGGGGTTTTCTTAGAAATTGTGAAAATTTAAATTAAAAGATGGGGTGAACTAAGAGAAGTGTGGGGTTTAAATATAAAATCTCATAAGATATTGTATGCATATCTACACAATCATATAGATAAAGCTACTAGGTAATGAAGCAGCAGCTGGACCAGGGAGATGGGGCCTCCTTTGAACCATGCGACTAGTATAACTTCCTCCATTTTTGAAGAAGAATGGGATGAATGAACACTTGTCGAAAATTGTATTAAAGAAGATGGCATATGTAGTTTTTTATACCACTTGAATAAATTTCCTACGTCAATCTTTTCAGTTGAACAAAACCGTTTGGTATGTGTGTACATGGTAAGAAATTGTTTTTGTTTCTACTGATTTTTATATTTTGAAAGCATGTCTTAGAGGTTGTGCACTTGAGATGACAAAAATAATGCATATATTCTTCAAATATTCAATTATCGGAAAAATAAAAATAAAAAATTGGCACCATGAAATACATGAACTATTCAGAAATTAATCTGCAAGTTTGATTCTCTGAGATTTTAAATTTTCTCTTGTTGTCTCCCCGTCCCCCCACCCAACCTCTCTGTCATGAAAAAGTTATGACGGTGATAAGGTAAAGGAATGAAAGGAAAAAAAAAGAGTTAGAAAGTATACCTCCAGATCTTCCACAAAAAGATCTAATTGCGACTTTCGATTTGTCAAGCAATTTTTGTGATCAGAACTACAAGAGCCTAACATACACAAGCTTCAACCTGGTAACAGCATATAGAAGATGAGACGGCATTCCAATTGGGATTGAAGTACGAATGCGAGTTTTGTGCCTATGTCAAAAGTAGGCTTTTTCTGTTCAAAATAAGCAATAAGTATGGATCAAAACTTTTTCTTTTTGATAAGACACATACTTCCATTAGAAGGAAAAAAAAAACATTACAAAACAGGGGACAACTGAACACAGCCTCAAAACAGAGATTAAACATCCTAACAATACATGAACGAAATTTAAATACAGTAGCACTAAGACAATTTAAACACAGATTAAACATCCTAACATTTATAACATGAACAAATCTAAAAACAGAGAAATTCACTAAGAAAATTTTGTAATTGATGAATGACTGAGTTTTTGTGTGTTTTTCTGGAAAATGCTTCTGATCAGAAAATAGCATGAGACCAGTAAGCAGCAGTGACAATGTAATTCACAAAAAGCTGGGAATGCTCAATAGTAACTGAAGAAAAGCAGTTACTATGGTGTGGTTGGTTATAAACCAAAAATGAACATGAATTAAAAAAAAAAATGTGTATTTTGGTTTATTTGGATAGTGAATTTCAGTTTTTGTATTGAATTAGAAGAAAAGCAGTTAAAGCGGTTATTTGAAGTACATACCTGACCTGAGTTTGTTTGTCTCTATGTGAGAGAGAGAGGTCATATCATCATATGATGACTTCATCATTTATCTCGATGCATGGAATGTGAGATATTCTGGCCCAATGATCTTGTCCCGTCTTATTCTGATACCTTTTCTCCAGGGCAGAACATTTGACAATCTTCAGATAAGAAAGAGATGGCGGCAGACCCTCTTCTGGCAGGAATTGGAGACTCGGACAGTCATAAATATATAGCTCTTGAAGAGAAGTGAGGTGTTGAAGTGCCTCTCCTGGAAGGAATTCCAGACTGTCACACTCATTAATAAATAGTTTTTGAAGAGAAGTAAGGTGTGCAAGTCCCTTTCCATCCAAAGATTTCAGAGTTGAAAGTTTCTCGATCCAGATAACGCGAAGAGTGGTAGGGAGCAGCTGTTGCTTGAGCAACGTCTCCAAGATTTCATCACTTCCCCTGCCACCAATTGTAAATTGTTCAAGGGAGACAAGTGCTTGCAAACCCCAGTTACAGCAGTCTCCCACTGATGAAGATGAAGCCCTCAGTCTCTCACAATTCTCAATGCTAAAATATTGGAGGTTGGGAGGCAAACCTCCATCTTTTGCAATTGACTCTAGATTTGGAAGATCACTTATAGCCAAATATTGAAGGGCAGTGAGGGTGTGAATGCGTTCAGGTAATGACTTTAACTTATCGCATCTGCTGAGCTCCAATCGAGTCAGGTTGGGAGTGGGCAATCCTCCCTGCGGAAAACACACCAGATTTGGACATCGGAAGATATCCAATTCATTTAGATGACTTAGATTCTCAACCGCTCCTTCTTCTTCAATCAAGCAAAGCGATTCCAGATTCTCACAATTGCCAACATCAAGTGTCGTCAATTTGGGAAAAATGCCCAAGGGGAAGGACCTCATTGAATCACAGCTGTCACGTATAGTCAAATAGTGGAGCGACGTTAATTTGGCCAACATCTCATGAGGTAGGAATTCTAATCTCCTACAACTGGATATATCTAGTGAAGTCAACGAAGTGGGTAGGCCATCTTCAGGGAACGACGACAGGGTTGGACAATTCCAGAGAGTCAAACTTTGAAGGCGATTGATGTTGGGCAAGCACTGTATGTCATTAAAACATCTAATCCCAAGTTGGGACAGGAGTTTTGTCTCTAGTAATGATAACAGACTTGTTTGGCATCCATCTTCTATTTCCAATTCTTGAAGAGAATTGTAGTTGAGATTGGTACTAGTACTAGTAGTAGCAGTGGCTCTTTGATCATGTAAAACTCCACACCCTTCCACGCTAAGCTTCTTCAAGCAAGGCAGATCACAAGGCAAGTTTCCTCTCAGTTTCGGACACATTTCTAGAATTAGCTCCTGGAGACGAGGAAAGTCTGGACCTCCACTCCCACTTGGTACCCATTCCTCCCACTCTGCCATCTCCGTAAACTCCAGCTTCTCCAGCGATTGAAATGGCTGAAATGGCTGACCATACAACTCAAGGCCTAACGTCCTAAGAAATTTCATCTTGCGTATGAAGAGCTCCTTAAGAGCAGGTAGCTGTCCAAGCGGTGGCAACTCGAAGCAATAATGACAGCCTTCAAGGCGCATAACTTTTATTTTATTGAAGGTAGAGTCTCCCAACCAGTTTGGGAAGCTGGTCCCGCCATAAAGTTTGACGGTCAATTTCTCCAAATTCATGCAAGGTTGGAGCTTGTCAAGTACATCTCTCACCTTTTCGGAATGATTGGCATCTTCGGAGTCCCATGCCAACTCTAACTCCTTGAGATCTTTCTTGTTCTTCAAATTAGCTTGCAAGGCATCCCTACCATCAACTACATTATTAAGCTTCAAAATAGAAAGTTTTCCTTCAAGATGAGACAACTCCCTCAATTCTCCAATAGTCGACCCATTAGATTTCCCCACACAAAAAGTAGTCAATGTTCTCAAACTTTTTAGTCTACCCATTTGCACCGGCATTTCTTTAATTTGTGTTCCACTACAATCAAGATGCCTCAAGTTAATCAATTTCCTCATGTCTGTAGGCAATTCAAAAAGAGACCGACAACCTGCCAATAGTAATGTTTGTAGACTATAGAGAGTGCAAACTGTGGCAGGCAACCTTTTGATTCCAGTATTAGAGAGATCCAAGTAGCGCAAATGAATGAGGTTACCAATAGAATTGGGTAACTCAACAATATTATCATATTTTGACAATTTTAGCACCCGTAAACATAATAGAGATGGCATTAACTCATGTAAAACCTTTTTACTTACATAATGCTGAATCCATCTTCTTAGAGGTAGGAAGGTTCGCAAATGCTTAACCTCATATAATGGCTCAAATTTCGCAGCACAATCAACTTGCCCTCTAGCATACGACAAATGCCGAACTCTTTTCAAAACTTCATGTGATTCGCCCCCTTTCCATCTCAAACAGGATTCCCTTGACACAGACATAGCTAAGTCATTGATGAGATCATGCATTGTGAACTTCTCATTTCTTGATCTTTGAAAAAATGATCGTGACAATAAGTCATCAAAGTATTTCTTAGTGAGCTCTTCCATTCTTTTCTCACTCTCAGCTTGTGGAATTAAACTTTCTGCCACCCACAGTAGAACTATATCTTCCTTTTGGAATTCATAGCCCTTCGGAAAAATTGAGCAATAAGCAAAACATCGTTTTAAATGAGTTGGGAGATAATGGTAACTCAATCTTAGAGCTGGAATTGTATTACATATTTCAGGAGGCAACTCCCAAACATTGCTATTTAGTATGTTATTCCATTCCTCATAATTTGTGTTGAAACGCAAGAGGCCTCCAAGTGTTTCTGCAGCTAAAGGTAAACCATTGCACTTCAGGGCAATTTTCTTACCAACTTCTTGCAGGTGTGGATGTGCACTCAAGTTTCCATTTTCAAAGGCGTGTTTTGAAAGTAACAACCAGCAATCCTCATCGGACAGCTGTTCCAAAAAGTGAATCGGAACGGTTCGCATGCGACCTGCAACACTTTCGTTACGTGTTGTCACGATGACCCAACTTCCCCTTGCCCCGGATGCAAAAGGACGTTGCAAGAGACTCAAATCCTGATAATTCTCATTCCAAAGATCATCCAACACAAACAGAAATTTCTTGCCCTTTATTTGTTGTCCTAGCTCAACTTGAAGAAAACTCAGGTCTTTATTATCGTAAGCTTCTGAACTGACTGACTCAAGTAGGGTCTTAGTTACCCTAGTAACATCAAAAGCTTCCGAAACATAAGCCCAGGTTCTAAGATTAAAATGCTCTTTCACTTTGTCATCATTATAAAGGAGCTGAGCGAGGGTTGTCTTGCCAACCCCGCCCATTCCCACTATGGTGACGACAGATACATCCTTGTTGCTTGCATCATCAGATAACAACAGTTTCATCAGCTTTTCTTTATCTCCATCCCTACCGTACACACAAGATTCATCCACCAAGGAAGTTGTTGGAGTTCTTTGTGAAATCTTCACCCCAACAACACCTTCTCTCAACCCAAGGAAATCCTTTTGCTTTGCAAGGTGCTCTAACCTTTCAAGCAACTTATGTATCCTACCATTCATGCCTTGATAATTTTGATTAAGATAAGTAGGAAGGAAGTTCCACACCTTATTTGTGACGGTTTGAGATTCTGCTTCCACCTTGCATCGCAAAACTTCAGCATTGATCTCATCGAGAAGGTCATCCGCATCAAAGACAGCATCTTGAAGCTCATCAAGCCACTTTTTCACGTAGCTGTTCAGGAATTGCTTCTCCTCCGCGTCATTAAGCACCGCATTAAGGCTCAACAACGTTATCTCCAGTTTCTTCACAAGCGACTCGTCCAGTTTCTTTCTCCGGAACAAGTCCACGAACTCGCTGGAACCAATCTTGTCAAACAGCACCTGCACGGAGGCAGAGAGAATAGCCTCTCCAACCAAAGCCATGTTTCGATTCTTTGCAAAGGATTTGGACTTGAGTTAAGATTTGAAGCAAGTTTTGCAGCAAAGGATTTGGCTGTTGAGAAGTTAAGATTTATGTTGCTCTCAGTATCTTTGACTTGGAGTCTTCGAGTGAGAATATTATTACAAAAGGACAAGCGCGTTTGTTATGGGGAACCCACACGGTTAGACTCGTCATACAGCTGTCGTCCATTTTGGTAAATAAAGCTTTTATTTTTGAGTGGTCATAGTTTCAAGTTCTTCCTCTCTATTTCTTTAGTGTGATACTTATTTCACTGTCGTCCATTATTGTGTTAGAAGATTTTATATTGGTAAATAAAGCTTTTATTTTTATACGGTCATGGTTTCAAGTTCTTCATTTTATTTATTTATTTATTTTTTTTATCGGTGGGCTTTATCAAAAGTGAAATATCAGGAATTTTTTAATTTTAATGAAATTGCATTCTCAATAAATTATGGGAGTAGAATTTAGAGAGGAATTGAAAAAAAAACCACATCTAACCATCCTTCATATCCAGCTCCTAAAAAATAACTTTCTAGTATTTTTAGCCAAATTTTAACAAAAAATAAAGAGCATAATTATTTTTTGGTTTCCCAGGGCATCCCCGCGCGACTGCGGAGACTAATTCCCTCGAGGTACGGTCAGGCGCAAAGTAGGAACCTCTCCCAACAGAGTTTGCTCTATTCGCAAGTGCCTGGGATCGAACCCAGTACCTTTTGTTTAAAGAATCTAAGCCCCTTCCACTTGGACCAACTCATGTTGGTAAAGAGCATGATTATTGATGTTCTTAACCCCGATCGTTTTCAGTTTAATAGGGTATAATACCACGTGTCTTGATACCTGGCAGGCGTCATGGCTATAAAACCGGCACCTGGGATACTTTTAAAAACAGAGGAAAAAACACACGAGTCATAAAACTCACTCTGTAACATCCTCTACTTTCATAGCTAAAGAACGGAAAAAGGATTCCCTCATCAAACCGCTGACAGGAGAAGTCATCCTGTAAGCGACCGCGGCGAAATGCAAAAACATATGACAGAAACAAAACATTTTATCCACAACACAGACTTTTCTGCTTCCTCGTTATTTCAGCTGTCCCTATTTACAAAAAGGAGCTGTGAACTAGAAGGAATTGAATACTGTCACACCCACCAATAACTAGAGTTTGAAGAGAAGTGAGGTGTTGAAGTGCCTCTTCTGGCAGGAATTGGAGACTCGGACAGTCATAAATATATAGCTCTTAAAGAGAAGTGAGGTGTTGAAGTGCCTCTCCTGGAAGGAATTCCAGACTGTCACACCTAGCAATAAATAGTTCTTGAAGAGAAGTAAGGTGTGCAAGTCCCTTTCCATCCAAAGACTTCAGAGTTGGAATTCCCTCGATCCACAGAATGCGAAGAGTGGTAGGGAGCAGCTGTTGCTTGAGCAACGTCTCCAAGATTTCATCACTTCCCCTGCCACCAATTTTAAGGTATTTAAAGGAGACAAGTGCTTGCAAACCCCAGTTACAGTAGTCTACCACTGATGAAGATGAAGCCCTCAGTCTCTCACAATTATAAATGATAAAATATCGGAGGTTGGGAGGCAAACCCCCATCTTCTGCAATTGACTCCAGATTTAGAAGATCTCCTATACCCAAATGTTCAAGGGCTGTGAGAGTGTGAATGCGTTCAGGTGATGACTTTAACTTATCACATCTGATGAAGTCCAATCGAGTCAGGTTGGGAGTGCGCAACCCTCCCTGCGGAAAACACACCAGATTTGGACACCCCAAGATATCCAATTGATTGAGATGACTTAGATTCTCAACCGCTCCTTCTTCTTCAATCAAGCAAAGCGATTTCAGATTCTCACAATTGCCAATAATAAGTCTCGTCAATTTGGGAAAAATGCCCAAGGGGAAGGACCGCATTGAATCACAGCTATCCTGTATACTCAAATAGTCGAGCGATGTTAATTTGGCCAACATCTCATGAGGTAGGAATTCAAATCTCCTACAACTGTGTATATCTAGTGAAGTCAACGAAGTGGGTAGGCCATCTTCAGGGAACGACGACAAGGTTGGACAATTCCAGAGAGTCAACCTTTGAAGACGATTGATGTTGGGCAAGCACTGTATGTCATTAAAATGTTGAATGTAAAGTTGGGACAGGAGCTTTGTCTCTAGTAATGATAACAGACCTGTTTGGCATCCATCTTCTATTTTCAATTCTTGAAGAGAATTGTAGTTGAGATTGGTACTAGTACTAGTAGCAGCAGTGGCCCTTTGATCATGTAAAACTCCACACCCTATAACGCGAAGACTCTTCAAGCAAGGCAGATCACAAGGCAAGCTTCCTCTCAGCTTCGGACACTTTTCTAGAATTAGCTCCTGGAGACGAGGAAAGTCTGGACCTCCACTCCCACTTGGTACCCATTCCTCCCACTCTGCCATCTCCTTAAACTCCAGCCTCTCCAACGATTGAAATGGCTGAAATGGCTGACCATACAACTCAGGACCTAACGTCATAAGAAATTTCATCTCACATATGAAGAGCTCCTTAAGAGCAGGTAGCTGTCCAAGCGGTGGCAACTCAAAGCAATAATGACAGCCTTCGAGGCGCATAACTTTTATTTTATTGAAGGTAGAGTCTCCCAACCAATTTGGGAAGCTGTTCCCGCCATAAAGTTTGACGGTCTATTTCTCCAAATTCATGCAAGGTTGGAGCTTGTCAAGTACATCTCTCACCTTTTCGGAATGATCGGCATCTTCGGAGCCCCATGCCAACTCTAACTCCTTGAGATCTTTTTTGTTCTTCAAATTAGCTTGCAAGGCATCCCTACCATCAACCACATTCTTAAGCTTCAAAATTGAAAGTTTTCCTCCAAGATGGGACAACTCCCCCAATTCGCCAATAGTCGACCCAGTAGATTTCCCCACAACAAAAGTAGTCAATGTTCTCAAACTTTTTAGTCTACCCATTTGCACCGGCATCTCTTTAATTTGTGTTCCACTACAATCAAGATGCCTCAAGTTAATCAATTTCCTCATGTCTGTAGGCAATTCAAAAAGAGATCGACAACCTGCCAATAGTAATGTTTGTAGACTATAGAGAGTGCAAACTGTGGCAGGCAACCTTTTGATTCCAGTATTAGAGAGATCCAAGTAGCGCAAATGAATGAGGTTGCCAATAGAATTGGGTAACTCAACTATATTATCATATTTTGACAATGTTAGCATCCGTAAACATAATAGAGATGGCACTAACTCATGTAAAACCCTTTTACTTACATCTGATGCCATTCTCTTCTTCTTAGAGGTAGGAAGGTTCGCAAATGCTTAACCTCATATAATGGCTCAAATTTGGCAGCATAATCAAATTTCCCTCTAGCATACGACAAATGCCGAACTCTTTTCAAAACTTCATGTGATTCGCCCCCTTCCCATCTCAAACAGGATTCCCTTGAAACAGACATAGCTAAGTCATTAATGAGATCATGCATTGTGAACTTCTCATATCTTGATCTTTGGAAAAATGATCGTGACAATAAGTCATCAAAGTATTTCTTAGTGAGCTCTTCCATTCTTTTCTCACTCTCAGCTTGTGGAATTAAACTTTCTGCCACCCACAGTAGAACTATATCTTCCTTTTGGAATTCATAGCCCTTCGGAAAAATTGAGCAATAAGCAAAACATCCTTTTAAATGAGTTGGGAGATAATGGTAACTCAATCTTAGAGCTGGAATTGTATTACATTTTTCAGGAGGCAACTCCCAAATATTGCTATTTAGTATGTTATTCCATTCCTCATAATTTGTGTTGAAACGCAAGAGGCCTCCAAGTGTTTCTGCAGCTAAAGGTAAACCATTGCACTTCAAGGCAATTTTCTTACCAACTTCTTGCAGGTGTAGATGTGCACTCAAGTTTCCATTTTCAAAGGCGTGTTTTGAAAGTAATAACCAGCAATCCTCATCGGACAGCTTTTCCAAAAAGTGAATCGGAACGGTGCGCATGCGACTTGCAACACTATCGTTACGTGTTGTCACGATAACCCAACTTCCCCTTGCCCCGGATGCAAAAGGACGTTGCAAGAGACTCAAATCCTGATAATTCTCATTCCAAAGATCATCCAACACAAACAGAAATTTTTTGCCCTTTATTTGTTGTCCTAGCTCAACTTGAAGAAAACTCAGGTCTTTATTATCGTAAGCCTTTGAACTGACTGACTCAAGTAGGGTCTTAGTTACCCTAGTAACATCAAAAGCTTCCGAAACATACGCCCAGGTTCTAAGATTAAAATGCTCTTTCACTTTGTCATCATTATAAAGGAGCTGAGCGAGGGTTGTCTTGCCAAGTCCCCCCATTCCCACTATGGTGATGACGGATACATCCTTGTTGCTTGCATCATCAGATAACAACAGTTTCATCAGCTTTTCTTTATCTCCATCCCTACCAAGATACAAACAAGATTCATCCACCAAGGAAGTTGTTGGAGTTCTTTGTGAAATCTTACCCCCAACAACACCTTCTCTCAGGCCAAGCACATCCTTTTGTTTTGCTAGGTGTTCTAATCTTTCAAGCAACTCCTGAATCCTACCATTCATGCCTTGATAAAAAGGATTAAGAGAAGTAGAGAGAAAGTTCCACACCTGAGTTTTGACGGTTCGATATTCAGCTTCCACCTTGCATCGCAGAACATCAGCATTGATCTCATCCAGAAGGTCATCCGCATCAAAGACAGCATCTTGAAGCTCATCGAGCCACTCTTTGACGTAAGTGTTCGTGAACTGCTTCTCCTCCGCGTCATTAAGCACTGCATTGAGGCTCAACAATGTTATCTTCAGTTTCTTTACAAGCGACTCGTCCAGTTTCTTTCCCCGGAACAAGTCCCTGAACTCACGAGAACCAATCTTGTCGCACAACACCTGCACAGAAGCAGAGAGAAAAGCCTCTCCAACCAAAGCCATGTTTCGATTCTTAGCAAAGGATTTGGACTTGAGTTAAGATTTGAAGCAAGTTATGCAGCAAAGGATTGGGACTTGAGTTAAGATTTTTGTTGCTCTCAGATAGCTCAGCTAGCACAACTTGGAAATACAGGTAAGGCAATATGAAAGCTTTTGTGATTGTAATTATATATTATGTATATAACGAGTACCGTTGGTTGGCTGTCTTGTAATTATATATAATTTAAATTAAATTAATTTTAAAAATGTCTTTCTCTGGGAGGACAAGTTTTTCAAACTTCTCTTTGTCCTCACATGGGGACGGTTCGTCAATACCATTAATTAATTCAAATTGTGTAGGTGGGTTCTTGGAACCCACACAGCCTAAGGAATAATACTCTGGTTTGGACTGTTGGAGAGTGGAGGATGACAACAAGACAACGGACAATTCAACGGTCAGCAAGTGGAACAGACTCGAATGCCGTTGATCTCTTTGTGAATCTACGGCTCTTAACAGATTTCAATACATAAGGTAGATGGCGTGGGTTTATTCAATCCGTAGAGCTGACATATGCTTAATGACTTGTTTCATAAGACTTTTATCATATAATTTTATTTACTTTTTTGTTTATTTTATGAATAGTATCATCTTTTAATATTTATCAAAGTAGTGTATAACCAAAAGGAAATTACTTCTATTATTTATCTTTTGTATATGATAACTCATGAGAGCATACATGAAACCAAAAATGTAGCAAAAAAAATAATTTGGTACATTTTTAGATTAATTATGTGTTGATATTGCATGACTCAAACTTAACTGTTCTAGATTAACCATATAACATGCCACCTCTAAAAGCTTAACCAAAAAATAAACATGGAATCTTTAAAATGTTTCAATTCTTTGCAAAGGATTTGGACCAAGTATTGTAGGTTTTGGAAATTCTTGTTCAATTTTGAAGGGTGTTGAGATTAGGTAACTCTCAATTTCATTTGACTTGCGAGTCTTCGGATGAGATTATTACTACCAAATACTTATATTATATAGCAAAAAAACAAATGCTTGTGTAACAAACTCGACATGAGGATGGGGTCGACAGACTCGACATAAAGCTACTGTCCATCAATATATTATTTGATGCGTTTATGCTAAGCAAGAATTGATATATATTTTCCTTCTCTCATTTTTTATATTAAAATCAAATTATTGTTTAACCAGAGTTTAAGCAATCCAAGAATAACATAAACAAACAACGGAAGGTCATTTGTGATGACACAATTTCCATTTAATAATGCAACATACATATTCAATATATATATGTGTCCATCAATACATAAGTTTTCAAAGCTCTTACTATAAAATAAATATATATAAAAAAACTCATTTCATTGACGTAGGCTTTTCCAATGAGACAATTAGCAAATGCTCTTGTAATGCGGGAGACCCACATGGTTTTGACACTTTTGTCTCTCCCAACAAGAGGGAGAAAAACTTCCCTCACAGGCGATTCATCATCAGCCATCCACATCATTATCCCAATCCAATGAAATCGTGGTAGCGGCCAACCCCATTACCCATTCCCGCCACTTTTTTTTTTATTGAAATCTACTAATGCAAAATGTGCACAATTTGATTGAACATTTGTGAAATGTCATTGGTGCTGATTTCTTTTTCCTTTTATTATTTTTGGCTTACTTTTATTTATCTATTTATTTATTTTTGTTTTATCAAATCTCTTTGTAAAAGAGGTAAGATATTGGATTTATGGCATCGCGCATAAAAAGAAGAATAAAATGAACAAAGTAGAGAAGTACCCTATTTTATTTTTTCCTTCTCATGTTCTGAATGCATATACTTTCCTCTCTTTTTTTGGAAGACAGAGACAAGTAGACTCAAAGGAGAACCAAAAATTAGTTAATTGGAAAGATTTGATGGATAATGGAGTGTTGCAATTTTGTGTATTTGTGCATTATAGCCTTTAGAATACTATTTGCTTAGAGGGCCAACACCAAAGCTATAAATGACTCGACTTCTGGATGTTAGTTATTCGCTAAGAATTAACAGGTGAAAGAAGGGCTTCTATTAGAAGCTGCAGTTAGCTTGAAATTTAAAAATACACAAAGCCAAATTGGGTCAAGTTGGGGTAGATCTCATTGGGAATGATACGCAGAGAGTTTGGAATTCAGGGAAAGGATACAACATAACGCAAAATTCTAGTGAAATGGAACTATAGGTCCAATTGCAAACAACTTGGAGTCTTTGACTGAGATCATTACTCCCAGATACTTTTGTTACCAAAAAAAAAAAACAAAAAAAAAACAAGAACCCAAATGCTTTTGTAAGGCGGATGACCCTACGCGGTTTCTTTGACACTGTTAATTTTCTGTCCTTAAACGAGCATTATTGAGGAGCATCATTTATATGAGAAGAGTCACATGTCACATCATCTATAAATAAGCATTGATCGTTTCCTTCTCTTTTCTCAGTTTGTCTTTTTTGGACATTGAAAAGCATTAGCTCATTGCTGTTTTTATATATTTACAAACAACTAACATTATGTTGTAAAGATTAATAATTAAGTAGTTGATCATTTACTATATAACATGTTCTAATAGAGAAACGCTCAAGCGCCAAGTCGGAGACCTCCAATCTGCCAAGGAGGATGATCTCCAATCCGCCAAGAATGTATGTATCCGTTGGGATAGAGAAATGCTCAAGTGTGAGCCGATTAATAAATTAAAACAATTGTAATAACTCATTTAGGCCCTTACATAAGAGACAGAATTAAAAATCGTTTAACCATCAAATAAAAAAGACATACTTTTTTTTTTATTGTATCATAAATGTTCATTTAGCCAATAGCCGCGTAGGATGGCTGAAGGGTGCAAATTATAAACCCCACATATTAGTACTTAAAAAAGAAGCTTGCATTGCAGCGACTTAATCAAGAATCTAGGACCATGGCTTTTCTTTGTGGAGGGTCATCGTTTATGCTTACCAAACAATGTGGTAGGGTTTAAGACAGCAAATACGAATTATTTACTTTAAGATCCATCTTCGTCATAAGTATACGAACAAAAATACATGCTATATCACATCTATTAAAAAGGTGGTATGCAAATATAGTATGCTTAGTATGCCCGCTAAGAGCATCTACAATAGGCTCCCTAAATCACTTTCTTAGACAAATTTTAGGGAGGCATTGTAAAAATGCAACTCCAACCATGCTCCCTATCCACCTCCTAAAATAGAGAGTCCTCTAGGAGCTCCTAAATCTGATGAGAGAGAAAGGACTCATAGTGGCTCCCTATAATTTAATGCTGCCTTATTTAATGAGTATTTCAAACCTTTATTTAATGCTAACTATTTTTTATTTTATTTTTTAATATAGATGGACCAATCAAAAAAGAGTTATAGCATTTATGACTCTCCAAATTAGGGAATATGGTTGAAGTTGAAATTTTTTAGAGAGCTCCTAAAATAGTTTTCTTATATTTTTAGCTAAATTTTAGCTAAGAAATAAAGAGCATCATTGCGGATGCTCTAAGGACTCCCCAGTTCTTCTCATTGGGCCTATTTCATGTTCATAGATTGGCCCAATTTTAGGGTTTCCAAGCAAATTGCTAGCATTATTGAGCTCATGCAACATTCCGAAACCAGCAACTACAACAGATTGACTAAAATAAACACGAAACAAAAAAAGAGAATTGCAAACCAACTTGCATTTCGTTTTTCACAAGCCCCCCATTAATTGGATGATCATAGGCATATCAACATTAAATTAGTCACAAATCCAAATGCATCGAGTGTAGAATATTGCCAAGATCCCGTTCACATGCATCGTAATGGGGACTGTTTAAACCACAATTATCCGTTCCACACACGTGACTGACTAAAAGGTTAACTCAATCTTGGGCTCTGATCATGATAAAGATAGGTTTGCTAATTACAAGAGAAGTATAGAATTATATTAATCATAAATGTTTGCTAATAGAGAAACGCTCAAGCGCGTACAAGACGCTTACCTTATTTTTTTACTGTATCATAAATGTTCATTTACTAACTTTAATAAAAATGATTCAATTTCATTCAGGGGTAAACGACGACGTTTCCTCGCACTCACGAGCGTGCTTGAACTCCTGCACTTCCTTAAAGCCCATCCATGGCTTCACCCAAACTTTGGCTTCGTAAAGCTTCTTCTTACCAGCGTCGATTGCCTCGATCGTCAGATGGTGCAGAGTTCCAGCAACCACTTGCTCCTTCGCCTTCACCACCTTCACAAATTCAAGCAGAGCATTCTGCACAATTTTCAATTAATTTCTTAATTATATAATTAATTGAAATTCCAGCATAATATTGAAGAAATTAAAAGGCAAAAAAGAGTAAAGACCTCCTTCTTGTTGTGATCTTCGACGGCGAAGCGAGCGAGGTCTTCGGTTTCGAGGCTGTTCTCGGAGGCATGGGATTCGTGGACTCCGCCGGGAGTGGCCATGTTTTGGAAATGGGAGGGATTTGATTCTTCTGCGAAGGATGAGAATGCGAGGGAAGGTAAGAGGACGAAGAAGATCAGTTGCATAAACAGACACAAGGAGGAAGAAGAAGAAAATTCCGATTTCAATTATCTGCTTTTGTTTTGTGTTTGGGTGTCTGACACTTTGTAAGACAGATGGGAATTTATCTCTTTTACTGCTCGTAGTCTTTTTGTATACGTGTCATACACGTGTCGCTTTGAGTATCTACCTTTGCTTAGGAGGTAAGCTTTTGTTTTCCTTTAATTCAAGCGTAGTCTGTAAGCAAACAAAAACAAAAATAAAAACCCAAACCAACGAAAAAAAAACTTATGACATGTTTAGGATCTCTTTGGTATCTAATTTGGATCCATTTTTATAAATTACAAATTTTTTATAACTAAAAGTCACCATCAATAAATATGTAATGACAATCAGAAATCAAATTCATAAAAATTTAAATGTTTCTATTTGATGAAGTTAAATGTTTGGTACAAAAATGAGCTCCTTGTGCTCCTAGAAGGTCCCTTGCTGCCTCCGATAAGCAATCTGTGTTTAATAGGAAAAAAAATTGGAAATCACAAATTAAAGAGTAGTTGCACACAAATGTCATTAACAAATTAGATTATATTGCATTAAACACAAAAGCAACAACAAAAACATACCTGACTATCCAAAAATCATTCACATTGTATTTGCTGTCTTTATTTGAAGAATTAAAACTATTACGAGAGCTTTTTCCCCAAAAGAAAAAAAACACAGCTAGTGCAATACTAATGTCTGAAAATTGATCTTCTTGAATTTTTAGAAGAGAAATCATCAATCAAATGTTCATAATCAAGTTTTTCTAGAAGTTCACTTTCAATTGAAATCAAAGCTAATCCATTTAATCTTTCTTGCGAAATAGTTGATCACAAGTATGATTTTAACAATTTTAATTTTGAAAAACTTCTTTTTGCAGATGCAACAGTAACAGGAATAGTCAATAGGATTCTATATGCAATGAATGCATTTGGAAAACAATTTAATCTTTTCAAGAAATTTAATATTGCAGTAGCTGTGATATTTTCTTTTGGTAAAAGCTCCCGTAAAACTTTCAACTCAACAAATAAATCCTCCCCATCGACATCAGAAAACTTGTCATTTTTCAAAATACTTTCCAGATGACTGTAACTATTCTTCAAATCACAATCATCCAATGAATTTAACTTCTCTGAAGTAAACAAGAAATAGATAAATATTTCTACAAACTATATTCTCATATAACCAATCATTAACATGATAATAATTTTATAAAATAAGTCACGTAATATATAGAATAGATTGAAATTTAGATACATACCTGAATTTGAATATGACTATTTGATTTTGAGTGGTCTTTATGAATTTTGGAATTAGGGTTTTCTCTTTTTGGTGTAGAAATTCCTGAAATTAAAAGAATAACAAAAATTGTCAATGGATTGAAAAAAAGAACCAAAGAGAGATTGATGAATGATGATGATTACTTACCAGAAAATCAGAGTTTAAGAGAAAGAAGAAGCCATAATTTGGGGGATATATATATACTCCTCTTGTCCTGTGGTTAAGCTTCGATATTTCCTATTTCTTAAAGGCTTTCTGTATTTTTTTTATTTATTATAATTGTGTAAAGTTTGAATGCAAAAATAATATAAAAAAATTTAACAGGACAACTTCGATGTTTCCTGTTTTTTTTAAAGGTTTTTCTGTTTTTTTTAATTATATATATATATATATATATATATATATATATATAATTATGTAAAGTTTGAATGCAAAAATAATATAAAAATAGGTAAATAGATGGACCTTAGCGAGAATCGTACCTGCGCACTTCCGCTAAATGAATACGCGCACCAGCCAACTCCCCTAGACACGCTATTGTGTAAATGTTCCACACGCTATCCTATATATACAATTCCTATAATATTAATATATATATATATATATAATATAAAGAATTTTTTTTTGGGGGCCCTTAAAAATCGGGGGCCCTGTGCAGTGGCGCCACTTGCACCACCCCAGGGCCGCCCCTGTCTCCTCCCTCTCCCGTATCTCTCTCTCTCTCTCTCTCTCTCTCTCTCTCTCTCTCTCTCTCTCTCTCTCTCTCTCTCTCTCTCTCTCTCTGTGAGCATGTCTAAATTTTTGTTATGGTGTGCATTGAGCATGTCTAAAATTTTTAAAAAGAAAAAAGAAGAAGAAGGTGGATTCAGTTTGGGTGGGCTGAGAGAATTTGTGTGTGGAAGGTAGGTGTGCCATAGTAGAGGGAGGAGGAAGGGGTAGAGGGAAGGGGGAATGGAGGAAGGGGCTGTGGATAGAGAAGGGGGAATGGATTTCAAGGTGGGCAAGGTTGGTTGGAGCTACCAATAGCACACAGGATGTGGGAAGGTGATTTATTTATTTATTTTCAATTTTAATTGTTTAAAGAATATACAATTTTTTGTTATAATGAACTTTCCATGTTTAAAATACCCTTGAAAATAGAAAGACTAAAATACCCTTAAAATATATGGAAAATTGGATAGGTTAAAGTCATAAAATATCATGGATTTTGAAAAATTAAGGTGACATTTCTCTCAAATTTTTCTTTAATGTGACAAATTGAAACTGAGGTATAAGTTCAGGTGATATTTCTACAAATTGAACTAAGGTATGATTAGCATTTGTCTTAAAATTGTTGAGCGTTAGCAAGCAAAACATACATTCACTCATGGAAATAAGAAAGAGAATGTATAAAATAAAATCAGTGTCAATTTATTTCCATGAACAACTACTTTAATTTTTAAGTGCAAATAAAATGTGAGTGCATGTTTATTTACTTGTTAACGCTCAAAACTTTTAGGAGATGTTATGATCAGTTGTGCATGTAGCATTCTACTTTTAATATCCCAACTCCAAAGTGTCTTCTAATTTGCTTAAGTGGAGGCTTAATATTGTGATTGTCATGGGAACAAGGAAGAGAAGGGTCATAACAATCTATAAAAACAGAACATGGAAATAATGGTAATATGAGCAGCTTATCCCATAGTATAGACAACCTCAGAAGATTTCATATTGAACTTCAATGAATGACCGTTTGCTTGTCAAAATTCTTGAAATGTATGGAAACATTGAATATATGCAACATTCGACGAATAAGCTATAATGTGTAGAGACAAAGCTTTTGTTGGAAACAACAATCAGTATCAAACTGGCTGTCCTTGATGGATTCATAGACAAAGCTATAATCTTTCAATGCGGGACAAGAGGAAATTGAACTTCAACAATACGAGCTTTAAGTTTAAGTACACAATCCATGGCTGTCTTTGAAGGAATCATAGACAAAGGCCAACAAACTGGCTGCATATGGCATTACATAGAAAGCAACTTTCAACAACATCATCATCATCCGATAAAGTTTTCTTGCTAGAAAACCAAATGAAGACGTGCCCCCCAGGGTTTAACATCAGTTTATCTTGTTTGAGATGAAGAATTCTTCATCAACACAAAGAGAGCTTTTCCATGCGGTCAGATCAGATGAAGGTCGCCCCTCCAAACACAAATGAACTATCTGCAGTACAAGATAGCACCGATCAAAGAGCTAATAGAAAGCATATTAGTATGATAACTATCAGATTGTTTTTTTTCTATTTTTGGGTGTTGTTTGTGTGGGGTCGTTCCGAGCAACGGTCTAGTGCTAAGAATATAAACAAAGGTGCCAACTTTCAAATATATAAAAGCAAACTTACATTTGTTTTTTGATTTCACTAAGGTCAATTGGCAAACCTCCCCACAATCACCTGCAAGATCATGTGATGATGGTCAGTAATTAGTAATCTTGTAAGCTTCATAATACAAGGAACAGAGATTGTGAGAGAGTGGAGCAATACCTTGGAGAAATCTCAGCCCTATGTTTTCTGCTACAGCTTTCATTCCTTCTCGAAATCTTCAACTTCAACTCATCAGAGCATGCATTTCTTGAGTTTGTTGGAAGATGATAAGGTCATTCTACCTTAAAAGAGCATGCAATACGCTTTAGTTTTCTTCCATTAGCAGCAGTTACCTTGAAATCTCAAAATACACAATGCATGCCAGATTGGGTCAACTTGGGGTAGTTCCCATTGGGAATCTTACGCAGAGAATCTAGAGATACAACAAAGAAAAGAATTCTAATGAAATGGAACTGTAGTTCGGAAGTGAAAGGCACAGAAAAGGATCAACAGAATTTTACCTTCACGTGTTTTTTCATACTTTTGTTCCTCATCAGATTTTGAAAAGCCAAGTCTAATAGCTATACAATGAGGATTTCAACTCGATTGCTTTCCATTTTCATACATATCTCAGCTCAATAAGATACTCCTAAGTTCAAGACATTAAGAATTGGATCATTTGATTCATCTTAGAAAATGAACAAACTAATTTCTCTAGTTAACCCCAACTCATGTAGCTTCTGAAAACTAATTTCCAATCAACAAGTATATATACATTTTCATCCATCTCAAATTGAATTCATAAATGACGTTTTCAAGTTATTACCTACAGAAAGGAATTTTATGATGAAAGATTACCTAATCATGAATGGACATGTCATACTTGTTATGCTACATTCAGATCTCTTCACCACATTGTCCAAATGCTGGTCTTTTGCTAGAGCTCCACCCGGAGAAGATTTCCTTCCCCTTTGTTTGCCACAATCTGTTTGTAGAAAAACAAAAATCTATATACAACGGTAAACTCTCCTCGGGCAGTGACATGAAAGAAACCTGCAAATGAGAACTGTTTATGAAAAGGCATGTTATCGTGCAGAGTGACTGATAACTCGGCATTTGAGACTAGACAGACATAAGTTGTGATCAGCATGCTCTTGGATGCCGATAAGGACCAGCCCCAGTGAGAAACAAAGTGACAGAATTATCAGAATTTATCAAGTTTAATACCAATAAAATCAAATTTGCAATGCAAGGCAAGATTCTTTTTTACAGAAAAAGAAAATGCTAATGAACTATAGCTGTCGTTCCATTTTGAGCAAATAACGTTTTAGAGTCCTTCAGAAGTAAAAGGCGCAGAGAAATATCACAGACAAGCCTTACCTTCATTTGTTTTCTCCCACTCTCTTCCAGATCAAATTTTGAAAAGCCTGCTTCTTCTAATAGCTTTTTAATATGGATGTTTACTTGAGTGCTTTCACTTCCCGTGCATACCTCAGCACAACAAGATGCTCCTAAATCCAAAGGAGAAATTAATTCTACTGGCTTTAATTAAATCTAATTATTGCAGCTTCATAAAAATAAATCTAACAAATGATAATCCAATTATTAGACAAGATAAACATGGAATAATGACAAGGGACCTACTTGATGCTATGTGCCTGACTTTGACTTGAGAGTGAAATGTCAAAAAGCAAAAACTTTGTTTGATAACGAGCTCATATCATATGATCACTTCTTGGCCTATGAAGATGCAAGGAATGTGAGATATCTTAGCCCAATCTTCTCCCCACTTATTCTCATATCTTTACTCCTGGGCAGAACAACTGGAGATGCTCAGAAAAGAAAGAGTCTTGTGGCAGGAATTGGAGACTCAGACAGCCATAAATATGTATCTGTTGTGAATTCTCAAATTTCAGATGAATGGCATATTATTATGGTAACTACGAGATTGGTTTTTTCTATTTTTGGGTGTTGTTTGTGTGGGGTCGTTCCGAGCAACGGTCTAGTGCTAAGAATATAAAGGTGCCTACTTTCAAATATCAAAAAGCAAACTTTTTCTTTTTCGATTTCACTAAGGTCAATTGGCAAACCTCTCCACAATCACCTACAAGATCATGTGATGATGTCATTAAATGAGTAATCCTGTAAGCTTCATAATACAAGGAACAGAGATTGTGGGAGAGTGGGGCAATACCTTGGAGAGATCTCAGCCCTATGTTTGCTGCTACAGCTTTCATTCTTTCTCTAACTCTTCAACTTCAACTCATCATAGCATGCAGTGTTCTTGAGTTTGTTGGAAGAGGATAGGGTCGTTCTTCCTCTTAGCTTCAGACACTTGTCTAAAGTCATCTCCTTGAGATGAGGAAAGTCTGGACACCGGCCTTCTTGTCTTCATTCCTCCCCACTATGGCAAATGAGTAAATCAGATGAGAAGGCATCGAATAATTGCAGAAAGCAAACCTTTCGGAAGTGAAAGGCACAGAAAAGGATCAACAGAATTTTACCTTCATGTGTTTTCTCATACTTTCGTTCCTCATCAGATTTTGAGCCCAACTCGTAAGAAAAGATACTCCTAAGTTCAAGACATTAAGAATTGGATCGTTAAATTCATCTTAGAATATGAACAAACTAATTTCTCTAGTTAAGCCCAACTCGTGTAGCTTCTGAAAACTAATTTCTAACCAACAAGTATGTACAAGAAAATAGATATGAAAGAGACTAGTTGATACGTTAAAAACTTAAAAGGGAAACAGTGAAGGGGACGACACTGAAAGATGCATATTCAATTATCAAATGTTATAATGAAGCATCAGATCTTCTGCAAAGGTTCAGTTGCTTTGTTTTGCATTTGAATTATAAACATCTAGCTGTGTAATACTTTCTTAACCTACCTGAAAAGTTTTTGAATTGGAAATGGCATCGTATCAAATAAGAACACGAACAGGAACATTGTCCCTAGTAACAAGTACAGACCTGGGCATCCATCAGATATTTCTAATTCTTCAAGAGATAAGTAGTCCATGTTACGAGTAGTAGTGGCCCTTTCATGATGTAGAACCCCACACCCGGACGACAAGCTAAGTCTTTCAAGCAAGTAAGATGAGAAGGCAAGCTTCCTCTTAGCTTCAGACACTTTGTCTAAAGTCAGCTCCTTGAGATGAGGAAAATCTGGACACCGGCCTTCTGGTCTTCATTCCTCCCACTCTGGCAAATGAGTAAATCAGATGAGAAGGCATGGATGTTATCTATTACAACAATGGGGAAGCAAAATAAATAAGGACACTAATAATAATAATATTGATAGTTTAATAACAAAAAATAATATAAAATAATATACTTTCACTTGACAACAGCGCCTAAGAAGCCTTTGCATGTATAAAAATTATCATGTAAAGGGACTAGCCAGGAACAAAACATGAATGGTGAAATTAATTGTGTGTCAAAGGTTCCCACAAAGTTGAAGATTTTGGTGAATATGTGTGATTTGCGGCGTAAAGGAGACCTAATTCCTATATTTCTCCAAGTTGGTTCATTTTGTGTAAGATGAAAAGGGAGAGTGCAGTCCAATTGTTTGTTTATTGCTCAGCTACGTTGCACCGATACGGATATGGGTATGGCGATACGATACGTCGATACGGATGTATTATTTGAGGGATGCCAGTATCTCAACTCAAATCTGAGGGATGTATTATTCAGGAAGGCTGGAGTGAGTTGGCTAACATCAGAAGGGAAGGAATAGGAGGGTTTTTGACAATTATAAGGGATTGGGGATGGAAGAGCTTCTGAATAGGGTGAGGTTCCTATCTTCACCTTGAGCATTGGTTTATTCACAATTCAGTGATGGAAGGCAGCTCAAGGATAATTTCTTTGTTAAAGCTCTTATAGTTGTATTTCTCTTAAGATCAGCTCTGTTCCTGTTCTGTGGTGGACAAGTACTTGTTCACTTCTGTGGTATTTTACTATCTTTTTTCAATAAAAAAATGTTTCTTCTAAATAAACAAGTCATTACTGAAGTGTGCAGCATTAATATTCATTGCATAAGGAACACTATGTGATTCCCTAACCGGAGGAAAATCATAGTATTGTACAAGACCAAGCATGGAGTTTCCTCAACATTGTCTGTCCTAGAACTGGAGCTCTCACAGGTTTTGCATACATATGTACACATTTTCATCCATCTCAAAGGAAACTCATAAATGACGTTTTCAAGTTATTACGTAGGGAAAGGAATTTTATGATGAAAGATTACCTAATCATGAATGGACATGTGATGCTTGTCATGTTAGATTGAGAACATTTTCTTGCTAGAGCACCACCTGGAGAACATTTCCTTCCCCTTCTTTGGCGCAATTTGTTTGTAGAAAAACAAAAATCCATATAGAATGGTAAACTCTCCTCGGGCAGTGACTTGAAAGAAACCTGCAAATGAAGAAATGTTTATGAGAAGGCTTGTCATCCTGAACAGTGACTAATAACTCAGCATTTGAGACTTAAGACAGACATAAGTTGTGATCAGCATGCTCTTGGGTACAGATAAAGACCACCCCAGTGAGAAACAACGTGACAAAATCAGAATTTATCAAGTATAATAAATAAAATCAAATTTGCAATTTAAGGCAAGATTCTTTTCCAATATGTGTGATGTGGGGGATAAGGATACGGCATAACTTAGAACAACCAAGACTTAACAGAGAAAAGGAGAGAGATGATAAACAAAGCTTAAACAAGGTTAATTCCCCAAGAAAATTTTGTAATTGCTGAATGATCTTTCTGCTCAACCGGTTATACTAAGAAAATATACATGCAGTACCTGGGAAATTCCTGGGAAATTCCAAAGATAAATTAATGTTTATAACATACATGCAGTACATATAGTAAAGTAACAACGTTTATAACATACATGCAGTACCTGGGAAATTCCAAAGATAAATTAATGGCATGAACCTATTAAAAAGTAACTGGGAACAATATGAATGATAAATATCATGCTCACATCTTCAACAAGATGACAGCAATAATATACTGCCGGTTTTATCTAACAGGTTATCCATAGCCATTGAATACATTTTTATTATGAAAGAGTACCTAAAAATGTGGGACATTTGATGCCTATCTGTAGGAATGTGTCAATCCAGATATTCCAGGTGAACCTTTCCGTCTCCCCTTGTTGTGACAATTGTTTTACCAAGAGAAGGTGCTGTCCTGCAAAAAGAGTATTAATTATTCAGCATTGAGACTTGCTATAGGATATAAGTTGCGAAGAAATTGAGTCAATAGAAGGAGAGAATTTACTGAACAAAATAATAATAGAAATTGGATTGAGTTTTTGTGTGTTTTTCTGGAAAATGATTCTGATCAGAAAATAGCATGAGACCAGTAAGCAGCAGTGACATTGTAATTCACAAAATTGAGATGAAATAATAATGGAGAACAAAAAACACAAAAACAAAATTCAGCTCAAAAGTAACTGAATATTTGATTATTGACAAGAGCGAGCATGATCTGGGAAGAAGCATTCGATGCTATGTATTTTGGATGCAAAATTGATGCTATGTATCTCAGTTCAAGACATTAAGAATTGGATCGTTAGATTCATCTTAGAATATGAACATTTCCTCTCCTCGGGCATGGTTGCCTACACAAGTTGCTTTGACCTCCAAAAGTTAATGCTATGTATTTTGGCAACTGTAAAAGTTAATTGGATGCAAAATTGATGGCAAATTTGGGGCAATTCAACAAATTTGTGGACATAAAAATAGTTTAAAATGTGTATTTCGGTTTATTTGGATAGTGAATTTCAGTTTTTGTGTTGAATTAGAAGAAAAGCAGCTAAAGCGGTTATTTGAAGTACATACCTGACCAGAGTTTATTTGCCTCTATGTGAGAAAGAGAGAGGTCATATCATCATATGATGACTTCATCATTTATCTCGATGCAAGGAATGTGAGATATGCTGGCCCAATGATCTTGTCCCGTCTTATTCTGATACCTTTTCTCCAGGCCAGAACATTTGTGGATTCTCAGGTAAGAAAGAGATGGCGGCAGACCCTCTTCTGGCAGGAATTGGAGATTGTCACACCAACTAATCTTTAGCTTTTGAAGAGAAGTGAGGTGTTGAAGTGCCTCTCCTGGCAAGAATTTCAGACTTTTGCAACAAAAAATAGATAGACTTCGAAGAAAAGTAAGGTGTGCAAGTCCCTTTCCATCCAAAGATTTCAGAGTTGATAATGAAGAGATCCTGAGAGTGTGAAGAGTGCTAGGGAGCAGCTGTTGCTTGAGCAACGTCTCCAAGATTACATCACTTCCCCTGCCACCAATTCTAAATTCTTCAACTGCTTGCAAACCCCAGTTACAGTAGTCTCCCACTGATGAAGATGAAGCCCTCAGTCTCTCACAATTATGAATGTAAAAAACTCGGAGGTTGGGAGGCAAACCCCCATCTTCTGCAACTGACTCCAGATTTGGAAGATTCCTTATATCCAAATATCTTAGGGCTGTGAGGGTCTGAATGCGTTCAGGTAATGACTTCAACTTATTGCATCTCTGAACTTCCAATCGAATCAGGTTAGGAGTGGGCAATCCTCCTTGGGGAAAACACACCAGATTTGGACAGACTTCGATATACAAGGCATTGAGATGACTGAGATTCTCAACCGCTCCTTCTTCAGTCAAGCAAAGCGATTCCAAATTCTCACAATTCCCAATAATAAGTGTCGTCAATTTGGGAAAAATGCCCAAGGGGAAGGACCTCATTGAATCACAGCTATTCTCTATCCACAAACAGTCGAGCGATGTTAATTGGTTGGCCAACATCTCATGAGGTAGGAATTCTAATCTCCTACAATTGAATATCCTAAGTGATGTCAACGTAGTGGGTAGGCCATCTTTAGGGAACGACGACAGCGTTGGACAATTTGAGAGAGTTAAACATTGAAGACGATTGATGTTGGGCAAGCACTGTATGTCATCAAAATTTTGAATGTAAAGTTGGGACAAGAGATTTGTTTCTAGTAATGATAATAGACTTGTTTGGCATCCATCTTCTATAATAAATTTTTCAAGAGAATTGTAGTTGAGACTAGTACTAGTACTAGTAGTAGCACTGGCCCTTTGATCATGTAAAACCCCACACCCTTTAACACGAAGCTTTTTCAAGCAAGGCAGATCACAAGGCAAGCTTCCTCTCAGCTTCGGACACTTTTCTAGAATTAGCTTCTGGAGACGAGGAAAGTCTGGACCAACACTTCCACTTGGTACCCATTCCTCCCACTCTGCCATCTCCTTAAACTCCAGCCTCTCCAACGATTGAAATGGCTGAAATGGCTGACCATACAACTCAGGACCTACCGTCTTAAGAAATTTCATCTTACATATGAAGAGCTCCATAAGATCAGGTAGTTGTCCAAGCGGTGGCAATGAAAAACAATAATGACAATTTTCGAGGCGCATTACTTTTATTTTATGGAAGGTAGAGTCTCCCAACCAGTTTGGGAAGCTGGTCCCGCCATAAAGTTTGACGGTCAATTTCTCCAAATTCATGCAAGGTTGGAGCTTGTCAAGTACATCTCTCACCTTTTCGGAATGATCGGCATCTTCGGAGCCCCATGCCAACTCTAACTCCTTGAGATCTTTCTTGTTCTTCAAATTGGCTTGCAAGGCATCCGTACCGTCAAGAACATTATTAAGCTTCAAAATTGAAAGTTTTCCTCCAAGATGAGACAACTCCCTCAATTCTCCAATAGTCGACCCAATAGATATCCCCACAACAAAAGTAGTCAATGTTCTCAAACTTTTTAGTCTACCCATTTGCACCGGCATCTCTTCAATTTGAGTTCCACTACAATCAAGATGCCTCAAGTTAATCAATTTTCTCATGTCTGTAGGCAATTCAAAAAGAGACCGACAACCTGCCAATAGTAATGTTTGTAGACTATAGAGAGTGCAAACTGTGGCAGGCAACCTTTTGATTCCAGTATTAGAGAGATCCAAGTAGCGCAAATGAATGAGGTTACCAATAGAATTGGGTAACTCAACTATATTATAATATTTTGACAATGTTAGCACCCGTAAACATAATAGAGATGGCACTAACTCATGTAAAACCCTTTTACTTACATAATTTTCATACCATTCTCTTCTTAGAGGTAGGAAGGTTCGCAAATGCTTAACCTCGTATAATGGCTCAAATTTCGCAGCACAATCAAATTGGCCTCTAGCATACGACAAATGCCGAACCCTTTTCAAAACTTCATGTGATTTGTCCCCTTCCCATCTCAAACAGGATTCCTTTGACACAGACATGGCCAAGTCATTGATGAGATCATGCATTGTGAACTTCTCATTTCTTGATCTTTGAAAAAATGATCGTGACAATAAGTTATCAAAATATTTCTTAGTGAGCTCTTCCATTCTTTTCTCACTCTCAGCTTGTGGAATTAAACTTTCTGCCACCCACAGTAGAACTATATATTTCTTTTGGAATTCATAGCCCTTCGGGAAAATTGAGCAATAAGCAAAACATCGTTTTAAATGAGTTGGGAGATAATGGTAACTTAATCTTAGAGCTGGAATTGTATTACATTTTTCAGGAGGTAGCTCCCAAATATTGCTATTTAGTATGCTATTCCATTCCTCATAATTTGTGTTGAAACGCAAGAGGCCTCCAAGTGTTTCTGCAGCTAAAGGTAAACCATTGCACTTCAAGGCAATTTTCTTGCCAACTTCTTGCAGGTGTAGATGTGCACTCAAGTTTCCATTTTCAAAGGCATGTTTTGAAAGTAACAGCCAGCAATCCTCATCGGACAGCTGTTCCAAAAAGTGAATCGGAACAGTGCGTATACGAGCTGCAACACTTTCGTTACGTGTTGTCACAATGACCCAACTTCCACTTGCCCCGGATGCAAAAGGACGTTGCAAGACACTCAAATCACCATAGTTCTCATTCCAAAGGTCATCCAACACAAATAAAAATTTCTTGCCCTTTATTTGTTGTCCTAGCTCAACTTGAAGAAAACTCAGGTCTTTATTATCGTAAGCTTTTGAACTGACTGACTCAAGTAGGGTTTTAGTTA
The DNA here is from genome assembly GCA_020521455.1 of Prunus kanzakura. Classification (NCBI taxonomy): domain Eukaryota; kingdom Viridiplantae; phylum Streptophyta; class Magnoliopsida; order Rosales; family Rosaceae; genus Prunus; species Prunus kanzakura. The sequence goes on from BPUM01000955.1 coordinate 277,152, forward strand.
CCCTAGTAACATCAAAATCTTCCGAAACATAAGCCCAAGTTCTAAGATTAAAATGCTCTTTCACTTTGTCATCATTATAAAGGAGCTGAGCGAGGGTTGTCTTGCCAACCCCGCCCATTCCGACAATGGTGATGACAGATACATTGTTGTTGCTTGCTTCATCAGATAACAAGAGGTTCATCAGCTTTTCTTTATCTCCATCCCTACCGTACACACAAGATTCATCCACCAAGGAAGTTGTTGGAGTTCTTTGTGAAATCTTCCCCCCAACAACACCTTCTCTCAAGCCAAGCACATCCTTTTGTTTTGCGAGGTGTTCTAATCTATCAAACAACTCTTGAATCCTACCATTCATGCCTTGATAAAATGGATTAAGAGAAGTAGAGAGGAAGTTCCACACCTGAGTTTTGACGGTTCGATATTCAGCTTCCACCTTGTATCGCATAACGTCAGCATTTATCTCATCCAGAAGGTCATCCGCATCAAAGACAGCATCTTGAAGCTCATCAAGCCACTCTTTGACGTAAGTGTTCGTGAACTGCTTCTCCTCCGCGTCATTAAGCACTGCATTGAGGCTCAATAGCGTTATCTTCAGTTTCTTTACAAGCGACTCGTCCAGTTTCTTTCCCCGGAACAAGTCCCTGAACTCACGAGAACCAATCTTCTCGCACAGCACCTGCACGGAAGCAGAGAGAAAAGCCTCTCCAACCAAGGCCATGTTTCTATTCTTTGCAAAGGATTTGGACTTGAGTTGAGATTTGAGGCAAGTTTTGCAGCAAAGGATTTGGCTGTTTAGAAGTTGAGTTAAGATTTATGTTGTTCTCACATAGCGCAGCTAGCAGAACTTGGAAATACAGGTAAGGCAGTATGAAAGCTTTTGTGATTGTAATTTTATATTATGTATTTAATAAGTACCGTTGTTTGGCTGTCTTGTCAGTGTTGGAGTTTCTTTGCCCTCACGTCATAGGGACGGTTCGTCAATACCATTAATTAATTCAAATTGTGTAGGTGGGTTCTTGGGACCCACATGGCCTAAGGAATAATACGCTGGTTTGGACTGTTGGAGAGTGGAGGATGACTCGAATGCCGATGATCTCTGTGACTACAGCTCCCAACAAATTTCAATAGATAAGGTAGAGGGAAGAAAAGTGGTGGTTCATTGGTCATTGTGGTAATGGAGTAATCGTGTAGGCTGGTCATTGTGGTGGGAACTCATACGTGGAAAATGACTGAAATGTTCGAGTACAACGCACACTATCAAGTTGCGGGGCATGAAACTTGAGACCATTAGTCTAGAAATCAAGACCATTTTTTATTAAATTAGACCCATTTAATATTTTGTTATGAAGAAAACGTTAGATTTCAGTTTAATAGGTATAGTGCCACGTGGTATTCCGGTACCACTGTATAATTTCTCCAATACATTAATCTCCTCCTATATCTGCTCCCCTCCATGGAGATCATTCATAGAATGGAGCTGAAAAATGCTAGAACATTGTAATTGTAACGGAAAAATATGTAAACTTCATAAGCTATTAAACTTGAACACTAACCTTGTTCTGCCATTTGAATGAACACTTAAGGGAGAGAGATCTTCTCTAAGATAACTGACTGCCTTGGCTCAATATTCTAGAAGAGGTGAATATCTTGATGAGTTGTGTGTATCGGCTCTTAGACAGAGCTCTTCTATTTATTGGTAAACAAAGCTGTCGTCCAAATTGTAGACGACATTCTTAGGTCTAAAGAGGGGGCCTCCACAATGAGAGGACCTCCTTATTTCAAAGCTTTTTTTGTCGTCTAACTCCTTATTTCAAAGCTTGCGATCAATCGAAGCACTTTGCCCCTGCTGCCAGCAGAAGCAACTGCGTTGAAAACGTTGAAAAGATTTTTACGTCCTTTTCTTCTTCCAACTGTCACAAATGGCTTGTCGCATACGGCATATGCGTCAGATTGACGATATCCATGTGTAATCTCAACATTAATTGATGTCCTATTCATTTTGGATGGCTCAATCTGTTACGTTTAAGGAAACACAACTGGAACTGTAAAATATAAAGTACAATCTAGCTAAAGCTCTTTGTTCTTAATGTTGGAAGATTTTTATGGTGGACTTAATTGTGTTGAAAGATTTTTGGTTGGTAAATAAATTTTTATGTGGTCATGGTTTCAAGTTCTTCCTTTTATTTTTGTTTTAGTGTCGGTGGACTTTATCAAAAGTGATTGTAGTAGGCTGGTCATTGTGGTGCAGAACTCAAACTGACAGGCATATGACATATGGTTGAAATATCCGGAGTTTGGAAATTGGTATGCAATTGCATTCTCTTTTTTGGTAAGTTACGGGAATGTAATATCATCTTGTGTAACGGGTATAGCACTGTTTTACTATCCCGACCAATAACACAATAACACACGAAAAAGTTATCTTACGTGTTATTAACCGAGTATAGCAAAAAGCAGTACCCTCATTACATGAGAGTCTCTCTCTTGTGTAAGGTAGATTTTCAAATACTAGGCCCCGTTCGTTTTCTGTTTAATAGGTATAATACTATGTGTCTTGATAGCTTGATACTTGGCAAGTGCCAGGTGGTTTTCTAGTACCGCCCTATAATTTCTCCAGACATTAATCTCCCTCCTATATCTACTCTCCCCATGGAGAATTGTCCGAAGAATGGAGCTAAAAACTGCTTGAATAGTATAATTATAACGGAAAAATAAAGTCACCACAATGAGCCATGAAACTCACTCTAACATCCTCTACTTTCAAAATGTGGACAGGAGAAGTCTTCCTGTAAGTGACCGCAGCGGAATGCCAAAACATATGACAGTAACAAAACATCTTATCCACAACAGACTTTTCTGCTTCCTCATTATTTCAGCTGTCCCTTCTTACAAAAACGAGCTGTGAACTAGAAGATGCTGAAAAACACAGCTGCTCTCTGGAACTTTATCTGTAATATATATTATATATATATGGCACAAATTGAAAAAAAAATTAAAAATCATGCAGTTTTTTAGTCAATGAAATACACATCTATGGACAAACAAATAAACAATGGGAAGAAAGAAATAACTGAAATAACATCACAACTTCTCTTCTTGGATAAATATTGTTCCATATTTAATTTAAGCATGCAGATGCTTCTTGTTTTCCATTTAAGCCATAACCAACATTCAATTATGCTATTATTAACAGAAAATTCGTAGGATGGCATGAATCCATCTCGTGGTGTGTCAAAAACAGGGGGGCTACTAATGTTATCAAAAACAAGTTCGGATCACATGGATTTAAAATGAATGTAGAATTGAGGGCAAATATTTGTTCTGGAAATGAATTCAATTCTGGTCAGTTAAGACATGAAAGAAGGGCTGGCTTTGTCAGCAGCTACCTTCAAAATGTCGAATTGAGTAACGCTTGGGTAGTCCTCAGTGGGGAATGATATAAACAGAAAGAACCAACATATTTTCAAGAAACAAAGACTATAATTCAAGGCAAGACTATTTTCTGACCATATATTGACCATAATTCCTTCGTTCAAAATAAAGACACTAGGTTTTGTTGGAAACAACTTTCAGTATAAAACTGGCTGTCCTTGAAGGGCCAACACTAATAAAGCTATAATCTTTCATTGCGGGACAAGAGGAAATTGAATTTCAATACAAACTTTAACCTCACTGTTTGTACCCAATTTTGGTCAATGGACCAAAAGTGATCACCTTCCCAAAAAAGGAGGGCAGCACAAGCCCAAGCCCAATAGTTGGCTACAGGTGATATTTTTCAGAAAGGCTTTTCCTATTGAAAATAAAAACCAAGACAAAAGAAAAAGAAAGGGCCAAAGCCCAAGGGCAGAGGGCCCAAAACGATTGGACCGCTGACAAGTGAAAAGTCGGAAACTGTTCCAAACCCACGCGAGATTAGAGAAGGAACATCAACATTAAATGACGATTTGACTTTTCCCTCTTCCAGTGAAAAGCCAGCCGCCTAAGGAAGCCTCCAAGCCAGAAGCCAACTTGCACATCAAATCGCCAAGTACGAGACCGCTTAAGACCAGGAAGCCAATTCGAAAAACTGGCGGTTCCCGTCAGAAAGATCGACCTCCCCCTCTATGGACCAGTTCAGAACGTCAAATCAGCAAGCTGACTTTGGATAGCAGGCAAATATCCTTACCCAGTCATCATCATTCGAGAACTCCTCTGCCTCTATAAATAGAAGACTTCCAGCACAGAAGAAGGGGACTCTCTCTCCAAAACCAGACGCAACGTCTTGTAAAACACTCAAAAAAGCACTCAAAGCATTCCAGTTATCTCAGCCAGACTTTAGATAACCAGACGATCTCTGTGTTCATCTTTTTATTTCTCTGCCATTTCCATGGTACGATTAACTTCTGAAAATGTTCAATTTGAATATGTATAATATAGCAGGCTATGAACCTTAGATTGCAGTGATAATGTATTTCTTAGTTTGGAATTAATGAGCATGGATTTCTGTTGCCTTTCTCACTAACTTAAGGATTAAATAAATGAAAACGATGGAACTTATATTTCAAGAAACCTGTTATGCTCATACTTACTTCTATTTCTGTATTTGCGATACTTAAATCATTTCATTTTCGTTTCATTTAAATTACAAATAGCACGAAAGGTTTTTAGCCCGAATCGGGCCATTTAGGCTTGAAGGGTGCAAACCAATCGGGCCCGAAAGTCACACAGTTGGGCCCGAAATTGTGTTTAAAATTATATATACATATTTGAATTTAGGTCCACAAGCCCATGCAGGGTATTGGCTGACCAAGAACTTTGTTTCTTCCCCTTGCTTGGATAGGTGTTGCTCGCACCAACCACGGCCGACATACACGAGAGAAAGAATTGAGAAGTCCTCTTAACCGGGGCATAGAAAAGAACTGAACCAGGCCAGTACCCCACCTGGTGCACGATGGCTTGAACAGAGGTTCAGGAAGAAGGCGCAAACTCTACAGCACACTAACCACACTTGCTCATACCAGGTCTGTTGGACTGGTCGTATAACCAACAGTGGCACGCCTATAAAGCAGAACTCATGAATCAGAGGAAGCTCAACGGTTAAGCCCAAGATGGGGCTGGACCGAACTTCTTATCAACCTGATTCAACTTTCAATCTCGTTGAATATTGAAGTAACATCTGCGCAGGCCAAAAAGACACAATCGGGGCATTGGTGTAGGTCCAGCGATTCCTGTGTTCTTCCGAGCAGGCCCAATACGACGTTAGGCGAAAAGAATACTTAACAGGAAAAGAGACCAACACTCACAATCCATGGCTGCCTTTAAAGCATTCATAAACAAAGTCCAGCAAACTGGCTGCATAGGACATTCATAGAGAGAAACTTTCAACAACATCATCATTATCCGAGAGAAAGCTTTCTTGCAAGAAAACCAAACGAAGACTGTACCTATTGGGTCAACTTGCCATTCCCAATGGGAATGTTAGGCAGAGAGACTGGAGTTCAGGGAAGAGAGACAACAAAAAACAAAATTCTAATGAAATGGAACCTTTGAGAGTCCAACTTGGAAGTTAAAAGGATAAACAGAGGTTTACCTTCATGTGTTTTCTCATACTTCTGTTCCGCGTCAGATTTCAAAAAGCCAGTACTAATAGCTACTCGAGTGCATTCCATGTTCATATATATCTCAGCTCAACACAAGATACTGCTAAATTCAAGGCTTCACCCAGACTTGGAATGTTAGGTTGATCTTAGAATATCAGCAAATTAATTTCTCGCACTCCCCAGCATGCTTGAACTCCTGCACTTCCTTAAAGCCCATTCATGGCTTCACCCAGACTTTGGCTTCGTAAAGCTTCTTCTTTCAGGCATCGATGGCCTCGATCGTCAGATAGTGCAGAGTTCCAGCAAACTCAAGCAGAGCATTCTGCAAGAATTTCAATTAATTGCTTAATAATCTAATAAATTAAAATACAAGCATAATATTGAAGAAATTAAAAGGCAAAAAAGAGTAAAGACCTCCTTCTTGTTGTGGTCTCGGACGGCGAAACGAGCGAGGTCTTCGGTTCCGAGGCTGTTCTGGGAGGCATGGGATTCGTGGACTCAGCCGAGAGTGGCCATGTTTTGGAGTTGGGAGGAATTTGATTCTTTGAAGGATGAGAATACGAGGAAAGGTAAGAGGACGAAGAGGTTGAGTTGCATAAACAGACACAAGGAGGAAGAAGAAGATGGTTTCGATTTCAATTTCGCTGTAGGACACTTGTAGGACGGATGGGAATTTATCCAACAAGAAGACGGTTTCTGACGGACAGATGGGAATTTATTTCTTTCGCTGCTCGGAGTCCTTTTATATACGTGTCATACACGTGTCGCTTTGAGTATCTATCTTTGCTTAGTCGGTTAGCTTTTGTTTTCTTTTCTCCATTTTTCTTTTCTTTTAGGATTAACTACACTTCAGTCCCTGGAGGTTTAGTGTCAGTATCGAAATGGGCCCTAAGGTTTCATTTAAGTCAATATCTTACCCAACATTTCGAAGTATTACCAATTTACACCCTCTGTTACATTGACCGTCAAAGTCAGACGTTAAATGCTGACGTGGCAGGTGTGGGACCCACCTCATACCCAAACAGCAGTTAGAAAGAGACGACACGAAGGGCAATTTCGGCCAAAAAAAAAAGACCAACGTTTGCCTTCTCTCTCCAAGGCACGCGTTCCAAGGGAATGCCTCGATTACCCAGACTGAGTTTTGTTCGTGTATTGAGAGAGACATAGAGGAGAGAAGAGGGTTTGTTCGTGTTTTGGAGAGCAAATATTTGAAATAGACTGCAAAAAGAGAGGAAAAAAGTTAAGAGGAAACTGACGAAGAAGATCCGATTGGTTGGCCGGAATGGATGAAGAGGTGTCGATGTGTTGGTGCGGAAAGGCTGCTACAATTCAAACGTCGTGGACAGATTCGAATCCTGGGAGGCGATTTTCCATGTGTGCAGCAAAGGTACGTGAGACTAACAAGGGTTTTAAGGGTTGTCAATTCTGGGCATGGTTTGATCCGGTCAAAGGCAGTGATTCCCGGGCTTCTAAAATCGCGGAATAGGCTGGAGAAATCAGTGGCCAATGCAAGACAAAGAGAAAAGGTTGTTTGGGTGTTATTGGTGGCTTCGTGGGTTCTATTTGCAAGCATCATTTTGGAAGGGATGTGTGGATGTGGAGTGAACAAAAAGAGGAGCTTGGAATTAGCTTCTGCCATTGAATGAATTGTTTGTGGGTTATGTTTGTGATTCCGTGATTCTGTAAGTTTGTAAGTCTTGGGTTGTTAGTAGCATTTTGTAATGGTTTAATTGTTATGTACGTGTTTAGGGTTTTAGGGTTAAGGGTTATGGGGTTTAGCTTAAGGGCTTAATCACAAACTGCCATGTAACTTGATGAAGTGAATGGAATGGCAAAATTTGTAGAGAATTACATTTAAATGAAGTGATTGGCCATCATAAAGAGTATGCGAATGAAGTGAATGGCCATCTAAATCTGTGTGGTAGTGAAATAATGCAAAGGAATGCCAAAAATAATGTAAAGAGAAGTTAGAAAATTAGCCCAAATCAATCAAGTGAATGGCCAATGATGCTTCCCAAGTGGCAGTCACCTTATGCAAAAGAATGGCAAAAACAATGTAGCAGGGAAGTTAGAAAAAGAATGGACTTGGAACAATCAAGTGAATGGCCAAAATAATGAAGTACAATGCCAACCCAAAAACTCAGAAAATTATGCATTCAAAATGGGCTCAAAATAGCCAGATAATAACATTGCATATCGTACATATTTCATGTCCATTCAATATGATTCCAAAATGGCAGTTTCAGTGGATGTATTTGCATTCATAGTGGTTGAGGCTTATGTGAATGCCATTACATCCATCAAAAAAAGTCAGTACTTAAGTTACACAGGACCAATTTATCAAAAACAAAAAGCTCCTAATCACAAATTGCCAGTCTAACAAAAAAAGGCGAGTCATCAAATTCCTTTAACAATGAGCTTCAATCTACAACATTTGATCCTGCAGTTGAAACAGAAGTTGATGGACGAGGACATGAAGTTGAGGCCGGTTGTGCTTCAGAAGTGGCACGTCCTTTCTTACTTGGTTTTGGCTGCAAAATGTTCAGGATGTTAACCTTTTATTTGGATATTTACGAAAATTGATAATAACCATCATAAAGACAAGTTACTTACCAGAGGCTTCCCTTTTTGCACACGCCTAGGAGGCTTGGATCTTTGCTTTAGGGTGCTTGGACCACCAGCTGGAGTGGATGCGGCAGATGGATCAATAGTGGTCTACAACATAAAAATGCTTGTTAGTTAGCAACAAAAGCTTAGGGTTATTAAGGGATAAAATTGAACAAGATGAAGTTACTATACCTGGGTATTTTCAGTACCCCTCTTCCTCTTAGTTGTAGGTTTGGGTTTGGGAGGAAGATTCCTATGACAAGTCCTCTTATTGTGCCCCTTTTTACCACATTGACCACATTTTACAGAGTCCTGTGTGTTGGGAATGTGAGACAATGAAGTTTCAGCTTAGTTGCTTGACGCTCTCATCTTCATTTTCCTCTTGTGCTCTCCCTCTTCTTTGTGTCTACATTTTCTTGGCCTTCCAGGCTGTTTAGAGTAAGACGGAGGAAGACATGGCGGAAAGTCACTCTTATCTCACATATCCATCCCATTCATAGGCAGTATGAGATTATCATATGTCTTGAAGTAAGTTGTTGTCAAATAGCAGTCTTCCACAAAATCCATGACATCAACACCCCCTTTATAATTTATGGCTGTAATAGCATGAACACAAGGCCATCCCTGCAAATCCCAAGCTCTGCATGAACATGTCCTCAAATCCAAGTCCACAATATATTGTGCATGGCCACCAGCTGACACTTGGAATTTACCTCCACCTGACCACATTGCCACACAAGCACCTGCCTTGGCTTTATTTCCCTCCACCTTCTTCAATATTCTTGGGCAGATAGGCCTGTTCCATTTCAGCATTTTTTCCCTTCTTCCTTGTATTCTCCTCATCAGCTTACATCTAATATACTCAAACATTGACAGAATTGGTCTATCCCTACATTCCAATATGGTAGCATTGAAAGACTCGCACAGATTATTCAACAACATGTCACACTTCAAATGAGTGTTGAAGTGTGACTTGGACCAATGCCTTGGAGGTTTATCTGGAGTGGTTGGCCATTCATATGCATCCTTGGACAGGTTTTTCAGGTCTTCCATGGCCTTTGTAAAGTGGGGGACAGTGGTTGCATATGATGCTTCCCAAAACTTGTCTCTCAGGCTTTTTGCTTTGAATAATATCCTATAGTTGAAAAACAAGTGTCTTGCACAGAACCTGTGGTCACAATTAGGGACCACTTGCTCAAAAGCAGGCAATAAACCTTTTTGTTTGTCGGATATAAAGGTGAAGCCAAATTGATTTACAATTTGACAATCCTTCACCAATAGCTCCAGAAACCAAATCCAAGATTCCTTGCACTCTGATTCCACAACTGCATAAGCAATCACCCAGGTTTCATTGTTGGCGTCTATACCCACAGTAGTTAACAGTTGCCCTGCATAAACACTCTTCAAAAAGCACCCATCTAAACCTATAATAGACCGACATCTAACTCGAAACTCACAATTCATTATAAAAGCCAAACTTTCACTCCACACCAAACTTGAAACTGAGACTCTCTATTTGAAAGTTTCACTCTGAAACATCAGCTGCTAAGAACCTTACAACAGTAAGCCATACGTACCGTAGAAAGGTTCTCCATATCCTTTCGGCCGAACTTCCCAACTCATATTCTTCAAATCTTTCGTCTTCACTCCGTTTTTCCTCTCTTTTTGCAGTCTATTTCAAATATTTGCTCTCCAAAACATGAACAAACTCTCTTCTCTCCTCTATGTCTCTCTCAATACACGAACAAAACTCAGTTTCTGAGTTTCTTTGATTTTTCCAAGTCTGGGTAATCGAGGCATCGCCTTGGAACGCGTGCCTTGGAGAGAGAAGGCGAACGCTGGTATTTTTTTTTTGCCCGAAATTGCCCTTCGTGTCGTCTCTTTCTAACTGCTGTTTGGATATGAGGTGGGTCCCACGCCTGCCATGTCAGCATTTAACGTCTGACTTTGACGATCAATGTAACGGCGGGTGTAAATTGGTAATACTTCGAAATGTTGGGTAAGATATTGACTTAAATGAAACCTTAGGGCCCATTTCGATACTGACACTAAACCTCTAGGGTCTAAAGTGTAGTTAATCCTTTCTTTTCATTCAAGCGTTGTCTGCAAGCAAATAAAATTAAATAAATAAGTTCCCGGATTCGGTTCTCATTCCATAATTTCCCTATCTAAGTTCCCGGATTTATAACTTCTCTTATTTGTAGTAAGTAAACGTGCCATAGATTAAAAATAAAAAGAAAGACATTTTAACATTTCTCTTAAAACTAATCATATAGCATTGGAAATAAGAAAAAGAAAGTGTTCCATACACTACAATTTTAAGTGCAAATAAAATGTGAGTGCATTGTATATTTTACTTGTGAATGCTCAACAATTTTAAGAGAAATCTTATGATTAATCGTGCATTAGCACTCTAATTTTAATATTCCAACTCCTAAGTATCTTCTAATTCGCTTAAGTGGAGGCATAATATTGTGATTGTCATGGGAACAAGGAAAAGAAGGTTCATAACAATCTATAAAAACAAGAGGAGGAAATAATGGTAACATGAGCAGCTCATCCCATTGCATAGACAACCTCAGAAAATTTCATATTGAACTTCAATGACTGTTTTCTTGTCAAAATTCTTGAAATGTATAGAAACATTGAACATTTGTAACATTCGACAAATAAGTTATAATGTGTGGAGACAAGATCGAAAATTCAAAATAACACTCGCTTTTGTTGGAAACAACAATCCGTATCAAACTGTCTGTCCTTCAAGGGCCAACACTTATAAAGACTACGCCAAAGCTATAATCTTTCAATGCAGGACAAGAGGAAATTGAATTTCAATACGAACTTTAACAGGTTTAAGGAAACAATGCATGGCTGTCTTTGAAGGATTCATAGACAGAGGCCAACAAACTGGCTGCATATGACATTCATAGAAAGGAAATTTCAACATCATCATCATCATCATCTGAGAAAGTTTTCTTGCAAGAAAACCTACAGAAGACATGCGCCATAGGGTTTAAAATCACTTGATCTTGTTTCAGATAAAGCATTCTTCATCAACACAAAGACAGCTTTTCCATATGGTCAGATCAGATGATGGCCGTCCCTTTAAACACAAATCAGCTATCTGGATTGCAAGATAGTTTACTATCTTAAACTCACATAAAGTGGTCTTCTAATCATTGTCGGATTGCAAGAATTCTTGATTAATCAAGGACTCAAAACAATCTCATCCAGTAGACCTTGTATCAGTGTTTTAATTGGATTACAAGGCTAAAAGGGTTTCTAGTTCTGTTAGAATTGGGATTCACTGTTCTATTGCAATAAGGATACTGATCGGTGCATAATTACTTATAATTTTGTATCCTTCTAACTTATTATTTGGTTATGTTTTTGAGTTAAACTTGTGCTTTTAATAAGTTTTGTGTTTGTTTCAGTGTAATAAGCTTGAGACTCATTAAATGCATTTTGGAGACAAGTTAGCTCAAAACGGTGTTTGCAGATCAGTCAACTTCACGGATTGGAATGTACTTGCTCAAGAAGAACTAGATAACGACCCATACATCATTGGAAATATGTGGGAGTCTAGTTTTTGGATCATTTTACGGTTCATGATTCCGAGTCTCCTAGAGGAAGTTATGCAAGTTTTGGCAGCTTATGGTCAAATTCAGCAGCATCTGCGTTACTGGGCCAAAAATGACATTTGAAGGTCTTTCCGATTTTTTCTTGAGTTGGGCTGCATATGCTTAGAAAGATAATTCAAAGGGTTTGAAGATCCAGATTTTTCCAGATTTTGTAGGACGGAAGATCAAGCCCAAAAAGAAAGGAAAGGAAAGATATGAAGTCAATTCCAGTCTATTTTCGGCAGTCAACTTGCAAGGCCCAAAACGTATACTTGTACTGCTCAGATAGGAATGAATTCTTCATAAAAGTTGTTTCAATGGGTGTTTATTATGACATATCCAAATTTGAGCCCCATGGGATACATATTGAAACCTCAGGCCTTCCTACACCAAGCCTGGTTCAGAAGAATCTTTTTTTTCCAGCAACCAAAAGAAAACCACATGGGTTGGCAGCAAAAGGCAGCCACCATTGAACACCTTTGAAAACCCATGTGAAGAAAGCTTGAGGTGCAGCAGCAAAAGAATTATGGGATGGAATTGATTCCAACCACACTAACATAGAGAAGATGAAGTGGGAGTTATGGATTGTATTAAAAGAGGAATGGTGATGTTGGAATTCATCATGATGTTCCTCCCTCTTAGCCTTATGTTGGCACTAGAACTTGAACAGATAAAGATGAGTGCAACTTACAAGTGTGGTAGACGATCTGGGAGATCGATTGAGTGATAGATGGAGATTCTTCCTGTCTTCGGATGCTGATCCTGAATAGAAGGAAGCTTAAGCCTCGTGAGGTCTATGGAACCGGTGTGGAACCAGCCTAAGACCCTCCGATGCCAAAGTAAGATTGTTTCTAAGAGCTCTTGCTGTTGACCATATAAAAGTATAAAAGTCAAGCTGAAAAGTCTTACCCCTGTATTGTAGTGAAGGGGCTTATTTATAAAGGGAGTTTTGGATGCTCTTAGCACTCACTTTCGATGTGGGACTCGTGGGAGGGCCCTATGAGGTTGACACGAGTCCTTAGATATTTCGGGCGGTTGCTTCGAGGTTGATTCTGCAGAATCGGTAGGGGGTACCGATTGGACACTGTGTCGGGCCTGTAGGGACTGTTTGCTGCTTTGAGACAGTTCCATCGGTAGACGATGCCGATTGTTCGAGGCCTTGGGTACTTGGGTGAGTTTATAAGACCCACGTGTCGTCGAATGAGTGGAGGGTCAGATGTGGTACAAACAGTAGTCCCCCAAGTTGCCGATTGAGAAGCTTCTCGGTTGGGGACTTGAATCTGTCCTCGGTATTCTGATCCGAACACGATGGTCTCGGTGATGCCGATGGTGGTATGTAGTCCCCCAAGTGCCCGAGTGAGTGAGTTTTGAAAAGCGACGGCATCAGGTACCGAATGGTTGGAGAGGCCAGTGGAAAGCCATGGATGGGCGCCTACCGTTCGGCACGAGAGGTGGTTGAGAAAATCAACCAATGTGCGCCTACCGTTCGGCACGAGAGGTGATTGAGAAATCATCCTTTGTGCGCCTACCGTTCGGCACGAGAGGTGATTGAGAAATCGTCCAATGTGCGCCTACCGTTCGGCACGAGAGGTGATTGAGAAATCAACCAATGTGCACCTACCGTTCGGCACGAGAGGTGATTGAGAAATCAACCAATGTGCGCCTACCGTTCGGCACGAGAGGTGGTTGAGAAATCATCCTTTGTGCGCCTACCGTTCGGCACGAGAGGTGATTGAGAAATCGTCCAATGTGCGCCTGCCGGTCGGCACGAGAGGTGGTTGAGAAATCATCCAATGTGCGCCTACCGTTCGGCACGAGAGGTGATTGAGAAATCATCCAATGTGCGCCTACCGTTCGGCACGAGAGGTGATTGAGAAACATCCAATGTGCGCCTACCGTTCGGCACGAGAGGTGATTGAGAAATCATCCAATGTGCGCCTACCGTTCGATAGTGGAGTTGTGCGCGAAGGTGGCGAGATCTGCCACGTTCAGGAAGTTTAAGCGTCTCAACTGATAATGTCTGCTCGTCTCTATGCATGCGTGACACGTGTCGGCATGGCTGTGAAGGGTCGCGTCGTTTCGTATCCCGATGCGTCGCTTCAGTTCCCGATGCTAGATCGGCTTTATAAACATGAGAAGTGGACGAGGGTTTGAATACTTGGAGTTTTTGAGAGCAAAGGGAGCTTGTGAGAGGCGATTTCCGGTGAATTTGCAAAGGCTGAGCAGGCGATTTCCGGCGAGCGTGAACAAGGCGGAGGCGATTTCCGGCGAATTTGAACCACCGTGCAAACAAGGTATGTTGTTTTGCCTTTGATTGTGTATGAATCAAAGTGTTGAATTCGATGAATTGCGTTTGAATAAAGCATGAACAAGTATGAACGAGTATGAACATGGGTGTCTAGGTGGTAGAATAGGAATTTGATTCTAGCATAGCACTTAGTTGTCCTTCGTTTGTGTTTGTAGATGTCAGATACCGAATCCGAGGGTAGACGTAGTCCGAGGGCATTTGAGGATGACTCGTCCTCGGGGAGGTCGGCCGAGGGGAGTGAGAGAGCCGATTCTGGGAGCTCTTCAGGCTGTGAGATAGTGGAGGGAGCTGGAGTGCGTACCGAAGCTGGGGGCACTTCAAGGAGAGTGGCTGAAGGTAGTGAGGCGTCGACTTCGGGTCGTGAGGCCGAAGAGGGGGTTGTGTCTGTTGCTGCTCCTGGCCAGGGGGTGCTGAGGGTTGTGAAGGGCAAGCAACGGATTCCGATGGCGAAGCCCAAGGAACCTTTGTTCGGAGTAGATGAGTTAGAGCCGAACACGTTGACCGAATCTGAACTGGCCAAGATTCGGGCGGAGTATAATATTCCGGAATCGGTAGGGATGCGAATTCCGGGGCCCTTGGAGTCGCTTAGTGACAATGACTTGAACAGATAAAGATGAGTGCAACTTACAAGTGTGGTAGACGATCTGGGAGATCGATTGAGTGATAGATGGAGATTCTTCCTGTCTTCGGATGCTGATCCTGAATAGAAGGAAGCTTAAGCCTCGTGAGGTCTATGGAACCGGTGTGGAACCAGCCTAAGACCCTCCGATGCCAAAGTAAGATTGTTTCTAAGAGCTCTTGCTGTTGACCATATAAAAGTATAAAAGTCAAGCTGAAAAGTCTTACCCCTGTATTGTAGTGAAGGGGCTTATTTATAAAGGGAGTTTTGGATGCTCTTAGCACTCACTTTCGATGTGGGACTCGTGGGAGGGCCCTATGAGGTTGACACGAGTCCTTAGATATTTCGGGCGGTTGCTTCGAGGTTGATTCTGCAGAATCGGTAGGGGGTACCGATTGGACACTGTGTCGGGCCTGTAGGGACTGTTTGCTGCTTTGAGACAGTTCCATCGGTAGACGATGCCGATTGTTCGAGGCCTTGGGTACTTGGGTGAGTTTATAAGACCCACGTGTCGTCGAATGAGTGGAGGGTCAGATGTGGTACAAACACCTTATAAATAGAGAAGTCTTCAAGCTTCAAAACACATCCCCAATGGGGGGAGCTCTCAAACACTCCTCTAGAGCTCCCCTCCCTTCTCTCCCTCAAATTCTCTTAGTTTCTCTTTCTAGTTTTCAATTGTTGTAATGAAATCTTTGTGCTGAAATTCTCCTTAAGTTTTTCTTAGTTCCACTTTACTTTTCATTGTTATGTAAATTCTTTTCTTTAGTTTCAAGTTTGATTAGTTTCCAAGTTTCCATTATGGTTTTTGTTCTTATTAATTATGCTTATAAGTTAATATGCTAGTTTGAATGATTGACCACCATTTAGGTTTGCATGTTAGCTATCTTGGTTTGAATTAAGAGTAGACACCATGCTTTAATTAGAATTGAACTATGAATAGGAAGAGTATGTATGGACATTCGACAACAAGGATTAGATACATACTTGGTTGTTTAAATTGTTCTTCTATGCTTAATGGATTCCTAATGCTTAGTTTAGGTTAGACAACAAATGATCAAATTAGGGAATTAGGAATACAAAGTTAGGACCAAACAACATGGCTTAATCATACTTTAGCTAGAATCAATCCGTTAATCTAGTTGAACTTGGGAACTTATTTGCTTGAGTTATTTTCTTTTCTTTCCTTCTTGTTTTATTTATTTTCTTTCTTGTTTTTCTATTTTGTGTAGGAAAACTGAATTGGATTATTCAATCACCAATCCCTGTGGAATCGACCTCGTACTTACATATGCTATACTACCGAACGGCTCGTGCACTTGCGAGTATCACAAGTTGAGGATGCAGCTGAATCCATTTTGGTGCAGCTGAATCGACGCAACAAGTTTTTGCTAACATTGCTTGATTCTATTTGGTTTTCCTACTTTTTATTTATTTTTATTTATAGCTGGACAGTTTCATGTTTTAAAGTTAATGACGTTAATTGACAAGTTGTGTTTGTAGTCCAACGGAAAAGGACAATTGCCCAACAAGCAAGAGAACTGGGTTTAAGTCCCAGCTTACACAACCCATTGGTGTTTGTTACTTTGATGCATGAAATTGGATGTGTGTTGATTTTCCTTTTCATTTTAGTTTTTATTTCCTCATCCTTTTAATTCTATTTCAAGTTTTCTGTGTTTGTTTTAGCAATTTAGAATAGCTCAATAATAAAAGGAAAGAGAAGGCAACTTCAATCATAAAGATAGGAAGTGTGGAGTAGTGGGAGAAGTCGCGACCTCCAAATGCATCACGCTCGACCTAATCGCTTCAAGGGGGAGTATTCCAATCCTTTCTCTTTAGTTGTTTTGTTATTATTTCAATAATTTTAATTTTCTATTTCTTTTATTAAAAAAAAAATTATATGAGCTGACTCGTGGTAACTCCAGTGAGCGTCTCCGTCAATACAGTGTCTAGGAGTTCTTTAGGCGATACCTTTGGTGTCTAAGAAGTTTGGGTTTTAAGCAGGACCATTGTGACCCCTCCAACCTTCTCGGAACCCCTGGCTTTGTTTTCTGAGGCCCTTAACTGGTCATCCGTGAGTTGCTTGTATATTCGTGTGTTTAATTTGTTTGTTTGTTTTGTAATTTTTGTTTTATAATTATTTTATTTTTGTATTCTTGTGTGTTTTGTGATTTTCATTTGCTTTAATACCTTCATTTGTTATTATGACATTGCTTGTGCCTAAATTTTAAACATTGAAGACAATGTTCATTTCTAGGTTTGGGGGTATTGGAGTTTAGTAAGTAATTTTTTATTTATTTATTTATTTTTATTTATTTTGTTTTTCCTTTTTATTTTGAGTCTTGTTTTGTTTTTATTTTTGAGTCACTTTCCGAACACATATGATGAGATTGTGATAAATGTTTGCATGACTTAAATGAAAATTTGATTTCATTTTATAAAAAACTAAAAATTAAAAAAGTTTGGCATCATTCTAGCATGATATGTTCGAAACCTTTGCACTTGCCATTTGTTTCATAATTTTCCAATTAAAGGATTTGCATGACCCAAAGAATTGTATCAAGCATAAATTAGACTTATATAACCATATAATGTGAGCTTTTGAGCCTTGTGCTTCATTTCATGAGTGTTATACACATACTCTTATTTTCTTGTCATCAATGTTGTTGTTTGATCTCATTATTCATTGATTTGGTTGAACACTTAAAAGTCATTCATTCTTATGCAATTTGATTTCATGACATTTGAGAAATGATATTAAGGCTCTCTTTGAGTCGTTTGCGCCTTTCAAGCTAACCGTATGCATGCTTAAGCATGATTCTCCATTGTAACCACTTTGAGCCTACATGTAAGCCTTTTCTTTCATTTACCAATTACAATTCCTAGCTTTAGCCTGAAAAACAAATATTTACCATTCTAAGGAACTCATGAGCTTTAATTTGGATGTTTTTTTCATGCTAAGTTTGGGAATGGATATTACATTTAAATAAAAAAAGAAAAAAGAAGAGAACTTCACTCAATTGGTGAAAGAAAAGAGAAAAGTTGTGGTATGTGGTGGTTGAATGAAATTTCATTTTTGGGTTTCTTTATTGGCCTCAAAATAAATTGGTGTTTGTTCAATTAAAGGAAAGGAGTATGAATCAATGTAAATGAAGGTATAAGGAGTTTTGATCATGCAAAAGAAAAAAAAAATCTAATCATGATGATTCGAAGTTTTGTAAACAATTATTTTATGCTCTTACATTGCGAGTTCCTTTGACTTTGTATTATCCATACCTTTCATTTCTTTCTCACCTTATACCCTTGGCCCAATTACAACCTATCTTAAAGACCTAAATTGATCTTAAATGTCATGTGGTTGAATTGCATGCATTTTCTTACTTTTAAGTGTTTGACATCCTTCTTGAGATCATATTAATGCAAGTTCTTCATCTTCCTATTTTGAGTTAATAAGTCCTTTATGGTTTAACTCTAATCTCATGTTTATAACTGAGTGATGCATTGTAGCCTTGTTCTGAGTGATTCATTTGTGAGAGGACAACTTTGGTGAGATTTGAAGTTGAACTTGTGCTTTGTATGATTTTTGAAATTGTGTAAAAACTAAGATTGGGGAATTTGTTGCATTTGGCTATCACACTACTACACTTTGAGCATGTTGTGTTTTGAACTTTGCCACCCTGTAAATATTGACCAAAACTGAGCTTTTATTGTTAAAACTTTTGAGTCATGTGCATAAGTCATTTCTCTTCAGAAAATGTTCGGGAAGATTGTTTTGAGTCTTATTTTTGTTTTGTTTTTATTTTTGTTTTTGTTTTTGTTTTTATTTTTGTTGTCTTGCTTAAAGGAATAACACAATTTTTTTTAAGTTTTCTAATTACTTTGTTTTACAGAGTCAGTAAAACGTTTGTGGGTATCGTATCTGTTAAACCCTCAGGAGACACAACTCCTCCTACAATGTGTTTTTCAGTTAATCACAACTCGATTGAAACTCTCATTGGCTCTAACTACACCAAATGGCGAGAAGATGTAGAAATTGCTCTAGGTCTGCTGGACTATGAGATGGTCATTGAAGAAGAAGCTCCTGCAAAACCTGCTGCAAATGCATCTGCTGAAGCAAAGGCAAAATATGCCAAATGGGTTAAGGCAAACAAAATGGCTATTCTAATCATGAGAAGGTCAATTTCACCATCTGTCAGGGGAAACATTACACCATCTGATAATGCTAAGAAGTTTATTGATTCTATCGGGGAGAAGTTTCAAGAATCGGAAAAGGCTGAGATTGGAACTCTAATGGGACAGCTCACTAACGCAAAATACAATGGGGAAAGGTGTGCGAGAACACACATACTGAATATGCTGGAAATTGGGAACAAACTGAAGGCACTCTATTGGTGGTCGCAAATCTCACGGCCTGGTGCTTCGGGCCTAGGGGATATGCGTCGACACGTGACGTCCTTCTTTTGGATGCGGTGCGGTTGTGAGTGGGCGTGCCAGCACGGTCTACTGTGTGTTGAGAGAGTGATGTGTTTGGGTAAATGGTTAAGTGGTGCGCCTGTTTGAGTTCGACATCTAATCAAACGACTGTGGCCGAGAGAGGAACTGATCTCGGCCGTCAGGTTCACGGCCTGAGCTATAAGGCCGTTTAGTGGTGGTGTTGATAGTGGGTTTTAAGTGGTGCTCCGGCGCGTTGCTCAGAGAGCGACGGTCGTATGATATATGGGGTGGATGAGAGAGTAACAGAGATGGTGCTCCGGCGCCTTGAAGGTCAAGGGTCGTATGATATATTGATGAATTGATTTTTCTTACAATCTATCACTACTCATAGTAAAGCAAGTAAAGGTATTGAAAGTGCATTACAAGAAATAAAAGACAGGAAAATATAATTTGCTCTGTGGGAGGCTTTTGGTTTGGTCTTTGAACCCTTTGAATGTAGCTTGAACTTGGTTTTTATAGGAGAGGTCCTGGAGGGACAATCGAGGCTGAAAGATCTGCATGGTGGAGCCTGATCAGAGCAAGTGGGTAGTCAAATTGGCATTTGGGATCGTGAAGCATGGTGGTGTGACCCCCATAAATCCCGGTAAATCTCGGCCACCGCCCTGATCGTGGGTTCTGCGCCTTTGGCTGTGGGAACGCATTTAATGCCCTGGTCTAGTGATTGGTGGCCTGACCTCTCAAGTTGTAAGAATATTTATGAGAATGTTTGTGCCTAACCACCATGATTTCCTTCACCAAAACCTGACTTCAGTCACTTCCCTTCTTCCCTCGTGCATTAAATGTTCTTTTGTGGCTAGTGGGTTTGTTGCAATAGTCAGAGGCATTACTTCATTAAATGGGGTGTGGGGCCCTGATGCCACGTGGCCATGCCACTTGGCCCTCCATCTTGGCCGTCTATTTTGGAGAACAATTGCTCTGTTCGGCCTCGGCCCATAATGCCGAGGCCGTGAGGGTTTCGCCTTCACACTTTATCTTGGTTCTATGAGGGAGTGATCAACACCATGCCATGCTTGGCTCTCCTGGGCAGGTATTGAGGCCGAAAGGAAATCCCTTCGGTCGGCTTTCTCGGCCGAGATTTACTAGGCACAAACACACTCAAGGTTAATGTGGATGAAACCTTGATGGTGCATTTTGCTATAAACTCTCTGCCTAGTACTTTCAAGCATCTTAGAAGCACATATGTAGCTCAAAAGGAAAAATGGACAGTAACTGACCTCATAAGCATATGTGTGCAAGAAGAACAAAATATGAGGAAAGATAAGGCTGAAGAAAAGATTAATATGGTTCAAAATAGCTTAAGAAGGGATTTTGGAAAAGGCAAAATCGCTGGAAAGAAAAACAAGGAGGAAAAGGAAACTAAGGGACTAAAACCAGAAGGACTCAAGTGTTATTTCTGCAAGAAGTTTGGTCATATGAAGAGGAATTGTGATAGGTACAAGCGTTGGTTGGACAAGCAAAAGGCTAAAGTTATGACTGATCAAGTACATGTTTGTTTTGAGTCTAATGCAATTGAGATTTCTTCATATTCATGGTGGATAGATAGTGGTGCATAAGTTCATGTGGCTAATTCCTTGCAGGGGTTCAAAACAAAGAGGCTGCCCAGCAATGCTGAGATGAAGGTGTTCGTGGGAAATGGAGAAAGAGTGAAGGTGGAGTATATTGGATTAGCTAAGATCGAGTTGGAGTCTGGTTTTATTTTGGAGTTAGAAGATGTAGTTTATATTCCTTCTATGAAAGGGAATCTTATTTCAGTTAGTAAGCTTGTAAAATCAAACTTACAGTTTGAGTTTGATGAGTCTGGATTCTCCATTTTCAGAAATAAAGTTATGCTTGGTAATGGTTTTCTAGATGATGGCATGTTTCGTTTGAAATGCAAGAAACAAATTCCAAGCAATACTAATCTAAGCATCAATGTGATAAGCACTAAAAGAAAAGTAGATAACGAAGAATCATATAGACTTTGGCACAAGAGACTAGGACATGTCTCAAATGAAAGAATGAACCTGCTAAACAAAGAAAATCTGTTGCCACCACTTAACCACCATGACAAAGACAATGTTTGCATTGAATGTGTTAAAGGAAAGTTGACTAATTTGAGGAAGAATGGTGCTACAAGAAGTGAGAAACTGGTGGAAATTATACATACAGACATATGTGGTCCTTTTCCCACTCAAACGCATGATGGTTTTAAGTATTTCATAACCTTCACAGATGACTTCTTAAGATATGGTTATGTATACTTAATATCTGAAAAATCCAATGCATTAGACATGTTTAAAGTTTACAAAGCAGAAGTAGAAAACCAGTTGGATTCGAAAATAGAAGTGGTAAGGTCAGATAGAGGAGGTGAGTTTTATGGTAGATTTGATGAGAAAGGAAGAAATCTTGGACCTTTTGCCAAGTTTTTACAAGAAGAAGAAATTGTGGCTCAATATACTAATCCAGGTACACCACAACAAAATGGAGTGGCAGAGAGACGAAATAGAACATTGATTGAAATGATAAGAAGCTTAATGTGCTGTTCTAAGCTCCCAAAATTTCTCTGGGGAGAGTCCTTGAAAACAACAAACTATTTGCTGAACAGAATTCCTACGAAAAGTGTGAACAAACTCCCTTATGAGATATGGTGTAATAGAAAACCAAGCCTCTCACACCTCAAAATCTGGGGAAGCAAGGCAGAAGCAAAGTTCTATAATCCATCAGAAAAGAAAATATATTCCAAGACATTTACTTGCTACTTCGTGGGATATCCAGATAGAACAAAAGGGTACAGGTTTTACTGTCCCAACAATACCACAAGGTTCATGGAAACACAGAGAAATTTTCATTGAGGATGATGAAATTTTGGAAGGTGAGGAATTTACAGGAAAAGAAAATCTGATAAGAGAAACAACAGTCTTGCCATTCACTGATTCGAGTGACAAACAAGTCTCACTAGTTCATGATTAAAGAAATTTAGAAGAAAATCACATGGTTGAAGCTCAACAAACTGCAGCAGAAAATATGCAGATAGATCAACAAGAACATCAGCCTCACAACTCAGAACTAAGAAGGTCACAAAGAACTAAGAGACCTGCTCTATCAAATGATTATTATGTCTACCTGCAAGAATCAGAACATGATATCAACACCACAGAAGACCCTGTGTCTTTTAAACAGGCTATGCAAAGTGAGAAATGTGAAAAATGGATAGAAGCAATGGAGTCTGAGCTTCAGTCAATGAGTAAAAATGGTGTATGGAAGCTTGTAGCATTGCCTCAAGGAAGTAAACCAATAGGATGCATATGGGTTTACAAGACCAAAAGAAACTCAAAGGGACAAATAGACAGATACAAGGCGCGTTTGGTAGCAAAGGGATTCACACAACAAGAAGGAGTGGATCACGATGAAGCATTCTCACATGTTTCAACTAAAGATTCTTTAAGGGTCATAATGGCATTAGTGGCACATTTTGATTTGCATCTTCATCAAATGGACGTTAAGACTGCATTTTTGAATGGAAACCTTATTGAAGAAATCTATATGAAGCAACTAGATGGTTTCATTCAAAAAGGGGAAAAAATTTGGTTTGCAGGTTACATAAATCAATATATGGATTAAAACAAGCTTCAAGGCAGTGGTATTTGAAGTTTGATGAAGTTGTGAAGTCTCAAGGTTTCATTGATAATCCCTTAGATGAATGCATTTATCTCAAATTTCATGGAAGACATTACATTTTCATGCTCCTTTATGTTGATGATATTCTCTTAGCAAGCAACAATCTATCATTATTACATGACACAAAGAGAATGTTGTCAAACTATTTTGAGATGAGTGATTTAGGTGAAGCAAATTACGTATTGGAGATTGAAATAAGTAGAGACAAAGAAAGGGGATTACTTGGTCTGTCACAGAAAGGATATATAGAAAGGGTACTTAAAAGATTCAATATGGAGAACTGCACATGTTGTGATGTTCCATTCTCAAAAGGTGATAAACTGAGTTGTGAACAATCTCCTAAAACTGAGTGTTGAGGCCCAAAAAAGTCACGGTTCGGCCCAAATAAATTCTCGGCCCAATGCAATATCTTACCGAGAAGAAACCCAATTTGGGCACGCAAAAGTTCGTCATATGCGCTTGCACACATGCCACGCCAAGCAAATAAGCAACACGCCACGCTACAAGCTTAAGTGGACCCAAGCCACGCAAGATGCCTGGGGCTTGCTTGAGTGGGTTGTGGTATGGATGGTACTAAATCGACATGAGGCCCATTGATGGGCCGAGAAATGGAAGTCCCGGGTTGCTTGGGAGCCTCGGAACTCAAGCCCATTTCTTAGGCCCAAACATATGGGTGAGCACAAAGAGAAAATTATCCCAATCAAAATATCCCAACCAAAATATCCTAACCAAAATAGCCCAACCAAAATAGCTCATTGACTCAACCATAAAAAGCCCAATGCTTGAAAGAGATAGCCCACTTACTCAATAAACCAACTTGGCCCATACAATTACAATAGAAGAGCTGCAAAGCTCCAGCACCTAGCTGAAAAACAAAGCCACAAAGGAAGCAAGATGTCCACATATGCAGAGCTGCTGGAAGGCTCCAGCACATGGGAGGAACAAGTTCCAAGCACAAAACATCCGAAGGACCAAGGAATATTGGAGTGCAGATCACCATTTGAACCAGCATGCATACCCATTATCTGTCCCTCATCAGACCTGGCCATAAAAAAGAGGAAGAAAGGAAAGGAAGGAGATAGCTGAAAAGGGGAGTTCTGAGGCAGCTGCGGGAAAGGGGGCCTTGAGCTCCACAAAATCCCTGATTTTGTGCAAATGGGCATAGTAGATTTCACCAAAATAGGATGATTGAAGGGATGAGGGGAGAAAGGAAGGGAGAGATTTGTCCAAATTGGATAGAACCATTAGGGTTTCTTGGAAAATGTCAGCTTCCAGCGGCTATAAATAGGGCCTCTTCTACCCAACAAGAAACAACCATATTCAGAGAGCAAGCTTCCTCTCTTGCATGCAAAACCCAGCAATTTCGTGCTCCATTCTCCCTTCTCTCCCATTCTCCCTCTTCTGGCAGACTGTTCTCACATTTGACAGAACCTCTGTCAAGCTGCCAGAAGAACACTTAAGACACCAATCCCTTTCTTTCCCTCCTTTCTCAGCCAAACCTCTTTGCAAACTCTCCATCTCCTGCCTTAATACCCATTTTTCACCCAAGAACACTCAGTTTTCTCTTCGGTGCTAAACTCATGTCGATTTTGCTCCCATGCCACAAGCTTCTCATGCCAAGTCAAGAATTTATCTGTAAGCTGTTGTTAATTTCGTTGGTGAAGGTAACCAAGAAGTTTCCTAAGGCTTCACTACCCTTTCGAGACGTTCTTGGGGCTTGATCTCTGAACTCAGACTCAAGGGGCAATTTCATCCATTTTGCTATTTACGGCAGCCTAGGCCCGTGGTAGCTGCCGGAAGAAAAAAGCCCCTACACTGAGCAAGAGAAGTTGGAAATGTAGGACAAGCCATATGCTTCACTTGTAGGAAGCTTGATGTATGCGCAAGTTTGTACAAGGTCAGACCTTGCTTTCTGCATTAGTGTTCTTGGAAGGTTTCAATCTAATCTAGGTCAAGCACATTGGGTAGCAGGCAAGAAGGTTTTGAGGTATTTGCAAAGAACTATAGAGTATAAACTGGTTTATCGAAGAGTTGAAGAATTAAAACTAGAAGGATATGACCTGATGCAAATTTTGCTGGTTGTTTGGATACTCAGAAGTGTACATCAGGTGTTGTATTCTTGTTTGCAGGAGGAGCAATGGCATGGAAAAGTGTCAAACAACAATACGTATCAACCTCAACTATGCAAGCTGAATTCTTAGCAGCTTATGAAGCTACTTCAATAACAATGTGGCTTAAGAATTTTATGTCAGTGTTGAGAATTGTGGAATCCATACAGAGACCAATCCAGCTGTGGAATGACAACAGTTCTGCAGTTTATTTTGCAAAGGGAAATAAGAGATCGTTAGGTATGAGACATCTGCAGTTAAAGTTTTTGTCAGCAAAAGAGAAGATCCGAGATGGTTATACAACTTTGGATCACATTGGGACAGATTCCATGATTGCAAACCCTTTGAACAAAGGTTTGCCTAATCATTTTTTTCATAGGCATGTTAGAAGCATGGGTTTGCAGATTAGTTTTGATGTTTAAGTCAGTGGGAGTCAGTGGGAGCCAGAGTTAGTTTTGGTTTCATTTAACTAGTTTCAATCGAAGTTGTTATTACAGTTTTATTTTGATAATGTTATTCAAGTTTTCTTCAAATCATATTTTTAAATTTATGAATGTTATGGCATATGGATGAAGGAAGAATCTGCAAAATTTTCTAGCACTTGTGTTTTGCATTTTCGCATCTATGAAGGAGCCATGATAGTTTTATTAAGACCTTAGTAGTCTTGTAAGGGTGAGCTAAGAACTGTTTTGATCATCAAACACATTCTAAGGCAGATCTCAACAATTCTTTGATCCTAATGCAGTTGGCAGCCTTATGTGTTGTTATAGACTTATATGTGTGGTTGTAAAAGACTTGAATGTTATTTATTCAATGTGCTTTGACAGTTCCATATGAATTTATATCAATGACAGTGACTTGATAAGAAACTGAGAAGTTTAAGTCCTAAATTGGCCATTAAGTGATTAATCTTGAGTCACAATGATTATTTGACCAAGTGGGAGAATGTAAGATTTTACTATCTTAAACTCACATAAAGTGGTCTTCTAATCATTGTTGGATTGCTAGACTTCTTGATTAATCAAGGACTCAAAACAATCTCATCCAATAGACCTTGTATTAGTGTTTTAATTGGATTACAAGGCTAAAGGGGTTTCTAGTTCTGTTAGAATTGGGATTCACTGTTCTATTGCAATAAGGATACCTCAAGGAGTTTCTTGATGGGCAAGACTCCTTGAGTGATGCGTATAAATAGAAGAGCTCCCTCTAAGAGCCGATACAAACAACTCATCAAGATATTCACCCCATCTAGAATATTGAGCTAAGGCAGTCAGTTATCTTAGAGAAGATCTCTCTCCCTCTCAAATGTTCATACAATGGCAGAACAAGGTTAGTGTTCAAGTTTTAATAGCTTATTAAGTTTACATGGATATCTACGATCAAAGAGATAATAGTAAGTGTATAATATGGATATTAAAGCCAACTTTATTGGTGCATGTTAAGAAAACATATTCGCTTTCCACCGCCTTCAAGGGACCTTGTGCATTATCATTGTTTGGGCCTAATTTCTACGCGCCGGCCCATCTGGCTATTGGGTTATTTTTGACAAAACAGGCTTGGGGGGGGGGGGGGGGGAGAGTTAAAATGTAACCAATTACCCAAATTTATTTCCACAAGATAGATGTTAATTACCACCAATGGTGATTTAATCTAAAAGCCCAAATTTAATTGGTTTAATGTCTACCTAGTTTCCAGATTACATTTTCTAAAGACTTGAGGTTTGATCATCATCGTTGGTTACCAACTCAAAGCCAGATCAGCGGCTCTAGAGCTAGAGGTGTTGAGTTTCTTTCCGCAATACCCACGTGATGAAACGGACAGAGGACATTCAGGGGAGTTGGTAGAAATGTGAAAACAGAAACCACTCCCCATAACCATTAAATTCCAGGAAAACAAGCTGGGTTTCCTTTCATACCCATGAAGATTTTGTCAGTGAGACATTCAATTCCAGTTTGCAAGGAATGCACAAGAGGTATTCAAGGGAGTTGATTGACAGGAAGTCAAAATTGATCACCATGACTGACTCTTGATATGGGTTGTTTCTGTCAGAATAACTACTACTCCCTTATTTGCTGGAGCGAACACTTTTCAGCGAATATTCTCAAGATATTTAGGAATCATCATCATGAAGATTTTCTATAAATACAAGAGGATGTGAACTGGAGAGAGGACTGCAAAAACTCAAATTAAAACAAAAACTCTCAGTCACACTAACAAAATCAAGCATGGTCACACGATATTGAAAGTCTTCAAAACTCAGAAGCAATCAGGCTATCTAGCTTGCAAAAGCCATCCAGCTTTTGACAAAACAGACATAATTCGAGATTCTGACTTCAATCCAGCTCAAAGAAGCAGCTCACAAAGGAAACGAGATTTCTCTCGTTACAAATTTGATTCAGAATAAGTGAATCAAGCATAATTCAAGTTGTTCATAATATGAAAACCTCAACAATTTTCAGAGACATCTTGATATCCTGAAACCACCAAAATAGCTCTCAAACGATCCCTAGTCGAGCAGAACAGGTACTGAAGTGCAATTCCAAGTCAACAATTGCCAATCTAGCCACCTCCAATCCAGTCCAGATCGGACAGATCCCAGTTCTGCCCACTAGACAAGCCTCTCTGTGGCTCAAATTGATTATAGCTCTGCCAATCTCAACGTTGGTATCGATTTCCAGCTGATCTCTATTAGTTGAAGGTGCTGATGTGCAATTCCAGTACAGATACATCCAGTCCAGCTTGAGTCACAGACAACAATCTAAGTAGAAATCGAAGCCCAATGTTCTAATGTCTTTCCAGACTTGACAATTCCTCTTTGTTTAAATGTATAATAAGCAGTTCTTTTTGAACTTGTTTGTTTTATTTCCGAACACCCATTTTGGCTAAACTTACTAGTTTTTACTGTGAAAAATTATAATGCCCTCACCCGTCTGATGCGAGAAAAGAACTTTCATGGGAGATATTCCTCACACAAATTCACAATCACTTTATCAAAATCAATAGCTTGGGGTGCAAGTTATTACATTCCATAGTCTGTTAGGGTTTTTAATTGTTAACAGTGGCACGCTCGCATACAAAAGAAAGTTGACTTGTCCACCACCAATGGTTTTCAGGTTAATGGGAAACTTTACCCTACCAATACAAGGGTGCCAACTCTCAGATATCAAAAAGCAAACTTACTTTTTCTTTTTCATTTCACGAAGGTCAATTAGCAAACCTTTCCACAATCACCTGCAATATCATATAATGGTCAGTGTGAATAATCCTGTAAGCTTCATAATAGAAGGAACAGGGCATTTGAGAGAGTAGGGCATATACCTTGGACAGATCTCACCTCTATATTTTCTGCTACCGCTTTCATTCTTTCTCTAAATCTTCAACTTCAACTCATTGTTGGGAGATGATAAGGAGCACACTTAGTTCTCTATTTATCTCAGCTCAAAAATATACTCCTAAGTTTTAAGAATTGACTAATCTTAGACTATGAGCAAATTAATTTCTCTTGTAGCTTCTGAAAATTAAGAGTGTTGCTAAACGAACCCTAAAATTAACTAAGTACACCCTACTATAAAAGTATATATTGAATTACTGATTTACCCTAATATAAAATGACCAAAAAGGATATATGGAATTGTGAAACAAAAATAATTTTAATAATTACACCCTACTAACCATATTCAACCCTAATCAAGAGATTGATTGTCCTATTGTGTTTTTAACGAAAGAGGTGGTGATTGCAAGAACTTGGAATTGCAAAAAAAGTGTCAACAGTTTTAGTAGAAGCATAAATCCATATGAAAAGTCAAAGATTTATAAACACTATTAAAAAAGTCAAGCTGAAAATCAACTATAAAATAATGCTACAAGTATTAGGGTGTACTAGGGGTATTTTTGGTAGTTCTATAGGGTGTACTTAGTTAATTTTACATTTTAATTAAAATATTAGGGTGTACTTAGATCATAGGGTACTCAGTTAATTTTAGGGTTCGTTTAGCGGCACTCATTGCCAACAACAAGTATATGTACAAGAAAATATACATGGAATAATTAAAAGGGACCTAACTGATACGATAACAGCAAAAGAGGGAAACAGTGAAGAGGATGACACTGAAAGATGCATATTCAATATCAAATGTTATGTGTTTCAAAAAGCCACATCCCAAAATCACTTTTTTCCAAAATTTGCCGATTGCTTGTTTCACGGTGGCGACGCTACCTATTGACTTCACCTTCTCTGCTTCCCGACCTTTGGGAAGTGGAGGGGCTTTTGAATCTGCTGGTGTTAAGAGGAGCCGTATCCTTGAACCTGATGGTACTGATGCGGGAGCTATGGAGGTTGAACCTTCTCCTACTGTAGCGCCGAAACCTATAATGAATTTTCGAGAAAAGCTCATGAACCCAGGTGGGATCGGAGTGCACAAGGAGGATCTGGTGGGTATGGAGGAAGATAAGCTCACAATAGAGGATGGTCACTTTGAAGTGTCAGAGGGCACTCGTGGTCCTTGCATACGTTTTTGTACCAAGGTGAAGGAACGACTCTACCGTCCTTGGCGGAACGCAATTATAATCAAATTAATAGGCAAGACCCATACATACAGCTTCTTATTAGCTTGTCTGAGACAAAAATGGAGTCTTTTGAAAGGTGCAATTAGTTTGATTGACCTGGAAAACAACTTCTATGTTGTACGCTTTGTGCTTGAGGAAGACATGAGGTACGTTTTTTCTGGGGGACCATGGGTAATTGCTGGGCAATCTTTAGTGATGCAAAGATGGAAACCAGGATTTGATCCTAATGAAGCTACTATTACTCGTATGGCTGTGTGGGTGCGTATTACAGGTTTACATGTTGAATGGTTTAATCCTGAGGCAATTAAACGTATTGGGGACCTTATTGGTGTGACTTACCGCATTGAAACTCACACAGTTGCTCAAGCCCGTGGCAAATATGCTCGAGTCTGTATTGAACTGGATTTGACCAAACCGTTAATTGCTAATGTGCAAGTTGAGAATAATTGGTATGCCGTAGAATATGAAGGACTCCATTTGGTCTGCTTTGGCTGTGGTATTTATGGCCATAATAGGAACCAATGTCCATCTGAAATTAGAGTCCATGATGGTACCCAAAAGCCTATGGAGGGAGAGTCTACTTCTGATAAGGAACCTCTTGGGGTAGATACTGATATTGGGACTTCTCCTTGCACTAAGGATGCTCATGCAGCTACCTCTGCGGATTCAAGTCAATTCGGTACTTGGAGCCTAGTTAAACCTTTTAGGAAAAAAAAGGAGCTTACACATGCTGATGACAAGATCAATGCTGCCAAACCAAAATCTGGGTCCAGATTTGATCCTTTGCATTCACAAAATGAGATAAATGGCCTTCCTGAGGTCCTTGAAGTGCAACCTCCTGTTGCCACCCCGCAGCCATGCTCCCCAGACCCTCCATGTGCTGAGGCAAAACAAATTGGTGAGACTACAAAGCAAGTCAAGGGAAAACATAAAGCCAAAGGTAGACCAAGGAAAACCTTGGGGGATATTTCCAACAACGGAAAAGAGAAAGATGCTGCAACTAATACTAAAAAAAATAGACAGGTTGATTTTAAGCCACGTGTCCTCAAGAAGACTTCCTTGTCGAATGGATTCCAAGTTCGCAATCTGGATATCCAGGAAGAAACGTTGGATGGCCTCTCTTTTAATCTGAACAAGTATTTGAAGGAGAAGGGGATTGAGGGTGACCATGTCAGTAAGCCTGATATCGCAGGGCATGACCCCCCTAATATTGATCAAAATACTGATTCAATGATTTGTGGTGACAGTTTTGTGAATAATTCTGGTGGAAGTCTAGACATGGGTGTCTCAATTGGAAATGAGGTAAATAGCCATCCTCCTACTGTTATTGTAGATTCTGCTAGGCTTAAAAAAGCCATGATAGATGTTAAAGCTGGAGTTGTAGGTTCTGCCTCTGCCTTGGTAGAGGCTTTGAGCTCTGCCTTTTAATTCAGGATCTATATCCTAGGGTTCCTTAATGCCATATTCATTAATGATATTGGTCTGGAATGTAAGAGGCGCTGGGGACAAATCTCTCCCCAGAATACTTAAGAATATTATCCAATTAAATCATGTTGAGGTGTTGGCTGTTCTTGAACCAAGAATAAGTGGTGATAAAGCCATGTGTGTTGTTAATAGCCTGGGCTTTACTAATCATCATATTGTGGATGCAAATGGGTTTTCGAGTGGCATTTGGCTGTTATGGAATTGTAGCAATATTCAACTCAATATTGTGGCATGTTCCAGCCAGTCAATTACTGCGATGATTATACAAGGTACTTCTTCGTGGATCCTTACTGTTGTGTATGCTCACCCTTGTCCTGGAATAAGAAGATCCCTATGGAACTACTTAGATGGAGTTTCTTCTACTAATAATCTTCCTTGGCTTGTTACTGGGGATTTCAATGAAATTGTTGATGACTCCGAAAAGAAGGGAGGCAGAGCTGTTCATTGCAATAGTGGTTTTGCTGACTGGATTGGTCGTCATCATTTAGTGGATCTTAGTTTTTCTGGAGCAAAGTTTACTTGGTGCAAAAAGAATGTTCATGGTGAAACTCTCTGGGAAAGGTTGGACAGAGGGCTTTGTAATATTACTTGGAGACATAAGTTTCCTGAAGGTTTTGTCAGGCACCTCCCTAGGGTGAAGTCAGATCACTGTCCTCTCTTGCTTTCTCTTAATTCTGCTCAATACCCACCTTCGGAGTTTAAAATTTTTAGATCCCAAGCTATGTGGATGTTGCATCAAGGATTCAAAGAATTTGTCTCAGCCATATGGAATAATTCTAATGGTAATGCTGTGTGCAAGACCACCTCTCTCACTAAGGCCCTCACTAACTGGAACAAAGAGGTTTTTGGTAATATTTTTCAACAGAAGAAAAAACTCAAGGCTAGGTTGGATGGCACTCAAAGATCTCTGTGTGAGAGGACTGTTCCTTTTCTTGTGGATTTAGAGAAAAAGTTGCTTGGTGATCTGAATGTGATTCTGGAACAAGAAGAACTTTTTTGGCTTCAAAAGTCTCGGAACACTTGGCTCAAGGAAGGTGATAAAAATACTAAATTTTTTCATCTTTCTACAGTCGTTAGAAGGAGAAGAAATAAGATTGAAGGGTTGAATGACAGTGATGGAAATTGGACCACAGAGAAATCTGATATGCAAGCTATGTAACTGCCCATTTCAAAGACCTTTTTTCTTCAAGGACTCGAATTGGTGAGATGACTGATCTCCCCCAGTTTTTCCCTGACTTGGAGTCTACGGATCTGAACATGCTCAACAGTGAGGTAACTGATGTTGATATTAAGCTCAGCCTTTTTTCTATTGGAGGGCTTAAAGCCCCTGGACCCGATGGTTTTCCAGCTAAATTCTTCCAAGATCACTGGTCTTTATGCAGCTCTGATATTTGTGATTTGGTGAAAGAGTGTTTTACCTTTTCAAGCTTGCTTGACAATCTTAATAACACCCTTATTGCTCTAGTCCCAAAGGTCCCTAATGCTCTTGCTATGTCTCAGTTTAGGCCAATTAGCCTATGCAACACCTTATATAAGGTTGTTTCGAAAATTTTGGTAAATAAACTCAGACCTATCATGCCTAAGATTGTTAGCCCTAACCAGGTGAGCTTTGTTCCTGGCAGAAAAATTGTGGATAATATTATCATTGCTCAAGAGCTCCTTCATAAATTTCGGAACTCTAAAGGCAAGAAAGGCTTCATTGCTTGGAAGATTGATTTGTCTAAAGCATATGACAGACTTCAGTGGCATTTTATCAAAGATGTGCTATGGGAAGTGGGTATTAGAGGCAGAGTGTTGGAGTTGCAATGCAATGCATCATTGTCTACAGACTTTTTGTGATTTATCTAGGCAACAAGTCAATTTTGACAAATCTAGGATCTTCTGTTCTCCTAATACAAACCATGGTATTGCTGCCCAAATTGCTTCCATTTGTGGTTCTCCTCTTACTGATTCTTTAAGAAATTATCTTGGTGTCCCCCTTATTCACTCTAGAGTGAAGAATGATACTTATAGTCATGTTGTCTCCAAAGTCCAACAGCGCCTTGCCTCCTGGAAAAGTCATACGCTTTCTATGGCTGGCAGGTTAGTGTATTTACAAGCCATTTCCTCTGCCATCCCTATATATTCTATGCAAACGGTCAAACTTCCTATTAGCATTTGTGATAAGCTGGACAAGATGAATAGAAACTTTCTTTGGGGTCACAATGAGACATCAACTAAGGTTCATCTTGTCAAATGGGGTTCTGTTTGTAAACCCAAGTTCATGGGTGGTCTTGGTCTTAAACAAACCCACTTGATGAACCAAGCGTTGCTCGCTAAATCTGGATGGAAGCTTTTGCAAAGAGACCAAGGCCTCTGGAGTCATATTCTGAATCGAAAATACCTCAAGAATCAAAGTATTTTGAACTTTAATAAGTCTGCTCATATTAATTATTCTAATACTTGGAGAGGAATTTTATTTGGTGCTCAGACTCTCCCTAAAGGTTTAAAGTGGAGGGTTGGCAATGGTGATGACATCTTGTTTTGGAAGGATAACTGGCCAGGTTGTGGCTTGCTTGAGGATTTTTCCGCTATTCCCCTTTCTGAAGATATGTTGTTGTGGAAAGTGTGAGATTTTATGTCTGACCATGGATGGAATCTTGATGCGCTTGAGCAGGTCTTACCTAATGAAATTGTGCAAAGGATTTGTGCTATCCATACTGGATTTGAGTCTCAAAGAAATGATAAATGCATATGGGGTTTATCAAATAATAGCTCCTTTTCTGTTAAATCTGCATACCTTTCTTTCTTTGATGATGCAGATATTGTGCCTTGGCCTTGGGATTTCATTTGGAAGCTATGCTTGCCTCCAAAGTTAAAAAACTTTGTTTGGCTAATTGGGCATGGCAAAATCCTTACTAATGTTCAAAGGGAGAAGAGATTGATGACGACTGATCCTAACTGCCACAAATGCCTCTCCCTTCCTGAGACTATGGATCACATTTTCAGAGGATGTAGATTAGCTCTTAAGGTATGGAATTACATAAAGGTTCCTTTTGATGTTCTTCACTCTTTCTCCTTACCCTTTACTGATTGGCTAAGAATCAACCTTAAGAGCAAGATTATGTTCTCTGGCAACCTTCCTTGGACTCTTGTTTTTACTGCTTCTATTTGGCATTGTTGGAAATGGAGATGTAACTCTATTTTTAACCCTGGTTATGAACCTCCTCCCAACCCCCATCACACTATTATGCAATTTTCTAGTGAATGGCTTGATGCCAATAATGTGGTTAATGCTAAGCCTACTAGAGAGGTCATCCAAGTCCATTGGAGTCTTCCTACTCTTGGCAACTTCAAATTGAATGTGGATGGCAGTTGTAAAACAGGTTCTTGGAAGATTTGTGCTAGTGGTTTGCTAAGGGACTCTAATGGAGCATGGATCTGTGGGTTCTCTGCAAATATTGGGATTGGAAATATTAATGAGGCTGAGCTATGGAGTCTTTTTAGAGGTTTGCAAATGGCTTGGGCCAAGGGCATTAGGTCCCTTGATATTGAATGTGATTCTTTGTCTGTTGTCTCTCTGATTGCTAAGGCTTGTAACCATTCACATCCTCTTTTTTGTCTGATTGAATACTGCAAGTTGTTACTTAACCGTGATTGGAGATGCAATGTCTCTCATATCTATAGGGAGCAAAACAAAGCAGCTGATCACCTTGCTAACTTGGGGTATGAGTTACCCTTGGGCCTTCATATCTACGAGTCTACTCCTGTCTCCCTCTCAAGCTTGTTGCTGGATGATGATCTAAGAAGAGCCCAAAGTAGGGCTGTGCCTTGTTAGCTTTTTTTTTTTTCTGGCTTCTGCCTGCCTTGTAACCAAAAAAAAAACAAATGTTATATGAAGCATCATACCTTCTGCCATATCAAGTAGAAACAAGAACTTTGTCTCTAGTAATGATAACAGATGTGTTTGGCATCCATTTCCTATTTTCAATTCTTCAAGAGCATAATCTAAAATATCGATAATATCAATGAAATATTAAGGATACTATCGTTTTTTCGGGTCAAGGATATTTTGGAACGTATCCATACACATATCGTATGAATATTGATAATATCGACGATAATATCAGAAAATAATATCAACGTTAATAATTTCTCTCACACTTCAGCAATATTTGGCCAAAATATCGTTATAATATCGATAATATCGATAATAACGAGACAATAAAAAATTTGAAGAGTTATTTACACTAACACCCCCGGAGGTTGCTTGTATTTTCACAAAACCGCCTCAGGTCTCAAAAATTACACGAACACCCCTGAGGTTTCAGTTTGTTTTCATAAAACCCCTTTTTGTTGATTGTTTGTCCAAAAATTGATGATTTCATTGAAAAAAAAATTATGCAAATGACAAAATTCACCTCACTGAAGTATACAATCTAATCTCAAAGGCCAACTTTATCATTTGGAAGATTTTTTTTGCATAAAATCATCAATCTTTGGATGAAAAATCAATGAAAAGGACTTTTGTGAAAAAAACCAAAAGCCTCAGGAGGTGTTAGTGTAAATAACTCAAATTTGAACCTTATAGGAACTCTATGTGGTACTAAGGGCACTTCCAGCAGTCAAACCCTTGCCATGGCAAGGGGGGGGCTAAGGCAGACACTATTCATGTGAATAGTGTCTGCCCTTGTAAAAAGTAAGTTCCACTTCCAGCAGTTGCCCGGGCAAAGGGCAAGTACTATTCAATTTTTTGTTTTTTTCACAAATTTGTTTACCTAAATAATTAATTT
Source organism: Prunus kanzakura (assembly GCA_020521455.1). Taxonomy (NCBI): domain Eukaryota; kingdom Viridiplantae; phylum Streptophyta; class Magnoliopsida; order Rosales; family Rosaceae; genus Prunus; species Prunus kanzakura. The sequence goes on from BPUM01000955.1 coordinate 312,964, forward strand.
GGACAATATTTTCGGATAAAATTTTTGGGTTCGTACTTGTCAATACTTGAGTAAAAAGTGAATAATAGTAGAATTAGAAGAAAATATATGAGGATTTGGTGTTGAAAGTGAAGAGTTTTGGTAGGTATTTATAGAAAAAAAAATTACAGAATTTTTGGGTATTTTTTAAAAAAAAATTCGATTTTTTTTCATTTTTTTATTGCACAAAAATTGGCTGCCGTTGGATTGGAGGAAAAACTCTAATCGGAGAGCCCAGAACGCGACACTTGGCAAAGAGATGTTGGCTGCACTGTAGCGGAGCACTGTAGCATCACTGTAGCGAGCTGACGTCATCCAGCCCGCAGGCAACAGCTCGGGCCCCCTCTCCCTTCGGGCCAGCCCAGGCTCGTGGCCCCCACAGCTGTCTGCCGCGCAAATCTCACGGCCTGGAGTTCCGGGCCGAGGGGATGTGCGTTAACACGCGGTTTCCTGCTTTTGAACGGGGTGCGTTTGTGCGCGGGCGTGCCAGCACGGTCTACCGTGCGTCGAGATGTTTGAAGCGGGTGAAAGTGTTTAGATAGTGCGCCTGTCTGAACTCGTCTTCTAATCAAACGATTGTAGCCAAGAGAGGAACTAGTCTCGGCTGTAAGGTTCACGGCCTGAACTACAAGGCCGTTGAGTGGTGGTGTTTGGTGGGTTTTAGGGCGGTGCTCCGGCGCGCTACTCGGTGAGCGGCGGTCGTATGATATATGGGGTGAGTGAGCGAATAACAGGGGTGGTGCTCCGGCGCCTTGAAAATCAAGGGTCGTTTGATATATTGATGAATGGGTTTTCCTTACGAACTAACACTACTCCTAGAAAAGCAAGTAAAGATATTGAAAGTGCATTACAGGAAAATATAAGTTGCTCCGTGGGAGGCTTTTGTTTGGTGTTTGAACCCTTTGAAAGTAGTCCTGAGTCTTGTATTTATAGGCAGAGCTCCTGGAGGGATAATCGAGGCTGAAAATCTGCATGGTGGAGCCTGATTATGCCAAGTGGGCAGTCTAATCGACATTTGGGATCGTGAAGTATGGTGGTGTGTCCCCATGAATCCCGGTGAATCTCGGCCGCCGCCCTGATCGTGGGTTCTGCGCTTCTGGCCGTGGAGACGCATTTATTGCTCTGATAGCCAATTACCTAATCTCTCAAGCTGCAAAGAGCTTTGTGAGAATGTTGGCGTCTAATCACTCTGATCCCTGTCACCAAATCCTGACTCCAATCACTTCCCACCTTCCCTCGCGCATTAAATGCTCATTCTTGGCCAGTGGGTTTGCTGTAATAAACAGAGACCTTGCTTCATTAAATGGAGAGTGGGACCCTGCTGTCACGTGATGATCTGACTTTAATGTCTTTGGCCGTGACCTTATTTGATCTCGGCCTCGGCCTATAACCTTGGCCGAGATAACCATGCCTTAGTGATTTTTCTTGTTTCTCTGGAAAACCAAACACCCTGACAAAAACGCTGCGTTTCAGTTTGAGGCCGAGAAGAGAAGTTCCCTCGGCCAATTCATGGCCGTGATTTATTAGGCACAAACAACAGCTTGCCCGGGCCAACCCCTCCTGCTGGAATCAGTTTTTGGGCTACAGTAGGCCCCCAGCCCGAGCCCTAGGGGGCTGCTGGAACTGCTCTAAGTTACTCATGTATTTTACCATGCAATGTATAAAGTGTAAAATATTATAAAATAATTATGTTGTGTTTAATATTCTTTCATTAATTACTACACTACACTCAGTGTTTGTCAGCTCGCTATATGATCAACTTAAATCAGTTAAACCCATCATGCAATGCATTTCCTTCCAATTTTGTTGTGATAAAGTAATAGATAATTGACTAAATAAACATTCTCCAAAGTTTCAAGAAAACTTTCCAAGTTTTTCTTACAATTTCCGTGGTTTTTATTCAATTTTAATCGATATCGATAATATCCCGATATTTCCATCAAATTTTTTGTGTTTTTGGACTACCGATATTTCAGAAACCATCGATATTTTAGACCTTGTTACTAACATACATGTGTATTGAAATGATTCCAATTCATGACTTCACCTACGTTTACCAACACATAAGGATTCAAAAATATATATAAGGGTTCTATGTTAAAATCCGTACCTCAAAATCTGGAATGGGATCAACTAGGTGGAGTAGTTGATTTGATTCACATTCCATAATTTACCTATCAAAGTTCCCTGATTCATGACTTCTCCCTTTCCTATTAAGTAACGTTCCAGGAGATTAACAATAAAAATAAAGACTTATTTTAACATTTCTCTTAAAATTGTTGAGCATTCGCGAGCAAAACATACATGCACAGTGCAAATAAGAGAAATGTATATTTTGCTTATTAACGCTCAACAATTTTAAGACAAATGTTATGATTAATTGGGCATGTAGCACTCTAATTATAATATCCCAACTCCGAAGTCTCTTCTAATTAATTTGCTTAAGTGGATGCATAATATTGTGATTGTCATGGGAACAAGGAAGTGAAGGGTCATAACAATCCATAAAAACAGAACAAGGAAATAATGGTAACATGAGTAGCTCATCCATAGCATAGACAACCTCAGATGATTTCATATTGAACTTCAATGACTGTCTGATTGTCAAAATTTTTGAAATGTACGGAAACATTGAATATTTGTAACATTCGAGGATTAAGCTATAATGTACAGAGACAAGATCAAAAATTCAAAGTAACACTAGCTTTTGTTGGAAACAACAATCAGTATCAAACTGGCTGTCCTTGAAGGATTCATAGACAAAGCTATAATCTTTCAATGCGGGACGAGGAAATTGAACTTCAACAATACGAGCTTTAACAGGTTTAAGCACACAATCCATGGCTGTCTTTGAAGGATTCGTAGACAAAGGCCAGCAAACTGGCTGCATATGGCATTACATAGAAAGGAACTTTCAACAACTTCATCATCATCCGATAAAGTTTTCTTGCAAGAAAACCAAACGACGACGTGCCCCCCAGGGTTTAACATCAGTTTATCTTGTTCGAGATGAAGAATTCTTCAACAACACAAAGAGAGCTTTTCCATGTGGTCAGATCAGATGAAGGCCGCCCCTCCAAACACAAATGAACTATCTGCAGGACAAGATAGCTCCGATCAAAGAGCTAATAGAAAGCATATAATAAGGATGTTAAGTTTATTGCTGTCGTTAAGTATCCCTTTAGTAAAAAACATGTGCCCTTCCACTGCCTTCAAGGGAATTGGGAGCATTATCAGAAAGACTAAGATGGATGGCATATTATTATGATAATTATGAGATTGTATTTTTCTTTTTTCGGGTGTTGTTTTTTGTCTAGTGCTAAGAATATAAACAAAGGTGCCAACTTCCAAATATTAAAAAGTAAACTTACTTTATCTTTTTTGATTTCACTCCACAATCACCTGCAAGATCATGTGATGATGGTCAGTAATGAGTAATCCTGTAAGCTTCATAATACAAGGAACAGAGATTGTGAGAGAGTGGAGCAATACCTTGGAGAGATCTCAGCCCTATGTTTTCTGCTACAGCTTTCATTCTTTCTCGAATTTTCAACTTCAGCTCATCAGAGCATGCATATCTTGAGTTTGTTGGAAGATGATAAGGTCATTCTACCATAAAAGAGCATGCAATGCGCTTTAGTTTTCTTCAGTTGTAAATGTAAATAGAATGTAAAATGAGGGCAATCCAAACAATAAATTGTTATTCCCTGAGAATTAACAAGTGAAAGAAGGGCTTCCATAGCAGCAGTTACCTTGAAATCTCAAAATACACGATGCATGCCAAATTGGGTCAAGTTGGGGTAGTTCCCATTGGGAATCTTACGCAGAGAGTCTAGAGATACAACAAAGAAAACAATTCTAATCAAATGGAACTGTAGTTCAAATAATTGCGACAAGCAAACCTTTCAGAAGTGAAAGGCACAGAAAAGGATCAACAGAATTTTACCTTCATGTGTTTTCTCATACTTTTGTTCCTCATCAGATTTTGAAAAGCCAAGTCTAATAGCTATACAATGAGGATTTCAACTCGATTGCTTTCCATTTTCATGCATATCTCAGCTCAATAAAATACTCCTAAGTTCAAGACATTAAGAATTGGATCATTAGATTCATCTTAGGATATGAAAAAACTAATTTCTCTAGTTAACCTCAACTCATGTGGCTTCTGAAAACTAATTTCCAACCAACAAGTATGTATACATTTTCATCCATCTCAAATTAAATTCATAAATGACGTTTTCAAGTTATTACCTACAGACAGGAATTTTATGATGAAAGATAACCTAATCATGAATAGACATGTTATGCTTGTTATGCTAGATTCAGATCTCTTCACCACATTGTCCAAATGCTGGTCTGTTGCTAGAGCTCCACCTGGAGAAGATTTCCTTCCCCTTTGTTTGCCACAATTTGTTTGTAGGAAAACAAAAATCTATATACAACAGTAAACTCTCCTCGGGCAGTGACAGGAAAGAAACCTGCGAATGAGAACTGTTTATGAGAAGGCATGTTATCGTGCAGAGTGACTAATAACTCAGCATTTGAGACTAGACAGACATAAGTTGTGATCAGCATGCTCTTGGATACCGATAAGGACCAGCCCCAGTGAGAAACAAAGTGACAGAATTATCAGATTTATCAAGTTTAATACCAATAAAATCAAATTTGCAATTCAAGGCAAGATTCTTTTTTACAGAAAAAGAAAATGCTAATGAACTATAGCTGTCGTTCCTTTTGAGCAAGTAATGTTTTAGAGTCCTTCAGAAGTAAAAGGTGCAGAGAAAGAACACAGACAAGCCTTACCAATTATTAGATTAATTCTACTTGTTAAATCTAATTATTGCAGCTTCATAAAAATAAATCTAACAAATGATAATCCAATTATTAGACAAGATAAACATGGAAAAGGGACCTACTTGATGCTATGTGCCTGACTTTGACTTGAGAGTGAAATGTCGAAAAGCAAAAACTTTGTTTGATAACGAGCTCATATCATATGATCACTTCTTGGCCTATGAAGATGCAAGGAATGTGAGATATCTTAGCCCAATCTTCTCTCTTATTCTCATAACTTTACTACAGGGCAGAACAACTGGAGATGCTCAGAAAAGAAAGAGGCTTGTAGCAGGAATTGGAGACTCAGACAGCCATAAATATGTATCTGTTGAAGAGAAGTGAGTTCAAGGGACCTTGTGAATTCTCAAATTTCAGATGAATGGCATAAGATTATGGTAACTACAAGAATGGTTTTTTCATTTTTTTCGGGGTTGTTTGTAGGGGTGGTTCGGAGCAACGGTCTAGTGCTAAGAATATAAAGGTGCCTACTTTCAAATATCAAAAACCAAACTTTTTCTTTTTCGATATCACTAAGGTCAATTGGCAAACCTCTCCACAATCACCTACAAGATCATGTGATGATGTCATTAAATGAGTAATCCTGTAAGCTTCATAATTCAAGGAACAGAGATTGTGGGAGAGTGGGGCAATACCTTGGAGAGATCTCAGCCCTATGTTTTCTGCTACAGCTTTCATTCTTTCTCTAACTCTTCAACTTCAACTTCAACTCATCAAAGCATGCAGTGTTCTTGAGTTTGTTGGAAGATGATAGGGTCGTTCTTCCTCTTAGCTTCAGACACTTGTCTAAAGTCATCTCCTTGAGATGAGGAAAGTCTGGACACCGGCCTTCTGGTCTTCATTCCTCCCCACTATGGCAAATGAGTAAATCAGATGAGAAGGCATCGAATAATTGCAGAAAGCAAACCTTTCGGAAGTGAAAGGCACAGAAAAGGATCAACAGAATTTTACCTTCATGTGTTTTCTCATACTTTTGTTCCTCATCAGATTTTGAGACGCCAGTGAGGATTTCAACTCGATTGCTTTCCATTTTCATGCATATCTCAGCTCAATAAGATACTCCTAAGTTCAAGACATTAAGAATTGGATCGTTAGTTTCATCTTAGAATATGAACAAACTAATTTCTCTAGTTAACCCCAACTCGTGTAGCTTCTGAAAACTAATTTCCAACCAACAAGTTGATACGTTAAAAACTTAAAAGGGAAACAGTGAAGGGGACGACACTGAAAGATGCATATTCAATTATCAAATGTTATAATGAAGCATCAGATCTTCTGCAAAGGTTCAGTTGCTTGTTAGAAATAATCAATGACACGGCAATTAGGTAGATTTATGTGAATCCAATTATGCTTTGTTTTGAATTTGAATTATAAACATGCAGTTGTGTAATACTTTCTTAACCTACCTGAAAAGTTTTTCAATTGGAAATGGCATCGTATCAAATAGGAACACGAACAGGAACTTTGTCTCTAGTAACGAGAACAGACCTGGGCATCCATCATATATTTCTAATTCTTCAAGAGATAAGTAGTCCATGTTACGAGTGGTAGTGGCCCTTTCATCATGTAGAACCCCACACCCGGACAACAAGCTAAGTCTTTCAAGCAAGTAAGATGAGAAGGCAAGCTTCCTCTTAGCTTCAGACACCTTGTCTAAAGTCAGCTCCTTGAGATGAGGAAAATCTGGACACCGGCCTTCTGGTCTTCATTCCTCCCACTCTGGCAAATTAGTAAATCAGATGAGAAGGCATGGATGTTATCTATTACAACAATGGGGAAGCAAATTAAATAAGCAAATCCAATAATAATAATATTGATAGTTTAATAACAAAAAATAATATAAAATAATATACTTTTACTTGACAACAGCACCTCAGAAGCCTTTGCCTCTATAAAAATGATCATGTAAAGGGACTAGCCAGGAACAAAACATGAATAGTGAAATTAATTGTGTGTCAAACGTTCCCACAAAGTTGAAGATTTTCGTGTGGCTTGTGGCTCACAAGAGGGTGAATACGTGTGATTTGCTGCGTAAAAGAGACCTAATTCCTACATTTCTCCAAGTTGGTTCATTTTGTGTAAGATGAAAAGGGAGAGTGCAGTCCAATTGTTTGTTTATTGCTCAGCTATTATTTGAGGGATGCCAGTATCTCAAATTTGAGGGATGTATTATTCAGGAAGGCTGGAGTGAGTTGGCTAACATCAGAAGGGAAGGAATAGGAGGGTTTTCAACAATTATAAGGGGTTGGGGATGGAAGAGCTTCCGAATAGGGTGAGGTTCCTATCTTCACCTTGAGCAATATTGGTTTATTCACAATTCAGTGATGGAAGGCAGCTCAAGGATAATTTCTTTGTTAAAGCTCTTATAGTTGTATTTCTCTTAAGATCAGCTCTATTCCTGTTCTGTGGTGGACGAGTACTTGTTCACTTCTGTGGTATTTTACTATCTTTTTTCAATGAAAAATGTTTCTTCTAAATAAACAAGTCATGAATGAAGTGTGCAGCATTAATATTCATTGCATAAGGAACACTTATGTGATTCCCTACCGGAGGAAAATCATAGTATTGTTCAAGACCAAGCATGGAGTTTCCTCAACGTCGTCTGTCCTAGAACTTGAGCTCTCACAGGTTATTCATACATATGTACACATTTTCATCCATCTCAAAGGAAACTCATAAATGACGTTTTCAAGTTATTACGTAGGGAAAGGAATTTTATGATGAAAGATTACCTAATCATGAATGGACATGTGATGCTTGTTATGTTAGATTGAGAACATTTCCTTGCTAGAGCACCACCTGGAGAACATTTCCTTCCCCTTCTTTGCCGCAATTTGTTTGTAGAAAAACAAAAATTCATATACAATGGTAAACTCTCCTTGGGCATGGTTGCCTACACAAGTTGCTTTGAGATTTTAAATTTTCTCGTGTTGTCTCCCCGTCCCCCCACCCAACCTCTCTGTCATTAAAAAGTTATGACAGTGATAAGGTAAAGGAATGAAAGGAAAAAAAAAGTGTTAGAAAGTATACCTCCAGATCTTCCACAAAAATATCTAATTGCGACTTTCGATTTGTCAAGCAAATTTTGTGATCAGAACTACAAGAGTATACAGAAGACGAGACGGCATTCCAATTGGGACGGAAGTACGAATGCAAGTTTTGTGTCAAAAGTAGGCTTTTTCAGTTCAAAATAAGCAATAAGTATGGATCAAAACTTTTTCTTTTTGAAATGTTTCCTAGCTCAATAGTAACTGAAGATTCGATTATTGACAGAGTGTGCCTATGGTGTGGTTGGTTATAAGCCAAAAATGAATATGAATTAAATATAAAATATGTGCTGAACAACAGAGAACGAGCATGATCTGGGAAGAAGCATTCGATGTAACTGTAAAGGTTAATTGGATGCAATTGACATAAAAATTGTTTAAAATGTGTATTTCGGTTAATTTGGATAGTGAATTTCGGTTTTTGTATTGAATTAGAAGAAAAGCAGTTAAAGCGGTTATTTGAAGTACATACCTGACCTGAGTTTGTTTGTCTCTATGTGAGAGAGAGAGGGAGAGGTCATATCATCATATGATGACTTCATCATTTATCTCGATCCAATGATCTTGTCTCGTCTTATTCTGATACCTTTTCTCCAGGCTAGAACAATTGTAGATTCTCAAACAAGAAAGGGATGGCGGCAGACCCTCTTCTGGCAGGAATTGGAGACTCGGACAGTCTTTAATATGTAGCTCTTGAAGAGAAGTGAGGTGTTGAAGTGCCTCTCCTGGAAGGAATTCCAGACTCTTACAACTATTAATATATAGACTTCGAAGAACAGTAAGGTGTGCAAGTCCCTTTCCATCCAAAGATTTCAGAGTTGAAAGTTCCTTGATCCAGAGAGCGTGAAGAGTGGTAGGGAGCAGCTGTTGCTTGAGCAACGTCTCCAAGATTTCATCACTTCCCCTGCCACCAATTATAAATTGTTCAAGGGAGACAAGTGCTTGCAAACCCCAGTTACAGTAGTCTACCACTGATGAAGATGAAGCCCTCAGTCTCTCACAATTATAAATGTTAAAACGTCGGAGGTTGGGAGGCAAACCCCCATCTTCTGCAATTGATTCCAGATTTTGAAGATTCCTTATCCACAATTTTTCAAGGGCAGTGAGGGTGTGAATGCGTTCAGGTAATGACTTTAACTTATCGCATCTGCGGAAGTCCAATCGAGTCAGGTTGGGAGTGGGCAATCCTCCCTGCGGAAAACACACCAGATTTGGACTGCTGTTCGGTTCATTTTTACACATGATTTTTCATGTTATTCACCCACTATTTTGAGTTAGTTCTTGACATTTTATAGCTTTTTATTTCCTTTTTGTGCTTTTTTAGATTTTACATTGGTTGGAATGAAAATGAGCTAAAAGTGCATTATTTGTCATAAATTCTGTTTTTGTTCATTTTCGTAGGTCAACTTCTTGGCCTTGGATCACCATGCTCCGGTGCTCGGATGAGGTGATGATCTTCATGAGACTTGTTCCAATGGATGTTAACTACAACATATCCGAATTTGAGCTCAATTGGACAAGTATAGCTCATCCAGCCGATCCTACATGTTACAACAGCTCTTGAAATCCGAATTGGGCCAGATTTTACCTCCATAATGTTATGTTGATTTTTCTTGTTACCATACCATTTGGTAGCAAGAAATTACTTTGATTGAGTGTAATTTTCTGAGACAAAGAGAATATTTGTTAAGACAAAAACACATCATGAAGAAGAGACAAGGAGACAAGGGTGAGTTGGAAAGGAGCATAGAGAAGGCATCTTTCGATCCTTTAGGCAATTGACTGGGGGGCAGATTGGAGGAGGGTATCATTCAGTTTTTGGTAAGGAGAGAGAGCAGGTTTTACGGAGAGAGAATTGGGAGCAGACTTTGGGGAGAGCTTGGAGCAAGGTGCAGCCAAGCAAAGTGGAGAAGAAGACTTCCACCATTGAAGACTTCAAGCTTTCACCACTTTCACAAAATCTGTAAACTCTTTCTAGTTTTAATTCAAATTTGTGTTTGAAATGATTATGAGGAACTAAACTCCATAGCTAGGGCTTAGGTTGAAGCCCTGAACATGATTACCTTATTGTTTTGATGCTTGAGTGTATGAATTTCTGAATATTGTTGATGAATTTCAATTCACCAAATTAATCTATCCTTGATGTGTGTTTTTCCTTGGTTGGCCATCTTTGAAAGCATGCCTCTTGAGATTGTTGGGATTATGTGTATCTTCATGTTTTCCTAAGCAATGAATGGATGAAGTAAGAATCATCCATGTGAATTGGTTTCTTGAATACCTAATGTAAACACCATGCTATTAGGATTCTTGTGATGTTCATATTCTCTTTGAACTTAATGGGTTTTTCTTGTAATTGAATCAAAGTACTAAGCACACCTAGATTCGATTATAGGGAAGGCACAAGTATTGTAGCACTCGTACTGCACTTTACGTATATTAGAGAGAATCAATGCGTCTTGAGCCACTCGTACTGGTCTTGATTGCGAACATCTTCATCAACACGTTTAGAGTTCATCACTTGAGTATTCATGAACTTGGGTAGAATTGTTTAGGGTGGATTCCGAAACCCTAGTGTTTGTTACATTTTACTCTCACTCTTTGATAATTCATCTCTGCCATTCTTGTTAAATTTAGAGTCCATTTACATTCATGCAATAGAAATAGGTCACTTGAACCAAATCAAACCCCCCCCCCCCCCCCCCCAAATGTGTGTGTGAGTTGTGTGTTTGACACGTTTTGTGTCTTTGTTACTGAATTTTGTTTGTTTCCGTAATTGTTTTGGACTTTTGGTCCGCGTTGTATTCTTGCATTTTCTGTGCTGAATCCAACCGTATAAATAACGTGAATTTTGGACAAATGGTTGGAAAGTTATAGGCAAAACACTGAACAGAGGTCGAAACTGAAAAAACAGAATTTCGATTCTGTGAAAAAAGACCGGTCGCTTTTACCTAACGACCGGTCTCTCATCACACTTTTTTTGGAGTTTTGAATCTGTTTATAACGACCGGTCGCTAGACACTGTTCACGGGCACTATTCACAGGTGATAAACAGGTGATAAAAGGGTGATAGAAAGTGCTGTTTGTGTTTTTCTTTAGTTTTCTTGTGTTGTTTCATTTCTTTTACACTTATTTACTTATTTTTAGTTTCCATTTTGCATTTGTGCATTTGTGGTGTGTCAAGTAAGTGTTCTTTACGTACTCAAATTAGAACTTATAGGAAGCCGACAAGTTCTTCGTGGGATCGACCCCGTACTTACACAATCTATACTTCGTTAGATTCGTGCACTTGCGGGTATTTTTAATTGGTTGTTTGCACATTAATTTGTGTCCTTTTAGGAATGCAACAACTGCGTGTGATACTCAAGTGATTGAGATGACTGAGATTCTCAACCGCTCCTTCTTCTTCAATCAAGCAAAGCGATTCCAGATTCTCACAATTGCGAATATTAAGTGTCGTCAATTTGGGAAAATTGCCCAAGGGGAAGGACCTCATTGACTCACAGCTATCCTGTATCCACAAATAGTCGAGCGATGTTAATTTGGTCAACAACTCATGAGGTAGGAATTCTAATCTCCTACAACTGTCTATGACAAGTGAAGTCAACGAAGTGGGTAGGCCATCTTCAGGGAACGACGACAGGGTTGGACAATTCCAGAGAGTCAAACTTTGAAGACGATTGATGTTGGGCAAGCATTGTATGTCATTAAAATTTCTAATCCTAAGTCGGTACAGTAGCTTTGTCTCTAGTAATGATAACAGACCTGTTTGGCATCCATCTTCTATTTCCAATTCTTCAAGACAATTGTAGTTGAGACTAGTACTAGTACTAGTAGTAGCAGTGGTCCTTTGATCATGTAAAACTCCACACCCTCTCACGTTAAGCTCCTTCAAGCAAGGTAGATCACAAGGCAAGCTTCCTCTTAGCTTTGGACACTTTATAAGAATCAACTCCTGGAGATGAGGAAAGTCTGGACCTCCACTTCCACTTGGTACCCATTCCTCCCACTCTGCCATCTCCTCAAACTCCAGCTTCTCCAGCGATTGAAATGGCTGAAATGGCTGACCATACAACTCAGGACCTAACGTCCTAAGAAATTTCATCTTACATATGAAGAGCTCCTTAAGAGCAGGTAGCTGTCCAAGCGGTGGCAACTCGAAGAAATAATGATAGCCTTCGAGACGCATAACTTTTATTTTATTGAAGGCAGAGTCTCCCAACCAGTTTGGGAAGCTGGTCCCGCCATAAAGTTTGACGGTCAATTTCTCCAAATTCATGCAAGGTTGGAGCTTGTCAAGTACATCTCTCACCTTTTCGGAATGATCGGCATCTTCGGAGCCCCATGCCAACTCTAACTCCTTGAGATCTTTCTTGTTCTTCAAATTAGCTTGCAAGGCATCCCTACCATCAACTACATTATTAAGCTTCAAAATAGAAAGTTTTCCTTCAAGATGAGACAACTCCCTCAATTCTCCAATAGTCGACCCATTAGATTTTCCCACAAAAAAAGTAGTCAATGTTCTCAAACTTTTTAGTCTACCCATTTGCACCGGCATCTCTTTAATTTGTGTTCCACTACAATCAAGATGCCTCAAGTTAATCAATTTCCTCATGTCTGTAGGCAATTCAAAAAGAGACCGACAACCTGCCAATAGTAATGTTTGTAGACTATAGAGAGTGCAAACTGTGGCAGGCAACCTTTTGATTCCAGTATTAGAGAGATCCAAGTAGCGCAAATGAATGAAGATGAAGCCCTCAGTCTCCTCCCACTGATGAAGATGAAGCCCTCAGTCTCTCACAATTATAAATGCTAAAATCTCGGAGGTTGGGAGGCAAACCCCCATCTTCTGCAATTGACTCCAGATTTGGAAGATCTCTTATATCCAAATCTTGAAGGGCTATGAGGGTGTGAATGCGTTCAGGTAATGACTTTAACTTATCGCATCTGCGAAACTCCAATCGAGTCAGGTTGGGAGTGGGCAATCCTCCCTGCGGAAAACACACAAGATTTGGACACCCCGAGATATCCAATTCATTGAGATGATTTAGATTCTCAACCGCTCCTTCTTCTTCAATCAAGCAAAGCGATTCCAGATTCTCACAATTGCCAATCATAAGTGTCGTCAATTTAGGAAAAATGCCCAAGGGGAAGGACCTCATTGAATCACAGCTATTACATATACTCAAACAGTGGAGCGATGTTAATTTGGCCAAAATCTCATGAGGTAGGAATTCTAATCTCCTACAACTTTCTATGTAAAGTGAAGTCAACGAAGTGGGTAGGCCATCTTCAGGGAACGACGACAGGGTTGGACAATTCCAGAGACTCAAACTTTGAAGACGATTGATGTTGGGCAAGCATTGTATGTCATTAAAATTTCTAATCCTAAGTCGGGACAGGAGTTTTGTCTCTAGTAATGATAACAGACTTGTTTGGCATCCATCTTCTATTTCCAATTCTTGAAGAGAATTGTAGTTGAGATTGGTACTAGTACTAGTAGTAGCAGTGGCTCTTTGAGCATGTAAAACTCCACACCCTTCCACACTAAGCTTCTTCAAGTAAGGCAGATCACAAGGCAAGCTTCCTCTCAGTTTCAGACACATTTCTAGAATTAGCTCCTGGAGACGAGGAAAGTCTGGACCTCCACTCCCACTTGGTACCCATTCCTCCCACTCTGCCATCTCTGTAAACTCCAGCTTCTCCAGCGATTGAAATGGCTGAAATGGCTGACCATACAACTCAAGACCTAACGTCCTAAGAAATTTCATCTTGCGTATGAAGAGCTCCTTAAGAGCAGGTAGCTGTCCAAGCGGTGGCAACTCGAAGCAATAATGACAGCCTACGAGGCGCATAACTTTTATTTTATTGAAGGCAGAGTCTCCTAACCAGTTTGGGAAGCTAGTCCCACCATAAAATTTGACGGTCAATTTCTCCAAATTCATGCAAGGTTGGAGCTTGTCAAGTACATCTCTCACCTTTTCGGAATGATCGGCATCTTCGGAGCCCCATGCCAACTCTAACTCCTTGAGATCTTTTTTGTTCTTCAAATTAGCTTGCAAGGCATCCCTACCATCAACCACATTATTAAGCATCAAAATTGAAATTCTTCCTCCAAGATGGGACAACTCCCCCAATTCACCGATAGGCGACCCAGTAGATTTCCCCACAACAAAAGTAGTCAATGTTCTCAAACTTTTTAGTCTACCCATTTGCACCGGCATGTCTTCAATTCGTATTCCACTACAATCAAGATGCCTCAAGTTAATCAATTTCCTCATGTCTGTAGGCAATTCAAAAAGAGACCGACAACCTGCCAATAGTAATGTTTGTAGACTATAGAGAGTGCAAACTGTGGCAGGCAACGTTTTGATTCCAGTTTTAGAGAGATCCAAGTAGCGCAAATGAATGAGGTTACCAATAGAATCGGGTAACTCAACTATATTATTATAGTGTGACAACGTTAGCACCCGTAAACATAATAGAGATGGCACTAACTCATGTAAAACCCTTTTACTTACATATCTCTGATGCCATTCTCTACTTACAGGTAGGAAGGTTCGCAAATGCTTAACCTCATATAATGGCTCAAATTTCGCAGCATAATCAAATTGCCCTCTAGCATACGACAAATGCCGAACTCTTTTCAAAACTTCATGTGATTCGCCCCCTTCCCATCTCAAACAGGATTCCCTTGCCACAGACATAGCTAAGTCATTGATGAGATCATGCATTGTGAACTTCTCATTTCTTGATCTTTGAAAAAATGATCGTGACAATAAGTCATCAAAGTATTTCTTAGTGAGCTCTTCCATTCTTTTCTCACTCTTAGCTTGTGGAATTAAACTTTCTGCCACCCACAGTAGAACTATATCTTCCTTTTGGAATTCATAGCCCTTAGGAAAAATTGAGCAATAAGCAAAACATCGTTTTAAATGAGTTGGGAGATAATGGTAACTCAATCTTAGAGCTGGAATTGTATTACATTTTTCAGGAGGCAACTCCCAAATATTGCTATTTAGTATGCTATTCCATTCCTCATAATTTGTGTTGAAACGCAAGAGGCCTCCAAGTGTTTCTGCAGCTAAAGGTAAACCATTGCACTTCAGGGCAATTTTCTTACCAACTTCTTGCAGGTGTAGATGTGCACTCAAGTTTCCATTTTCAAAGGCATGTTTTGAAAGTAACAACCAGCAATCCTCATCGGACAACTTTTCCAAAAAGTGAATTGGAACGGTGCGCATGAGACCTGCAACACTATCGTTACGTGTTGTCACGATGACCCAACTTCCCCTTGCCCCGGATGCAAAAGGACGTTGCAAGAGACTCAAATCCTGATAATTCTCATTCCAAAGATCATCCAACACAAACAGAAATTTCTTGCCCTTTATTTGTTGTCCTAGCTCAACTTGAAGAAAACTCAGGTCTTTATTATCGTAAGCTTTTGAACTGACTGACTCAAGTACGGTCTTAGTTACCCTAGTAACATCAAAAGCTTCCGAAACATACGCCCATGTTCTAAGATTAAAATGCTCTTTCACTTTGTCATCATTATAAAGGAGCTGAGCGAGGGTTGTCTTGCCAACGCCTCCCTTCCCACTATGGTGATGACGGAGACATCCTTGTCGCTTGCATCATCAGATAACAACAGTTTCATCAGCTTTTCTTTATCTCCATCCCTACCATACACACAAGATTCATCAACCAAGGAAGTTGTTGGAGTTCTTTGAGAAACCTTTCCCCCAACAACACCTTCTCTCAGGCCAAGCACATCCTTTTGTTTTGCTAGGTGTTCTAATCTTTCAAGCAACTCTTCAATCCTACCATTCATGCCTTGATAAAAAGGATTAAGAGAAGTAGAGAAGAAGTTCAACACCTGATTTGTGACGGTTTGAAATTCAGCTTCCACCTTGCATCGCAGAACTTCAGCATTGATCTCATCCAGAAGGTCATCCGCATCAAAGACAGCATCTTGAAGCTCATCAAGCCACTCTTTGACGTAAGTGTTCGTGAACTGCTTCTCCTCCGCGTCATTAAGCCCTGCATTGAGGCTCAACAGCGTTATCTTCAGTTTCTTCACAAGCGACTCATCCAGTTTCTTTCCCCGGAACAAGTCCCTGAACTCACGAGAACCAATCTTGTTGCATAGCACCTGCACGGAAGCAGAGAGAAAAGCCTCTCCAACCAAAGCCATGTTTCGATTTTTTGCAAAGGATTTGGACTTGAGTTGAGATTTGAAGCAAGTTTTGCAGCAAAGGATTTGGCTGTTGAGAAGTTGAGTTAAGATTTATGTTACTCTCAGATCATTGACTTGGAGTCTTCGAGTGAGAATATTATTGCAAAAAGACAAGTGCGTTTATATCGTGGGGAACCCGCACGGTTAGACTCGTCATAAAGTTGTCCATTATTGTGTTCGAAGATTTTTGGTAAATCAAGTTCTTCCTTACTATTGTTTTTTTAGTGTCGGTGGACTTATTGTGTTAGAAAATTTTTGGTAAATAAAGCTTTTACTTTTGTTATAACCCAAGAAAAAGAAACAAATGCTTTTGTAACGTGGGGGAACCCACACGGTTAGGCTCATCATAAAGCTGTCGTCCATTATTGAGGAGATTCAATTATAAAAAGAAAAGTTGTCATCTGTTACAAGATTTTTGATAAATAAAGCTTTTATTTTTATGGACTTTAGATCGAGTAGGTTGGTCACTGTGGTAATAGAGTGATCGAGTAGGCTGGTCATTTTGGTAAGGTGGTGCTAGAGGCACCAACTCTCTAATAGAGGTGGAGCCCGCCAATACAACGGGTCCCACGCTCTATTAAAGAGTTGGTGCCTAAGGTGGTACCCAAAGTTGGTGCCTCTAGCATTTTCCTTTGGGTAATGGACTTTATAATGCCACATGTCTTGATACCTGGCAAGTGCCACGTGTCTTGATACCTGGCAAGTGCCACGTTGTATTTCAGTACCACTGTAAAATTTCTAGGTGTGGGCATATAGATTGAAGAATAGGATAACCGAACCAAACCGGACTGAGAAATAAAAAAAATCGTGTTGACCAAAAAGTCAAACCCAGTGCAAAAAAAGGACCGGACCAGTGGTGTCCAATTCCAGTTCTGGTTCTCCACCTCTAAAAACTAGACTGCACTGAACCGGTTTGTTTTTATGTTTATATTTTCTAGATCTTAGGAGGCCATGCACAAGAAACAATTCAGCTAATGCTACTTTCCAAGGAGACTACATGGTTGTTTGAGTGTGGTTTCAGTCTTCAGTATGTTTTTTATTTGTCCATGGTTTTAAAAAACAAGAATAATCGTTTTATTAGTTTTTGAACTTAGACCCGATTTGCATTTGAGTACCTCAATTTCCAAAATAGTTCCTGTGGTCCTTTAACTTCACTTTCATTAGGACATATGGTCTTACCATTAATTTTGTTAACTTTTTTTGTTAAATGCAAGGGCAAAATGGTATTTTTATATTTAAACCAAAAAATGAATAAAAAATCATATCTTTAAAATAATAATCAAATCAAATCAAATAAAAAACAAACCAAAAAAAAAAGATAAATTAAGTTTGGGGGAGTAGAAATCGGGATAGAGGGGAAGAGAGAGAGTTTAATTTTAATTTTTTTTAATTCATATTTTTATCAATTTTGATACAAAAATACCATTTTGCCCCTGCATGTAGCAGAAAAGTTAACAAAATTAACGGCAGGACCATTTGTCCTAACGAAACTAAAGTTGAAGGACCACGAGAACCATTTTGGAAATTGAGGTACTCAAATGCAAATCTGGTCTAAGTTCATGGACTAATAAAACGATTAACCCAAACAAGAAAACATTTTTTTGTTCACTTAAGGTTTTGTTTGAATGAATGCAGTTCGTAAACCTTGTAACATGAGATTAACTGCTCAGATTTTTGGCGACTTGATAATGGATGACATAATGGAGCTATAATTTTAAACTTTGTTGTAATTTACTTTGCTTTTTATGTATTTGTTTTGTTAAAAGTTTCAGTATTTGGTTTCATTTTCAGTATTAGAATCATTTGGGAATTCTTTTTATTTTTGCTCAGGAATACTTTGCTGTATTCGATATCAAAATTGGGTCAATTGTGATGTAAGTCCAACAGTTTAAAAATTCAGGTTTTTTGAAGCTTAAAAACCCAAAAAACTTAAATGGGCTTTACAACAGGCCCACACTGTGGAGAACCAAGAACCAAACTAAACTGTAACCAGCCTGGTTTGGTTCAGTTTTAATGTCAATTTTGTATGAAAATCGGACCAGATTAAACCGAATTAACAATACTAGTTTCAGTTTCGGTTTGAATTTAAAACCGAGCCGAATTGGATGGTGCCCACCCCTAATCATTTCTCCAATATTTTAATTCATAGGGTGGCACAAATCCATCTCGTGGTGTGCCTCCTAGATAGAAAATCCAGTCAGTTGGGTCAGTAGGTACCAAATTGTAATACAGAAGTGCTTACAAATGTTGTTGTCAAAAACAAGACTTAAAAGTAATAGTGCAGCACTTTCAATGAAATCATAAAATGGTGTACGATTCACAACCTAACAGATAAGAAGAAACTGGGTGTATTTAATTGGGATTTTAATTGATTTTTTTGAAGCTTAAAAGTCTAGTGGTATTCAATTATGATTTTTAAGTAATTAATAAAAATCTGATGGTATTCAATTAGAACTTTAAAGTCATCAATGCAAGTCTGGTGGTATTCAATTAGGACTTTAAAAAAATTAGAAAAAGTACTGTGGTATTAAAAAACTTACCGATTTTGAGGTATTTCATTAAATGATGTATTATGTGAGACTTTTGAGTGAGTTATATAAATACCAAACCCCATAAAAAATCTCACCCTATTATATCTGATTCTCACGTTGATTTGTTTTGGGAGAAGATGAACAGACTTGAGAAGATAAACAAGGTTCTCATCTGTGTTGCTTTGCTGTGGTGGGCACAAGCCTACACACATCCGTTTTTTTATATCTTTCCACTCTGCCAATTTATCAATTATTAATAAGAGTGTGTAACAAACATAGAAGAAGAAACCAATCTGTACGATTGATAGTTTGGGTGTTTTTGGTTTGTTGCGCACTGCCTCATTCTTTAGGATTGATTTTTCTTTTTATTTAACATTTATTTCATAAAATAATATTTTACTTTTGTAAAAACTGGAGAATGATGATTCGAATAACTATAGATCTCTGTTTTTTACTTTGGGTCTTCTAGTCCCACTTGGGAGAAAAGGACCACTGTGCTACGAATTAATATTTGGGATATAGGAATAACTTATCTTTTGAATAATTATATCTTTTTATCGTTAATTTGATTGTTAGTGAGATGCACGCACAGTCAACAAATTCAATCGACCCTTTTCTTCTGTTCTTTTTCTTTATATAAAATCCGAATGTGAACTCACACGTCCAGCAATTCCGATAAAATCCCAAGAAGGGCCTCTAGAACATGAAAAATAATCAAGGGTTTGCATACCAATCACTTAATGAAAGTTTATCAAGTTATATATGCTATGTGGAGAGATGCTATCTAGGTCATATGAGGAGATGAAGCTCCAACAAATGTGTATTACGTCTTGAATAACTTTGTTTTCCTTTAGCCATGTCTAGTTGCTACATGACGTTATTGTTATTACTTTTATCATTTGGTTATTTATCTATGTGGCACAATTAATCATGTTATTATATGATTATTTCATATGAAATCCTAGAGCAAATCTTTTGATTCTTTGGAGAATACAAAAAAGTCCCAAGTGAATCATAAGAAAATCATGTAATTACAATCCATTCAAATCATAAGTAAAATCTTGTAATTACAAATCCTGCTGAAATCCATTATATTAAAATCATGTGATTACAATCTATTAAAATTGTAATTGAATACACCCTCCTAATTTCTGCAAAAACCCACTAACAAATGATCTGACAATTTGTAATGAATCAATTTAATACGAACATTCCTCAGCAAGGATTCACAGATTACAAAATCCCTCCCTCCCAGATACGATCACGTTGGTCCCATTCAAAAGTACACTGGAACTTATGCCAATGTTCAACATTAATGACAAGTATCTGGGTCCACTGTCCACTAAAATCAAAATTTCCACTAAATTAAAGCCCTTAGATTGGCGGGTGTACCCTTTCTCTCCTAGGGTAGATTGATCACAACCCTAGGATTGTATTTGCATTTAGTGGGAGTAGATGAAACTTAAAACAAACTTTTATTTAATCAACTGTTTTCTATTTAAACCAAAACAATGGGAAATTCTTAGGCGCAAGATGGGTTTTTATCATTCAGGATGAATACAGTACGTATTGTTGACAGATACTGGCACTCCTTAATTATCTAGTACTCAATGAAATTCGATTGTATATATCTTTTTTTATTTTTTTGTTTATAAAAATGTAACAATGATTAATAAAGATATAAAGGTCTCTGAACTCAGATCTGTATTAGGCCTCACTCAGTGGAGAGGAAAAATGCAAAGCCAACCCCCTCAAGAACTCAGCTTTGGGTTAAGTGAAGATATAGAGATTCTGTATTTTCAGATATTACACTGCCCTATGCATAGTGCAGATTTCTATAAAATAAATTATCATTGGACGTTGGGTATTCAAAACCAGTGCAAAGACGCAGGAATTTAATATATTCAAATCTAAGTTCATCATGCCAAAGTTAACATTGAAAGTAGGAAATTCATGTTTCATAGAAAGTTTTAAAAACAATGATTGTTTATGATGAAAGTTAAAGAGAAAGACGGAGACAGAAAGCCAGAGAGATTTCAAACAATGTAATAGTGTAACCACGAAAATAAACCAAAAAAAAAAAAAAACTAAGTAGCACACAAACTATTAAGAGTATAAAGGGTTTAATGTGTAGATGTTGACAAGTGTCATAATCTAGGCCATAGAAAGAGATATAAGCTCTCTCTTATATACTGGAGCCATGTATAGAAATAAATAATCTGAAAAAGCTAATAATAATACAATACAATCTTTTTATCAAATTCTCCTTTATTCTATTTTCTTAAGCTCTGTTAACATGGTATCAAGAGCCATGGATCGATCCTGAGTTCTTCTGCTTCCGCTTTCTCTGCCTTGATATTCTTTTCTAGCTCTCCATGGAAATCGTCGTCAATATCTGCTTCTTCCATATCATTCTTGAATTCTCAATTTCGTCAAACTGATTCAAGGTTTGGGTTTCTATTCCGCTTGCTTTTGGGGATTTGGGTTTCAATAGGGTTTTGTCACTATTTTGGGAATTTCCAATGTTCTTGATAGATTGCTAGTCAGTTTTGGGGATTTTATATGAGATTGCTGATTTCAAGCCATCGAATTGGGGATTTACGAATTCATATATGCTTCGAGTAATTCTCCATTGATTTGCGAATTCAAAGACCCATCGATTGGGATATGTTATTGTTTTCCGTAAGAATTACTACTCAACTTGTAGCTGCTCAGATTGATTCGACTCGCTGACTTCAATTCTATGTCTGCCTACGGAGGTTCTATTTCCTCAACTATGGTGGATTTCAGATTCTTTGTTGCATTCCTGCTCTTTGGATCCTATGGATGTTCTTTTGGTATGTCTGTTGTTCATCCTCTGTCTCTCTGATTTCAATAATTAGAGAAATACCTTTGATAGTTATTGTAGCTGCTCCCAAATCAAATATTGAATTCCTTGCTATAACATCACCTTCCTGTTCTTGAATACATCATCATGGATCAAATATTGATGGTTCATTTGTTATTTGCTTTGTAAATTTTCTAGTGCATCCAAAATCTCAGTACCCCTATTCTTGACTCTTAAATCCCACTTCTTTGGAGAACAAGAAAATTTTCAGTCAATCAATACTTACATGGTTCTGTCACAATTCTCATCTCAATCTTCTTATCTCGTGGGACAAAGAATTTCCCATTTCTCATTCTCTTCTGTCTCTTTTCTCCAATCTCTAAGGCAACAAAAGACTTTCTCAGTTCTTCCTCTTTCCTATCTCCTTTCTACAATCTCTAAGGATACAAAAGAATTTCCCAACTCTTCCTCTTTTCTACCTCCTTTCTGCAATCTCTCTGATCAGGGAACAAAAGAATTTCTCAATTCTTATTTCTTTCTATCTCCTTTCTTTAATATCTTTAAATTCTCAGGGAACAAAGAATTTCCTTCTTCTCTTATTCTATCTCTTTCTCGATATGGGGGTCTGACTACATAATTGATTTGACTTGCTTATTGAGGATGCAATTGTTTGGGCCTAAATTTGGCACGCCCAGTCCAAAGCAAAGGCCTACATCATTTTTTAGGCCGCCTGTTTGGACCTAAAGATTGAAGTTCTCAGCCCATCAACGCGCCCAGCTCATTATCAAATAAACATGCCAAAGCAATGCACTTGGCCCAAACATTGGAGGCCTGGAAGCAGTCAAAATCAAGAAGGGACTTGGGCCTCGAAGGAACTCAAATTGGGCTTGAAGCAAAACTGGACTCAACTAGTTTTAAATTAAAAGAAGACCAAAAAGAGACAAACCCATGTGACCCTCTGTTCTAAGAAAAGTCAACAATTTCAACTGAAATTAATAAGGGAAGAACAGGAGCAGGTATAAAGAAAAACGTCTCTGAAAAAACTCTGCTGCCAGGAGATCAAGTTCTGTTTTGTTTATTCAAAGATATTCTTCTGCTCCAAAGAAGGCACCATTTTCAAGGGATAAGCAGACTCTGTTTCTATAAAAAGGAGATAAGCGGGAAACAGGGAGTTGTTCAAAAACTGAGAACTTACCATCCCAAGCTTCAGACTCTTGCAAAAGCAGTTGAATTGGAAGAAGGATATGACACCCCATCAAAATACAGGGAAATGATCACTTCAGGAACTGATTGTTGAGTGCTTGCTTGCCAGAAAATGGATAGAACTCCCTTTCTTTTTCTTTTAAAACTAAAGATCTTTCGAGATTGTTTGCCGCCCAATATTAAAAGAATCAAAACTCCCACTCTCAAAAGAATTTCTTATAAATACAGGAGAGAGTGAACAGAGAGAAGACAACAATCAACACAACCAAAAAACTCAGTCAAAAGACAAACACTCAAAATGATCACTTGATCTCAGAAAACCTTCAAACAAGATTCAAACAGACCCAGAGTCTGAAACATTTCAACTTCAAAAGCTTCACAACAAGCTTGCAGAATCATACTTTTTTCCCAGCAAAGACAGTCAGAACACTGTTTCTGATTCGAATCCCAGTTCACAAACCAGCAAAACGAGATTTCTCTCGTTACAAATTTGGTTCAGCAAAGCCAATGCAAGCAGAGTTTGAGTTTTCACAAATACGAAAACCTCAACAAATTTATGGAGAGCCCTGACTAAGCAGCACAGGTACCACAGTACAAGCTTTAGCTAAAGTCCAGCCATTTCTGCCCCTTTCAGATTGGAGAAGTCCCAGTTCTGCCCATTCAAAAGCCTTCTAGGGCTTGAAATAGATTAAAGCTCTGCCAAACTCAAGCTTTGGTATCGATTTGCAGCTGAAGCCTAGTAGTTGAAGTTGTTGAAAGACCAGTCCAGCATAGGCATACCCAATCCAGCCCATAACAGAGGCACCTACCCAGACAGAAATGGAAGCACAGCCCTCTTTTTGTCTTTTATAGTCAGTTTTCCCTTTTTGATTCTTGTAAAGGGGAGTTCTGCTTGAAAGTGGTTCACTCTGTTATCATTTATTCTGGCCAGAACTACTAGTTTCATACTGAGAAAAATTATGAAGTCCTTACCAGTCTAAGGCATAGAAAAGAACTTACTTGGGAGATATTCCTCACCCAAATTCACAATCGTTTGTTCAAAGTCAATAGCTTGAGGCGCAAGTTATTTTTACTCTCAAGTCTGTTAGAATTGAAAAATTGCTAACAGTGGCACGCTCGACACACAAAGAAAGTTAATTTATTGACCAACCATGGTCTTTGGATTAATGGGGAACTTTACTCTACCATCACAGGAAGCAAATCAAAACAGGTGAACAGCAATTATTTGGCAAATTTGGGATACTTGATGGTTCATACAGTGAATCAGTTGGTACATCTCCTCGGCAAACAGTTAATAATTTGTGGTCAATAAGGTTGCGAAATTCGTGGACTGGAAAAGTTGATGGAGCATGTCTTATGCTGGAATGTCATGGCATACTTGGTTTTGTGACTGGTTCCTATTCATGTCCACCTTAGTTTGTTGTTGGTTCTAATTCTGAGGAAATTGAAGCAAATAAGGTCTGGCAGTTCCATGACAAAGCTTTGATGCTATTACTTTGTCTGCCTCTGCTATTTCTTGTGTAATTGGCAGTACCAATGCTAGGAAGATGTGGTTCACTTTGAAAGAAAGGTTTGCTATTATTACCAAGATACTAGTATTTTTCTTCTGAAGACTTGTCTCTACAATATGAAGAAAGGTTCAGATTCTATAGCTCAATATCTTAATCATATTAAGGATGCAAGAGATCAGCTATCCTGTGTTGGCGTGCACTTTACTGATGAAGACATTATCATCTTGGCTCTCAATGGTTTACCTGCAGAATACAACTCCTTTTGGTGTGTTCTGCAATGCCGAGAAAGTATGCTCTCATTCAAGGAGTTTCACTGTCCATTGCTTGCTGAAGAAATAATGATTGCATATTCTGGTCGTGCTTGCTATGGAGGTTCAGATGATATAGTAGCCCTTGCAGATGCTGTCATGCCTCCCCTGCAGCATCAGTTTTGCCTCTCGGTTGCAGTATTTAGCATTCCTATGAAGTCTGCATGTTGACGTTGGTTTGTTCAAACTCCTTGATCATTTTGGGATCAATGGCATAGTCGTTCTCGTTCTTTCTTCGTTCTGTCATGGACCTGCGCATCACCTCGCCTTGCTGCAATATCATGCTTGGTTTCACCAACCATGATCTTGAGGGGGGATGTTAAGAGTATAAAGGGTTTAATGTGTAGATGTTGACAAGTGTCATAATCTAGGCCATAGAAAGAGATATAAGCTCTCTCTCATATACTGGAGCCATGTATAGAAATAAATAATCTGAAAAATCTAATAATAATACAATACAATCTTTTATCAAATTCTCCTTTATTCTATTTTCTTAAGCTCTGTTAACACAAACCTCATAGTGTTCAAGCAATGATGCGAATAATGTAGCCACTCCATTGAGTACAAATTTCTCGCCAATACAGGCACGTAAGCCATAGCCAAAGGGAAGAAAGGCCGTCTTTGCATTTGGATCATTCAAACTGAAGGAGCTCTCTCCAGGATTCACAATGTTTTCAGCAGCCCCTGAGAACCGTTAAACCAAACTTTGTTACAGATGGAGCATATGAACCTTGATGTTGTGATGCTATCTTAAACTAATTTCCTGCCAGGGTTATTATTAACTTACTATACAAATTCGAACTCCCTATCATGCATTTTGGACAGTGAAGTGTCAATTTAAAACCAAGCGAGAACTATACTCAAATGGAAAAACCAGCTTCTTTACAAGAATATTTAGCAAACATTTTATTATTCTCGTACAAAATGTACATCCTGTGCAATTCAAGATGGCGTAAAGGATTGGAAATGGCATTTGATATAATGCACTAAAAGTCGTATACTACTACAGGATTTGCAAAGAAATGGAAAAAGGTGATTACCAACAGTTTATGATTAGATAAGAGTGCTGCTATTTCCACCCACCTGTTCTATTTTCTCCACTCACCTTATTTTCAAAATTTCAAAGACAAATTTATCCTTGTCTAAAATGACTTCTAAGGACTTAAGGAAAAAAAGGATATTTTAGAAATAATTAAAGGGTAGGATATTTTAATATTATCTCTTAATCACTAAACAATTACCCTTTTTTTTTTCTATGTCCGACCCTCCGTCTTCCTCCTCCTCCCCTCACCCTCCTCTTCTCCTTGGAAATTCCATTATATCTGCTATTCTCACTGGCGCCGCAAATCACATCAATACATTCATCATTCTCTCTCTACATCAATTCAAGTATTACTGGATAATTCAAAGGGCTAATCCTATAGAAACCTTATATCCTCTTGAGACCATCCAAAAAATTCAACTAATTATAAACTCTTCCTGCAAATCTGAAAAAATCTTTTCTTTCATCGCCACAACAAATATCTCAATAACTTTTCTAGTTGAAGTCTTAAAACAAATCGGTTCATGATAGGTTTTATAATTATTAGTTATTGTATCCCAAACACCCAGAACAAAGTAATTATCTAAACCAATTATCTTCTTTTTTTGGTGAAAAAACGGGGCTAACGCCCAACAAAGAAATTCAACAATGGCTCGAGGCCTACAGACGCCAAGTAAATCTTCACTAAGTAAAGACCTAATACTATCAGGAGGATCATGGAAGGTTGACAGACCCAGCTCAAGACATGAACTCAATTCAGCTAATCTATCCGCCACCATATTGCACTCACGATATACATGATGAATAGAAAAAAACCCAGTTTTTGTTTATATAGTCTTGGCATTCCCCACAACATAGTAGCAAGAGGATGAAGGTCATCCACATTTTTTGTTTAGCAGGTGTACTGCGATCGCTGAGTCAGACTCAAGCACAACTGCACTGCAACCTATATCCCAAGCAATTTTCAGTCCAAGATAGATGCCCCATAACTCAGCTTCCAAGACGTGTCCTACACTAAGATTAATAGCAAAGCCTCTCATCCACTGCCCAGAACTATCTCTTAGTACACCCCCAGCAGCAATGCGTCCATCCTCACCTTTTCTGCACCCGTCGGTATTGATTTTAATTACTCCATCATTCGAATATTGCCAAGAGAGCACAGCAAGAAAGCGGGTGGAGTTTCCTAGTTTTTTCAATATTGGCCTGTGTCCAATCTGCAGCAACCATAAGGATGGCGTGTCTGGGGTTGTTAGGAAACACAAACCCATGATCAAAAAAAATTTGTTCCTCCATTTCCAAAGAAACCAGCACGTGAAAGCAAACATGGTTGACCACTCCACTCCATAAGCCAAAATTGTTTATAGTGGAATACTTTGTTGTGTCCAAACTGGATGTAGGCATTGCCAAACCAGTATAAATCTTGGTGTTCTTCTTGTTGTTGTTGTTGTTCTTTTTTTTTTTTTTAATCTCTTGCCAATTATTTTATTTTCACTCACAGTTAGTTGACGCTTCCGCACAACATCATCTATATAATAAGCATTGATCGTTTCCTTCTCTTTTTTCAGTTTTTATTTTTTGGACATTGAAAAGCATTCGCTCATTGCTGTTTTAATATATTTACAAACAACTAACATTATGTTGTAAAGATTAATAATTAAGTTGTTGTTCATTTACTAAATAACATGTACTAATAGAGAAACGCTCAAGCGCCAAGTCGGAGACCTCCAATCCACCAAGGAGGATGATCTCCAATCCGCCAAGAATGTATGTATCCGTAGAGATAGAGAAATGCTCAAGCGCGAACTGATTAATAAATTAAAACGACTCTAATAACTCATTTAGGCCCTTACATAGGAGACCGAATCAAAAATCGTTTAACCATCGGAAAAAAAAGACGCTTACCTTATTTTTAACTGTATCATCACAGACGAATTGCATGTTAGATATATGTTTTCGCTCAAACATCACAAGGAAAATATGCATTAGGAAAACCTAACCTTCAAAGCATATACGTGGAAATTCATAAGTAATTGATAGAATTGCATAGGATTGTGAACAGTGATGGCTAAACCCTAGTTTTCTCTAAATTGTTAAGTTTAAAAACGTTTTTCTTCTTTACTGTTATTATTTCCCAATTTTCAGATTTCTTTTATTGTTAATTTAATCTTTTCAAATTCATAAATTTCAAATCTTTGGATAAAATCTATTTTAATTATTAATAAAGAGTTAGTTTAATTACAAATTAGTCAAAAAATCTTTGGGGACAACGACCTTGCATGAGCATTTATACTACAATTACCTTGTATTCTTGCAAAGATCCTGTTCACATGCATCGTAATGGGGACTGTTTAAACCACAATTATCCGTTCCACACATGTGACTGACTACAAGGTTAACTCAATCTTGGGCTCTAATCATGATAAAGATAGGTTTGCTAATTACAAGAGAAGTATAGAATTATATTATAGATTATTATAAATAAACCCAATTCTAGGCATGTATTTATAAAAAAACCCACACACTATTTAAATATAGAAACACACCCAAAATCAATTCTAAAATAAACAATTGTATATTTTTTGGGTGTGTTTATAAATGGGTTTTGAGTGTGTGTACTGATGGGTTTTGGGTGTGTTTATAAAGTGTTTTGGGTGTTGGGTTTTTTTATAATTTCAGCCCCCATTTTGGGTGTTTTAGTGAAACCCCCATTATATTAATCATAAATGTTGGTGGACTTTTATAGAATGATAAAGATAGGACTGTATCATAAATGTTCATTTAGCCAATCATAATTCCAGTCCCTAAACTAAATTTAATAAAAATGATTCAATTTCATTAAGGGGTAAACGACGGCGTTTCCTCGCACTCACCAGAGTGCTTGAACTCCTGCACTTCCTTAAACCCCATCCAAGGCTTCACCCAGACTTTGGCTTCGTAAAGTTTCTTCTTACCAGTGTCGATTGCCTCGATCGTCAGATGGTGCAGAGTGCCAGCAACCACTTGCTCCTTCGCCTTCACCACCCTCACAAACTCAAGCAGAGCATTCTGCACAATTTTCAATTAATTTCTTAATTATCTAATTAATTGAAATTCAGCATAATATTGAAGAAATTAAAAGGCAAAAAAGAGTACAGACCTCCTTGTTGTTGTGATCTTGGACGGCGAAGCGAGCGAGGTCTTCGGTTTCGAGGCTGTTCTCGGAGGCATGGGATTCGTGGACTCCGCCGGGAGTGGCCATGTTATGGAAATGGGAGAGATTTGATTCTTTTGCGAAGGATGAGAATGCGAGGAAAGGTAAGAGGACGAAGAAGATGAGTTGCATAAACAGACACAAGGAGGAGGAAGAAGAAAATGGTTTCGATTTCAATTTCATCTGCTTTTGTTTTGTGTTGGGTTTCTGACACTTTGTAAGAAGACCGATGGGAATTTATCTCTTTCGCTGCTCGGAGTCTTTTTGTATACGCGTCATACACGTGTCGCTTTGAGTATCTTTCTTTGCTTAGTCGGTAAGCTTTTGTTTACTTTTTCTATTTTTCTTTTCCTTTAATTCAACAGTAGTCTGTAAGCAAACAAACACAAAAATAAAAGAGATTTTTTGTCATATATCCATTCTTAGCACTAATATTATAAATAAACCCTACACCATTAATTCCTAAAAACAAACCAAAAAAAATTCAAAAACTGATAGTTGGCCCTATTGAATTTAATTTTGATTATTAAACTACTTTGATGCCCTATTGAGTGTTTTGGGCTTTTTATGAGATTTGGGGTTGAGTTTGTTTTAAGAAATCAATGGTAATTTTGTATTTAAAAGAAGTTAAAAGCCTTTTTGTTATGTTGTAAATGGGGCTTTGGGTGTGTTTCTAAAGTCCATTTCATATAGGGTATTTTTATAGTTTGGGCTTCTATATTTTGGTATAATAGTGAATCTCCCAAAATAAAAACTCAAACCAACGAAAAAAAAACTTACATGTTAGGCCATCTCCAGTCATAGGGCTAAATGTAGTCCAGGGCTAAAAATTTAGCCCCCCAAAATATTAATTTTTTAAAGAATAGTACAGGACTAAATTTTTCCATCTCCAGCCATGCAGGGCTATATTTTAGGATCCTTCATATTTTATTATTTTGAGAAAAACTATGGTACAATACTCATACATTCCACAACTATATATTATTTAATTTAATTAAACTACTATTTAGAGACAATATTCTAAAAACGTGAAGACATTTAAAAAAATAAAAAAAAGGGATGGGTTCAATGTTTCAGCTCCAACGGTCATCAACAAGAATTTTTTTTATAATTTTTTTAAAAACAACATTGAAAGATTTGAGGGTCTGACCACATTTATTATTTTTAAAAAAAAGAAAAAAAAAGAAGGGAATGGGGTAGGTCTGACCCTACCACCAATTGTTTATACTTTTTTTCTAATACAGTACGAATTGGTATGGGGTAGGTCTGACCCAAAGGTCCAGCATGCTTTAATGGGGTTCTTGAAAAGCACATGTATGGGTCCCACTAGAAATTTGGCCTAGCCTAAAAGTGGGCTATATGTGGCCTAGTTGGAGGGCCAAAGGACCAAATGTGGCCCTCCAAATTTGGCCAAAATTTTGTTTAGCCCACAACTGGAGATGGTTTTTGTATTATTTTAGGGCTATATTTAGGATATAGCCCATGGCTGGAGATGGCCTTAGGGTCTCTTTGGTATCTTATTTGGATCCAATTTTATAAATTAAAAATTTTAAGTCTAAACCATAAAAATCCATATGGTAGGCCCATTATTAAAAACAAAACAAAAAATTTAATTTTGTAGTTTTTTCTCTCTCTCCTCCCTCTCCTCCCTCTCTCCGCGCTCTCTATCTCCTCCCTCTCCCGTCTCTCTCTCTCTCTCTCTCTCCTCTCTCTCTCTCTCTGAGCATGTCTAAATTTTTTTTATGGTGTGCATTGAGCATGTCTAAAATTTTTTAAAAGACAAAAAGAAGAAGAAGGTGGATTCGGTTTGGGTGGGCTGAGAGAATTTGTGTGTGGAAGGTAGGTGTGCCATAGTAGAGAGAGGAGGAAGGGGTAGAGTGAAGGGGGAATGGAGGAAGGGGCTGTGGAGAGGGAAGGGGGAATGGATTTCAAGGTGGGCAAGGTTGGTTGGAGCTACCAATGGCACCCAGGATGGGGGAAGGTGATTTATTTATTTATTTTCAATTTTAATTGTTTAAAAGATATACAATTTTTGTTATAGTGAACTTTCCATGTTTAAAATACCCTTGAAAATAGAAAGACTAAAATACCCTTAAAATATATGGAAAATTGGATAGGTTAAAGTCATAAAACAAATCATGGATTTTGAAAAATTAAGGTGACATTTCTCTTAAATTTTTCTTTAAGGTGACAAATTGAAACTGAGGTATAAGTTCAGGTGACATTTCTACAAATTGAACTAAGGTATGATTAGCATTTGTCTTAAAATTGTTGAGCGTTAGCAAGCAAAACATACATTTACTCATGGAAATAAGAAAGAGAATGTATAAAATAAAATCAGTGTCAATTTATTTCCATGCACAACTACTTTATTTACTTGTTAACGCTCAAAACTTTTAAGAGATGTTATGATCAGTTGTGCATGTAGCATTCTACTTTTTTTTTTGGTGAACTGGGGGGGAAAACCCCAAACAAACAGAACAAACTAAACAACACAGATCAAACGGGGCCTAGACACCCCTAACATGTAGCATTCTACTTTTAATATCCCAACTCCAAAGTGTCTTCTAATTTGCTTAAGTGGAGGCATAATATTGTGATTGTCATGGGAACAAGGAAGAGAAGGGTCATAACAACATATAAAAACAGAACATGGAAATAATGGTAACATGAGCAGCTCATCCCATAGCATAGACAACCTCATAAGATTTCATATTGAACTTCAATGAATGACCGTTTGCTTGTCAAAATTCTTGAAATGTATGGAAACATTGAATATATGCAACATTCGACGAATAAGCTATAATGTGTAGAGACAAAGCTTTTGTTGGAAACAACAATCAGTATCAAACTGGCTGTCCTTGATGGATTCATAGACAAAGCTATAATCTTTCAATGCGGGACAAGAGGAAATTGAACTTCAACAATACGAGCTTTAACAGTTTAAGTACACAATCCATGGCTGTCTTTGAAGGAATCATAGACAAAGGCCAACAAACTGGCTGCATATGGCATTACATAGAAAGTAACTTTCAACAACATCATCATCATCCGATAAAGTTTTCTTGCAAGAAAACCAAACGAAGACGTGCCCCCCAGGGTTTGAACATCAGTTTATCTTGTTTGAGATGAAGAATTCTTCATCAACACAAAGAGAGCTTTTCCATGCGGTCAGATCAGATGAAGGCCGCCCCTCCAAACACAAATGAACTATCTGCAGGACAAGATAGCTCCGATCAAAGAGCTAATAGAAAGCATATTATTATGATAACTATGAGATTGTTTTTTTTTCTATTTTTGGGTGTTGTTTGTGTGGGGTCGTTCCGAGCAACGGTCTAGTGCTAAGAATATAAACAAAGGTGCCAACTTTCAAATATATAAAAGCAAACTTACATTTGTTTTTTGATTTCACTAAGGTCAATTGGCAAACCTCCCCACAATCACCTGCAAGATCATGTGATGATGGTCAGTAATTAGTAATCTTGTAAGCTTCATAATACAAGGAACAGAGATTGTGAGAGAGTGGAGCAATACCTTGGAGAGATCTCAGCCCTATGTTTTCTGCTACAGCTTTCATTCCTTCTCGAAATCTTCAACTTCAACTCATCAGAGCATGCATTTCTTGAGTTTGTTGGAAGATGATAAGGTCATTCTACCTTAAAAGAGCATGCAATACGCTTTAGTTTTCTTCCATTAGCAGCAGTTACCTTGAAATCTCAAAATACACAATGCATGCCAGATTGGGTCAAGTTGGGTAGTTCCCATTGGGAATCTTACGCAGAGAGTCTAGAGATACAACAAAGAAAACAATTCTAATGAAATGGAACTGTAGTTCGGAAGTGAAAGGCACAGAAAAGGATCAACAGAATTTTACCTTCCTGTGTTTTCTCATACTTTTGTTCCTCATCAGATTTTGAAAAGCCAAGTCTAATAGCTATACAATGAGGATTTCAACTCGATTGCTTTCCATTTTCATGCATATCTCAGCTCAATAAAATACTCCTAAGTTCAAGACATTAAGAATTGGATCATTAGATTCATCTTAGAATATGAAAAAACTAATTTCTCTAGTTAACCCCAACTCATGTAGCTTCTGAAAACTAATTTCCAACCAACAAGTATGTATACATTTTCATCCATCTCAAATTAAATTCATAAATGACGTTTTCAAGTATTACCTACAGACAGGAATTTTATGATGAAAGATAACCTAATCATGAATAGACATGTCATGCTTGTTATGCTACGATTCAGATCTCTTCACCACATTGTCCAAATGCTAGTCTGTTGCTAGAGCTCCACCTGGAGAAGATTTCCTTCCCCCTTTGTTTGCCACAATTTGTTTGTAGGAAAACAAAAATCTATATACAACAGTAAACTCTCCTCGGGCAGTGACAGGAAAGAAACCTGCGAATGAGAACTGTTTATGAGAAGGCATGTTATCGTGCAGAGTGACTAATAACTCAGCATTTGAGACTAGACAGACATAAGTTGTGATCAGCATGCTCTTGGATACCGATAAGGACCAGCCCCAGTGAGAAACAAAGTGACAGAATTATCAGATTTATCAAGTTTAATACCAATAAAATCAAATTTGCAATCAAGGCAAGATTCTTTTTTACAGAAAAAGAAAATGCTAATGAACTATAGCTGTCGTTCCTTTTGAGCAAGTAATGTTTTTAGAGTCCTTCAGAAGTAAAAGGTGCAGAGAAAGAACACAGACAAGCCTTACCAATTATTAGATTAATTCTACTTGTTAAATCTAATTATTGCAGCTTCATAAAAATAAATCTAACAAATGATAATCCAATTATTAGACAAGATAAACATGGAAAAGGGACCTACTTGATGCTATGTGCCTGACTTTGACTGAGAGTGAAATGTTGAAAAGCAAAAACTTTGTTTGATAACGAGCTCATATCATATGATCACTTCTTGGCCTATGAAGATGCAAGGAATCTGAGATATCTTAGCTCAATCTTCTCTCTTATTCTCATAACTTTACTCCAGGGCAGAACAACTGGAGATGCTCAGAAGAGAAAGAGGCTTGTGGCAGGAATTGAGACTCAGACAGCCATAAATATGTATCTGTTGAAGAGAAGTGAGTTCAAGGGACCTTGTGAATTCTCAAATTTCAGATGAATGGCATAAGATTATGGTAACTACAAGGAATGGTTTTTTCATTTTTTTTTGGGGTTGTTTGTAGGGGTGGTTCGGAGCAACGGTCTAATGCTAAGAATATAAAGGTGCCTACTTTCAAATATCAAAAACCAAACTTTTTCTTTTTCGATATCACTAAGGTCAATTTGGCAAACCTCTCCACAATCACCTACAAGATCATGTGATGATGTCATAATGAGTAATCCTGTAAGCTTCATAATACAAGGAACAGAGATTGTGGGAGAGTGGGGCAATACCTTGGAGAGATCTCAGCCCTATGTTTTCTGCTACAGCTTTCATTCTTTCTCTAACTCTTCAACTTCAACTCAACTCATCAAAGCATGCAGTGTTCTTGAGTTTGTTGGAAGATGATATGGTCGTTCTTCCTCTTAGCTTCAGACACTTGTCTAAAGTCATCTCCTTGAGATGAGGAAAGTCTGGACACCGGCCTTCTGGTCTTCATTCCTCCCCACTAATGGCAAATGAGTAATCAGATGAGAAGGCATCGAATAATTGCAGAAAGCAAACCTTTCGGAAGTGAAAGGCACAGAAAAGGATCAACAGAATTTTACCTTCATGTGTTTTCTACATACTTTTGTTCCTCATCAGATTTTGAGAAGCCAGTGAGGATTTCAACTCGATTGCTTTCCATTTTCATGCATATCTTAGCTCAATAAATACTCCTAAGTTCAAGACATTAAGAATTGGATCGTTAGATTTCATCTTAGAATATGAACAAACTAATTTCTCTAGTTAACCCCAACTCATGTAGCTCTGAAAATAATTCTCTAGTATGTCCAAACAGATATGAAGGACTAGTTGATACGTTAAAAACTTAAAAGGGAAACAGTGAAGGGGACGACACTGAAAGATGCATATTCAATTATCAAATGTTATAATGAAGCATCAGATCTTCTGCAAAGGTTCAGTTGCTTGTTAGAAATAATCAATGACATGGCAATTAGGTAGATTTATGTGAATCCCAATTATGCTTTGTTTTGAATTTGAATTATAAACATCTAGTTGTGTAATACTTTCTTAACCTACCTGAAAAGTTTTTCAATTGGAAATGGCATCGTATCAAATAGGAACATGAACAGGAACTTTGTCTCTAGTAACGAGAACAGACCTGGGCATCCATCATATATTTCTAATTCTTCAAGAGATAAGTGGTCCATGTTACGAGTAGTAGTGGCCCCTTTCATCATGTAGAACCCCACACTTGTCTAAAGTCAGCTCCTTGGGATGAGGAAAATCTGGACCCCGGCCTGCTGGTCTTCATTCCTCCCACTCTGGCAAATGAGTAATCAAATGAGAAGGCATGGATGTTATCTATTACAACCAGTGTTTTCAAAGGCATGCCTTCGCTCGCGTCGGAGCGAGGCGGCAGCAAATCGCCTCAAGGCGTCGTTTGTTTCGCGAGTTGCACGTTTAGCGCGGGGAAGGCGTGAGGAGGCGTTTCAAGGCGCAGCGAGGCGGAGCAAGGCGCAATGAGGCGGAGCAAGGCGGCAGCAAATCTGGACACTCAGAACTGGGAGAAATTTTGGGAGTCTGCAAATTGGCTGCGGCTCCGCGAGGAAGACGACTCGCGTGGATTTTTTTTTAGGTTAATTGTAATGAAACGACGTCGTTTCGATTGAAGTGTTTAAAAAAAACTTAAAGGTGAAACGACGGTCGTTTCAATTGGAGTGTTTTGAAAAAAGAAAACACGCAAGTTTCTGTTTTTTTTTTTACTTCCCTTAATTTGTAATAAACTTAAAGCAAGAAAATTAATATCTTCTTGACTTTTCTATCTCCAGCCGACTGTAGCTTTTCTACTACCTTTTTTTTTTTTTTTTTTTCCCCTAAATTAATATATTAACACATATATATATATATATATATATTTATTGCATAGTTACAACCTTAATTTCTACCCTTACTAGATAATCTCCATCAATTTCAAGAATTCTCTTTCATTTTTCGACTGCAAGTAAGTCATTTATTTTTCTCTCTAATTCTTCGCAACTGTAATTTGAAGTTCCGTATTATGGAGTGAAAGTTACAATTACTGTTTAATTAATTACAACTAAATTTTATAATTTTAATTCATTGTTCATATGTACAGGTAAGAGGAAAGTCAAAAGTAAGTCCATAAGAGCGATGCTTATGGATGAAGATGATGAGATAGATAAAGATCCTTCAACATTTGATAGTGGGAAATATCCTTTTCATATGATACAGTTGATCAATGTGATAGTGATGCTAGTTTGAATGATATTAGTGTTGAGGAGTGGGATGAGTGAATTATGTTTTTGTTTTGATGTTGAACAAATATTTTATGTTTTGGGATTGATTATTATGCTTTGAATGATAATTAGTACTTATATGTAATTATATTTAAAAGATTGTTATGGTTCAATAAGAATTAGTTGTACAATTTAATTGTATTGTATTTATTCATAAATTTTTCTTGGCTTACGCCTCGCGTAGCACTACTAAAAACGCCCTCGCCTATACGCCTCGCCTTTGAAAACATTGATTACAACAATGGGGAAGCAAAATAATCAGGGAGAGTGCAGACCAATTGTTTGTTTATTGCCCAGTATCTCAAATTTGTGGTATGTATTATTCAGGAAGGCTGGAGTGAGTTGGCTAACATCAGAAGGGGAGGAGAAGGAGGGTTTTCGACAATTACAAGGGGTTGGGGATGGAAGAGCTTCCGAATAGGGTGAGGTTTCCTATCTTCACCTTGAGCATTGGTTTAATCACAATCCAGGGATCGAAGGCAACTCAAGGATAATTTCTTTGTTACAGGTCTTATAGTTGTATTTCTCTTAAGATCAGCTCTGTTCCTGTTCTGTGGTGGACGAGTACTTGTTCACTTCTGTGGTATTTTTTACTATCTATTTTCAATAAAAAATGTTTCTTCCTAAATAAACAAATCATTAATGAAGTGTGCAGCATTAATATTCATTGCATAAGGAACACTTATGTGGTTCCCTAACGGAGGAAAATCATAGTATTGCTCAACGTCGTCTGTCCTAGAACTTGAGCTCTCACTGGTTATTCAAAGGAAACTCATAAATGACATTTTCAAGTTATTACGTGGGGAAAGGAATTTTATAAAAAAAAGTGTTATAAAGTATACCTCCAGATCTTCCACAAAAAGATCTAATTGCGACTTTCGATTTGTCAGCAATTTTTGTGATCAGAACTACAAGAGCCTAACATACACAAGCTTCAACTGGGATGGAAGTACGAATGCAAGTTTTGTGCCATTGTACCTATGTCAAAAGTAGGCTTTTTCAGTTCAAAATAAGCAATAAGTATCGATCAGAACTTTTTCTTTTTGATAAGACACATACTTTCATTAACACAACCTCAAAACAAGATTAAACATCCTAACAATACATGAACGAAATTTAAATATCCTATGACAATTTAAACACAAAGAAAAGGAGAGAAATTAAATATCCTAACATTTATAACAGAGAAAAGGAGAATAATTCACTAAGAAAATTTTAAAATAGTTTAAAATGTGTATTTCGGTTTATTATGGATAGTGAATTTCAGTTTTGTATTGAATTAGAAGGAAAAGCAGTTAAAGCGGTTATTTGAAGTAACTACCTGACCTGAGTTTGTTTGTCTCTACGTGAGAGAGAGAGGTCATCATCATCATATGATGACTTTCATCATTTATCCGGATGCAAGGAATGTGAGATATGCTGTCCCAATGATCTTGTCCCGTCTTATTCTGATACCTTTTCTCCAGGCCAAAACATCTGACGATCTTCAGACAAGAAAGAGATGGCGGCAGACCCTCTTCTGGCAGGAATTGGAGACTCGGACAGTCAGAAATATATAGCTCTTGAAGAGAAGTGAGGTGTTGAAGTGCCTCTCCTGGAAGGAATTCCAGACTCTTACAACTATAAATATATAGACATCGAAGAACAGTAAGGTGGTGCAAGTCCCTTTCCATCCAAAGATTTCAGAGTTGAAAGTCCATCGATACAGAGATGGTGAAGACTGTAGGGAGCAGCTGTTGCCTTGAGCAACGTCTCCAAGATTCATCACTTCCCCTGCCACGGAATTCTAAATTGTTCAAGGGAGACAAGTGCTTGCAAACCCCAGTTACAGTAGTCTCCACTGATGAAGACGAAGCCCTCAGTCTCTCACAATTATAAATGCTAAAATATCGGAGAGTTGGGAGGCAAACCCCCATCTTCTGCAATTGACTCCAGATTTGGAAGATCTCTTATATCCAAATCTTGAAGGGGCTGTGAGGGTGTGAATGCGTTCAGGTAAATGACTTTAACTTATCGCATCTGCTGAGCTCCAATCGAGTCAGGTTGGGAGTGGGCAATCCTCCCTGGGGAAAACACACCAGATTTGGACAGCCTAAGATATTTAAGTTATTGAGATGGCTGAGATTCTCAACCGCTCCTTCTTCTTCAATCAAGCAAAGCG
Organism: Prunus kanzakura; assembly: GCA_020521455.1. Lineage (NCBI taxonomy): Eukaryota > Viridiplantae > Streptophyta > Magnoliopsida > Rosales > Rosaceae > Prunus > Prunus kanzakura. The sequence continues at coordinate 351,337 of BPUM01000955.1, forward strand.
ATTCCAAATTCTCCACAATTGCCAATAATAAGTGTCGTCAATTTTGGGAAAAATGCCCTAAGGGGAAGGACCTCATTGAATCACAGCTATTTCTGTATACGCAAATAGTTGAGCGATGTTAATTTGGCCAACATCTCATGAGGTAGGAATTCTAATCTCCTACAAATGCATATATCTAGTGAAGTCAACAAAGTGGGTAGGCCATCTTCAGGGAACGACGACAGGGTTGGACAATTCCAGAGAGTCAAACTTTGAAGACGATTGATGTTGGGTAAGAATTGTATGTCATTAAAATGTCCAATGTCAAGTTGGGACAGGAGTTTTGTCTCTAGTAATGATAACAGACCTGTTTGGCATCCATCTTCTATTTTCAATTCTTGAAGAGAATTGTAGTTGAGATTGGTACTAGTCTAGTAGCAGCAATGGCCCTTTGAATCATGTAAAACTCCACACCTTTCCACCATAAGCTTCTTCAAGCAAGGCAGATCACAAGGCAAGCTTCCTCTTAGCTTTGGACACTTTATAAGAATCAGCTCCTGGAGATGAGGAAAGTCTGGACCTCCACTTCCACTTGGTACCCATTCCTCCCACTCTACCATCTCCGTAAACTCCAGCCTCTCCAGCGATTGAAATGGTTGAAATGGTTGACCATACAACTCAGGACCTAACGTCTTAAGAAATTTCATCTTACATATGAAGAGCTCCTTAAGAGCAGGTAGCTGTCCAAGCGGTGGCAACTAGAAGCAATAATGACAGCCTTCGACGGCGCATAAATTTTATTTTATTGAAGGCAGAGTCTCCCAACCAGTTTGGGAAGCTGGTCCCGCCATAAAGTTTGACGGTCAATTTCTCCAAATTCATGCAAGGTTGGAGCTTGTCAAGTACATCTCTCACCTTTTCGGAATGATCGGCATCTTCGGATCCCCATGCCAACAATAACTCCTTGAGATCTTTTTTGTCCTTCAAATTAGCTTGCAAGGCATCCCTACCATCAACCACATTATTAAGCTTCAAATTGAAAGTTCTCCTCCAAGATTGGGACAACTCCCCAATTCGCCAATAGTCGACCCAGTAGATTTCCCCACAACAAAAGTAGTCAATGTTCTCAAACTTTTTAGTCTACCCATTTGCACCGGCCATCTCTTCAATTTGTGTTCCCCTACAATCAAGATGCCTCAAGTTAATCAATTTCCTCATGTCTGTATGCAATTCAATTAGAGAGGAACAATATGATAATAGTAATGTCTGTAGACTGTAGAGAGTGCAAACTGTGGAAGGTAACCTCTTGATTGCAGTTTTCAGAGAGATCCAAGTACGCGCAAAATGAATGAGGTTACCAATAGAATTGGGTAATCACACAATATTGCCATATTTTGACAACGTTAGCACCCGTAAACATAATAGAGATGGCACTAACTCATGTAAAACCCTTTTACTTACATAACGCCGATGCCATCCTCTTCTTAGAGGTAGGAACGGTTCGCAAATGCTTAACCTCATATAATGGCTCAAATTTCGCAGCACAATCAAATTTCCCTCTAGCATACGACAAATGCCGAACTCTTTTCAAAACTTCATGTGATTCACCCCCTTCCCATCTCAAATAGGATTCCCTAGCCACAGACATAGCTAAGTCATTGATGAGATCATGCATTGTGAACTTCTCATTTCTTGATCTTTGGAAAAAATGATCGTGACAATAAGCCATCAAAGTATTTCTTAGTGAGCTCTTCCATTCTTGTTTCACTCTCTCCTTGAGGAATTAAACTTTCTGCCACCCAAAGTCGAACTAAATATTCCCTTTTTGAATTTATAGCCTTTTGGGAAAATTGAGCAATAAGAAAAGCATTGTTTAAATGAGTTGGGAGATAATAGTAACTCAATCTTAGAGCTGGAATTGTATTACATTTTTCAGGAGGCAGCTCCCAAATATTGCTATTTAGTATGCAATTCCATTCCTCATAATCTGTGTTGAAACGTAAGAGGCCTCCAAGTGTCTCTGCAGCTAATGGTAAACCGTTGCACTTAGAAGCAATTTTCTTACCAACTTCTTCCAACTCTGGATGCGAACTTGATTTTCCATTTGTCGAAGGCATGTTTTGAAAGTAACAACCAGCAATTCTCATCAGACAATTGTTTCAAATAGTGAATTGGAACGGTGCGCATGAGAGATGCAACACTTTTGTTCCGTGTTGTCACAATGACCCTACTTCCCCTTGCTCCGGATGCAAAAGGACGTTTTAGGAGACTCAAATCACCATAGTTCTCATTCCAGAGGTCATCCAACACAAATAAAAATTTCTTGCCCTTTATTTGTTGTCCTAGCTCAACTTGAAGAAAACTCAGGTCCTTATTGTCGTAAGCTTTTGAACCGATTGACTCAAGTAGGGTCTTAGTTACCCTAGTAACATCAAAATCTTCCGAAACACAAAAGCCCAGGTTCTAAGATTTAAAATGCTTTTTTCACTTTGTCATCATTATAAAGGAGCTGAGCGAGGGTTGTCTTGCCAACCCCGCCCATTCCCACTATGGTGATGACGGAGACATCCTTGTCGCTTGCATCATCAGATAACAACCGTTTCATCAGCTTTTCTTTATCTCCTTCCCTACCATACACACAAGATTCATCCACCAAGGAAGTTGTTGGAGTTCTTTGAGAAACCTTCCCCCCAACAACACCTTCTCTCAGGCCAAGCACATCCTTTTGTTTTGCGAGGTGTTCTAATCTATCAAACAACTCTTGAATCCTACCATTCATGCCTTGATAAAAAGGATTAAGAGAAGTAGAGAGAAAGTTCCACACCTGAGTTTTGACGGTTCGATATTCAGCTTCCACCTTGCATCGCAGAACTTCAGCATTGATCTCATCCAGAAGGTCATCCGCATCAAAGACAGCATCTTGAAGCTTGTCAAGCCACTCTTTCACGTAGCTGTTCAGGAATTGCTTCTCCTCCGCGTCATTAAGCACCGCATTTAGGCTCAACAACGTTATCTCCAGTTTCTTCACAAGCGACTCGTCCAGTTTCGTTCTCCCGGAACAAGTCCACGAACTCGCTGGAAACCAATCTTGTCAAACAGCACCTGCACGGAGGCAGAGAGAATAGCCTCTCCAACCAAAGCCATGTTTCGATTCTTTGCAAAGGATTTGGACTTGAGTTAAGATTTGAAGCAAGTTTTGGCAGCAAAGGATTTGGCTGTTGAGAGGGTTAAGATTTATGTTGCTCTCAGTATCATTGACTTGGGAGTCTTCGAGTGAGAATATTATTGCAAAAGGACAAGCGCGTTTGCAATAACGTGGGGGAACCCACACGGTTAGACTCGTGATACAGCTGTCGTCCATTATTGTGTTAGAATATTTTTGGTAAATAAAGCTTTATTTTTGACTGGTGATAGTTTCAAGTTCTTCCTCACTATTTCCTTAGTGTCGGCGGACTTATTGTGTTAGAAGATTTTTATATTGGTAAATATAATAAAGCTTTTATTTTATACGGTCATGGTTTCAAGTTCTTCCTTTTATTTATATTTTTTGTGTCGGTGGGCTTCTATCAAAAGCGATTGTAGCAGGCTTGAAATATCAGGAATTTGTAAATTGGTATGAAACTAAGATTCGTTGTAAAATTTTTGATCAGTTAGTGGAATTGTTTTTGTTGTGCATCTGTCCATTCAACGTTTTTTTTTTTTTTAATTTTATCCAAGACACAGAGAGAAATTTCTGAACTCATAAACTGACCTATGCTTGAAATACCAGTCTTCTTACCCGACACTGGTGGTAACAGCAAGGACGATATTGAGGCTTCCCACCGATGAAAACTTGCCTGAGCCAGGTGAGGCCAAAAGAGACTGTTCTGATAATGTCTCAAGTGTTCACTTGCCCTGATGGGTTTGCAGAGGGTAAGGACCTCGTTGTGACAGTTATGGCATCCATGGGAGAAGAACAGATTTGTGCTCTCAAGGACATTGGCCCCGAATAATTAAGTTTCGATTTCATGCCTCTTCTCTACTTTAGCAGTAGCTGCAGTCTGCAAGTCATGTAATTGGAAGGCGAGGACATCATGAGCCAAGCACGATCTTGGGCTTTTGACACAATTAGAGTATGCCCTAATGATGTTGTTTTGTTTCTTTATAAGGACTAATTGATTTATTAATTTTTTTTGTTTTGGGTTTTGGGGTGATGATAGTGGCGTCGGGAATCTGGGACTTGGTGGGCATGCGTCCAAAATTTTGTATTGAGAGGCGAGCTAAAAATATTTTCCGTTACATTAATCCATTTTTTCTTTCTTCTCTTTTAATAAGTGATATGAGAGGAGATACAGAATTAGTTAGGAGTATGAAAGGTTTCTCCATTTCTTCGTGGTTTTCATTTTTAGCACACCTTACAATAGTAGAGACACCAAACGTTTTCTTTTTGAAATATTAAAAAAAAAACTAGACACCAATTGATGCCATACAATGTGACATGTTTCTTTGTTTCACATCACAGATCTTAGTTTCACATTACAGCCAATCTTAGGCGCTGGAAGTAAATGGATATAAAATGAGGAGAAATGCTAGCAACCTTTTCTCTAACCTTCTCTTTTGGATCCTTCTCCCCTCTTTGCTTGACATGTGTCTTCTCTCTACACTTAAAACAATGATAATTAATATATTATGAGAGGGTTCGTCATTTACTTTTCTTTGCCCTCACATGGGACCAATACCATTAATTAATTCAATTGTGTAGGTGGGTTCTTGAAACCACACGGCCTATTGGAGAGTGGAGGATGACAACAAGACAACGACAATTCAACGGTCCGCAAGTGGAACAGATTTCACTTGTGAATCTACAGCTCTTAAACAGATTTCAATACAGAAGGTAGATGGCGTGGATTTATTCATCCATAAAGCTGACATGTGCTTAATGTTTCATAAGACTTTTATCATAGAATTTTATTTATTTATTTGTTTATTTTATGAAATAGTATTTTTTAATCATCTTTTAATATTTTATCGAAGTAGTGCATAACCAAAAGGAAATTACTTCTATTATTTATCTTTTGTATATGGTAACTCATGAGCATACATGAAACCAAAAATGTAACAAAAAAATAATTTGGTACATTTTTAGATTAATTATGTGTTGATATTGCTGACTCAAACTTAACTGTTCTAGATTGCTTATGTATTGAAAGAAGTAGCAACACCATATAACATGCCACCTCTAAAGCTTAACCAAAAAATAAAACATGCAATCTTTAAAATGTTCAAAAGCTCCAGCCATGTTTCAATTCTTTGCAAAGGATTTGGACCAAGTATTCTAGGTTTTGGAAATTCTTGTTCAATTTTGGAACAAGTTTTGAAGGGTGTTGAGATTAGGTAGCTCTCAATTTCATTTGACTCTGCGAGTCTTTGGATGAGATTATTACTACCAAATACTTATATTATATAGCAAAAAGAAACAAATGCTGTGTCTAACAACTCGACATGAGGATGGGGTCGACAGCCTCGACATAAAGCTACCGTCCATCAATATATTATTTGATGCGTTTATGCTAAGCAAGCATTGATATATGATTTTCCTTCTCTCATTTTTTATATTAGAATCAAATTATTGTTTAACCAGAGGTTAAGCAATCCAAGAATAACATAAACAAACAACGGAAGGTCATTTGTGATGACACAATTTCCATTTAATAATGCAACATACATATTCAATATATATATATATATATATGTGTGTACATAAGTTTTGAAAGCTCTTACTATAAAATAAATAAAATAAAAACTCATTTCATTGACGTAGGCTTTTCCAATGAGACAATTAGCAAATGCTTTTGTAATGCGGGGGACCCACATAGTTTTGACACTTTTGTCTCTCTCCACAAGAGGGAGAAAAACTTCCTCTCGCAGGCGATTCAGCATCAGCCATCCACATCATTATCCCAATCCAATGAAATCGTGGTGGCTGCCAAGCCCCTTACCCATTCCCGCCTCTTTTTTTTATTGAAATCTACTAATGCAAAATGTGCACAATTTGATTGAACATTTGTGAAATGTCATTGGTGCTGATATCTTTTTCCTTTTATTATTTTTGGCTTACTTTTATTTATCTATTTATTTATTTTTGTTTTATCAAATTTTTGTAAAAGAGACAAGACATTGGATTTATGGCATCACGCATAAAAAGAAGAACAAAATGAACAAAGCAGAGAAGTACCCTATTTTATTTTTTCCTTCTCATGTTCTGATACACCATTTTACCAATCATGTGGTAGGGTTTGAGACAGCAAATATAATTATTTACTTTAAGATCCATCTTTGTCATAAGTATACGAAACAAAAATAACTAGCTATACCACATTTATAGTGGTGTGCAAATATAGTATGTAATTTTTGAGATTTTCTTCGCTGGCTGATATATATGCACAGCCTGCCCGTTAAGGACTTCCACTTCTTCTCATTGGGCCTATTTCATGTATCTTCTTCTTCGTACCAACGGCCTACATAGATTGGCCCAATTTTAGGGTTTCCAAGCAATTGCTAGCATTATTGAGCTCATGCCACATTCCGAAACCAGCAACGACAAAAGATTGACTAAAAAATGGGTTAATGACCTAAATGGTCCCCAAATTATTGCCCCATTATCATTTTGGTCCACCAACTAAAATTTTCAATTCAAACGTCCTTAAATTTTTTTATTTTGTACCAAGATGGTTCATCTGTTACAGATTCTGTTACTTCTGATCACGCGATAGCCACGTGACTGAGTTTTGAAGGGTATATGCGACTTTTTGGAAAGCTCTATCGTTCAAAACCAAAATACCTCCGGTCCCTCAACTATTGCTTTAGTATCATTTTGATTCACCAACTAAAATTTTCATTTGAACCGTTCTTCGACTTTTTTTTTTGTTTTTTGTATCAAGATGGTACTACCGTCAAAGTCCGTCAATTTTATTGTTATTTATTTTTGTATTTATTTGATTTTAAATGCTTTATTTAAATTAAACAATAGAGAAAAAAATTATTACTTTTTAAGTCCATGTTGTTGAGGCCCAAAAAATCCATGGTTGGGCCCGAATAAATTCCTAGCCCAAAACGATATATTATTGGAAAAAGACCCAATTTGGAGTACACAAAAGTCTGCCATGCACAAGCCACACCCTGCATGCCATGCCAAATAAAAATTCGTCATGCTAGAAATTGATATTAAAATTATAAAGATGCATTTAGTTATGCAAATCCATGCCAATTATCCTATCAAGCGTCATAATTAAAAGCATGCCAAACGACATGCCATGCCAAGCGACATGTCATGCCAAGCGGGAAATTATTATTTTACACCCAATCGCACTACAAGCTTAAGTGGGCCCAAGCCACTCGAATGCCCGGGGCTTGCTTGAGTGGCTTGTGGTATGGATGGTAACAAGTTATCATGGGGCCCATCAATGGGTCGAGAAATGGAAGTCTCGGGTCGCTTGGGGGCCTCGGGACTCAAGCCCATTTTTTAGGCCCCAAACGTGGGTAAGCACAAGAGAGAAAGTAGCTCATTGCCTCAACTAGAATAGCCCAACCAAAGTAGCCCATTGCCTCAACTAGAATAGCCCAACCAAAATAGCCCCATTACTCCAACTCAAATAGCCCAACCAAAATAGCCCATTGCCCCAATTAGAATAAGCCAACTTAAAGGCCCAACACTTGATCAGATTATCCCATCCATTGGATGAATCATGTGGTGGACTTAAAAAACCTATGTAATTAGAATAAAAATGCAGCACAAGTCTTAGCACTCAGCTGGGAAAGAAAATCACAAAAGAGCTTGGAGAGTCCATGTTGTGTCGGATTCAACTGCACCAAAATAGATTCAGCTGCATCCTCAACTTGTGATACTCGCAAGTGCACGAGCCGTTCGGTAGTATAGCATATGTAAGTACAAGGTCGATCCCACGAGGATTGGTGATTGAATGATCCAATTCATTTTCCCTAAAAAAAAAACAGAAATGAAAAAGAAAATAAATAAACAAGAAAAAGGAAATAACTCAAGCAAATAAGTTCCTAAGTTCAATTAGATTAACGGATTGATTCTAGCTAAAGTATGATTAGGCCATGGTGTCTGGTTCTAACCTTGTGTTCCTAATTCCCTAATTTGATCATTTGTTGTCTAACCTAAAATTAAGCATTAGGAACCCATTAAGCATAGAAGAACATTTTAAACAACCAAGCATGTATCTAATCCCTGTTGTCGAATGTCCATACATACTCTTCCTATTCATAGTTCAATTCGAATTAAAGCATGGTGTCTACTCTTAATTCAAACCAAGATAGCTAACATGCAAGCCTAAATGGTGATCAATCATTCAAACTAGCATATTAACTTATAAGCATAATGAATAAGAACAAAAACCATAACTGAAACTTGGAAACTTAATTAAACTTGAATACTTAAGAAAGAATGTACATTACAAATAAAATTAAAGAAGAACTTGAAAACTTGAAGAAAAATTCAGTAAACTCATTTTATTACAACAATTGACAACTTGAAAGGAAACTAAGAGAATTTGAGGGAGAGAAGGGAAGGGAGCTCTAGAGAAGTGTTTGAGAGCTCCCCCCTTGGGGTGTGTTTTGAAGCTTGAAGGCTTCTCTATTTATAGGGCTAAGAGGGAGGAACAACATGATGAAATCCCACACCATCCTTCATCTTGCTGCTGCACAAGCTTTCATCACATGGGTTCAAAGGTGATCAGTTTTGCTGCCAACCCATGTGGTTGCCTTTTGGTTGCTGGAAAAACGAGTTTTCTGAACCTGTTTTGGTGTAGGAAGGCCATAGGTCTCAAAACGTATCCAATGGGGCTGAAATTTGGATATGTTATACTAGACACCCATTGGAACAACTTATATGAAGAAAGTATTCCCATCGGAGCAGTAGAAGTGTGCGTTTTGGACCTTGAAAGTTGGCTGCCGAACAGAGACTGGAATTGACTTCATTTCATTTCGTTTCTTTCTTTTTGCTTCACATGCATGCACATGCTTCTCTTTAATAGCTCAAAAGCTGATCTCCAGCTCCAAAGTGATCTGCCAATTCAATTCCCATGTTCAAAGGCTGAAGTAAAAATGCCTCTCATCATTCCTCATTCTTCTCTCTCTCCTTTCTCTAGCTTCACATGCATGCACATGCTTTCTCTATAATAGCTCCAGCATGTACCAACTTGCTCCGTCAGAAATTCATAGCTGGAATGCCTCCCAACTTCACTCATTATGTTGGGTACAAAGTCAGTTGCAGCTGGGATGAGGCACATGGCTAAAAGCTGGCAGCAGCAAATCCTGCTGAGCAAGGTTGAGTGTTGGACGGGCTAAGCACTCCACATATGTCCAATTGGGCTGAAATTTGGATATGTTGTACTAGACACCCATTGGAACAAGTTTCATGAAGATCATCACCTCATTCGAGCCCCATAACATGCTCATCCAAGGCCAAGAAGTTGACCTACGAAACTGGGCTGGCAAGGAGTTGTAGCCAAAATGAGTTTGTCTTTAAGCTCTTCTTCCATTCACCCAAATCAGGCCTTAACATGCATGGATTGCATCATTTCCTATCCAAAGCCATCATTGTTACCTAAAGCTCAATTAACTGAAAGATAAACACAAAAAGGATTAAAAGCACAAGTTTAACTCAAAAACATAACCAAATCATAAGCTAGAAGGGTAAGAAATGATATACAATTATGAACCGATCAGTCCACACGTGAAAGGCTGCTGGGAGGCTTGGGAGCAAGTTCCAAGCAAAAATCCTTCAAGGAACCAAGGGATATTAGCACGCAAGGAAGGATGCCATCCCTTAAACCAGCAGGCGCACCCACTTTCTTTCCTTCATCAGATTTGGTTATGGAAAGAGGAAGAAAGAGGAGAAGGAAGATGGGTGAAAAAGGGAAGTTCCCTTCTGAGGTAGCCGCTGGAAGAAGCTTGGAGCACCCAAAATCTCTGATTTTGTGGGATTGGGCAAAGCTGACTTTGCCACCATGAGGTAAGTCAAGAAAGAGGAGAAGAAAGGAAGAGGAAGGCTTAGTTAGATTGGGAAGAAGCCATTAGGGTTTCTTGGAGAAGACCCATTCCCAGCAGCTATAAATAGGACCCCTTCAACCCAACACAACACAACCCACAACCTTCAGAGAGCAAGCTTTCTCTCTCACTTACAAACCCAGAAATTTTCGTGCTTTGCTTGCCCATTTCCCTCATCTCCCCTGCTTTGGCAGATTGCTATAGCTTTGACAGAGTCACTGTCAAGCTGCCGGAAGCTACGAAAATCACCCAAAACTCTCCTCCTTAGAACCTCTCTTCCCTTCCATTAGAACCTCTGCCCTTCGTAGGAACCCACAACTCTCTCTCTCTCTAAAGTGCTAAATCCATGATAATTTTGCTTCCATGCCACATGCCTCTCATGCCAAGCCCGAAAGTTTATTTGTAAGCATGAAGAAATTATTTGTAAGTTGCTGTTGTTTTTTTGGTGAAGATAACCAAAATACTTCCTAAGGCCTTGCTGCCCTTTCGAAGCATTTTGGGGCTTAATTTTGAACTCAGACAAAGGGGATAACTTCATCAACCCAGCCCACTTGCTGCCGGAAGAAAAAAAGCCCCTACACATGTCAGCAAAAAAAGCTATGTTGGTGGTGAGATTCAATTTTTTCAATTTTAAAATTAGGTACAAGTTCCTATAATAGTTTCCTTTAATTTTTAATTATTGTTTACTTTTTAAAAAAAAATTTATTTTATTTTAATATTTATGTGATTTTAATTAATTTATACAATAGAGAATAATTTTATTATTAATTGTTAGGTCAGTCTCACGAAAAAAAAAAAGCCATGTGGCTGGTGAGATTCAATTTTTTAATTTTTTTTAAAGTTTTACAATAGTTTCCTTTAATTTTTAATTATATATTACTATTTTAATTCATAGAGACATTTTTACCTCTCAATTTAACAACAAAATTGACAGACTTTAACAATAGGACCATCTTGATAAAAAAAAAAAAAAAAAAAAAGAGTTGAAGAACGGTTCAAATGAAAATTTTAGTTGGTGGACCAAAATGATACTAGAGCAATAATTGGGGGACCATTAGGATCAATAACCCTTTTAGAGGAGGATACTCACCTAAACATATGGTTTTGTCCCTCGATTTCACAGAATAATACACAGACTTTGACGGATGGACCATCTTGGTACAAAATAAAAAATTTAAGGACGTTTGAATTGAAAATTTTAGTTTATGGACCAATATGATAATAAGGCAATAGTTGGGGACCATTTAGGTCATTAACCCAAAATTCACACAAACAAAAAAGGAGAATTGCAAACCAACTTGCATTTCGTTTTTCACAAGCCCCCCATTAATTGGATGATCATAGGCATATCTGTTGTGAATTGAGCACAAACTCAACTCAACCTCCCCTAATGATCTTGTTGTTGATGGACTTTGTGACACACACAATGATGGATGAATCACACACACACACACTTGAGACAACAACCAAGCACAAAATGACACAAGAAATTTATAGAGGTTCAGCAATTGCCTACATCCTCTTGGTGATCCCCTTGAGAAATTCACTTCATGAAAGAATAAGTTACAACTTTGGTTTTACACAGAAAACCCCCTTAGAACTCTATTCTCTCCCCAAGCTCTCTTTTCTCTCACACCCCTTGCTCAACACTTTGATGCACTTGTGAACACTCTCACAACCCTTGGTGTTTCCCCCTTTGGTGTCTAGACTCTCATGACTACAACACTTCCTCCCTTGATGATTAAAACACCCTTGATGGTATTACAATTACCCTCACCCTTTGTGAACTCAATCACCCCTTGGAGAATAAAAAACCATCCCTTGATGAACTTAACCACACCTTGGTGAGATAACCTCCATTGGAACACAATAGCTCCCAGCTACTTGACCACCTGAGATTAACCACACCCCTTGAGGAATAAAGAGCCTCCCTTGGTGAACTAAGTCACCCCTTGGTGAACTAAGCCACAGCCATAGCCACACCTTAGCCACACCTTAGCCACACCTAACTTCAACTAGCTTTCTCATCTTATAATGTCTTGCTTCAAACCCCATTACCTACACAGACCAATGGACATAAGATAAGGCACCATCTTGTCTTCCACGTTCCTTCCTTTAGTCACCCACTTAGACTAAAGATCAGATCATGTAAGTAATCAAATCCCACTTCAGCCACCTTCCACTAAACCAGAAAATGGAGAGTGAATCCTTCAAAGCAAGACAACCAATTGGCAATGAGTGCTCTCCCAACTATCCAGCAGGTAGTCCACCATCTTTTAACTCAGAAGTGACCCATTAAGCACCTGCAATCTTTTAACTCAGAAGTGACCCATTAAGCACCTGCAATCTTGAAAACACGTAAGGAAAACATCAGCACAGCACAGCAGCGACCGGTCGCTGATACCTTGCGACCGGTCGTCGCGACCATTTTGATACCAAACGACCGGTCGCAGATACCTTGCGACCGGTCGCTTCCTGCGAATTTTCCAGACTTCGACTCTGTCCAAAACGACCGGTCGCCCAAACCTTGCGACCGGTCGCCCAAACCTTGCGACCGGTCGCTCACTCCTTCGCTTGCATACTAAATGTGAGCCAATTTTACAACAATATCAACATTAAATTAGTCACAAATCCAAATGCACCGAGTGTAGAATATTGCGAAGATCCCGTTCATATGCATCCGTTCCACACACGTGACTAATGGGGACTGTTTATACCACAATTATCCGTTCCACACACGTGACTAACTACAAGGTTAACTCAATCTTGGGCTCTGAACATGATAAAGATAGGTTTGCTAATTACAAGAGAAGTATAGAATTTTATTAATCATAAATGTTTGCTAATAGAGAAACGCTCAAGCGCGTACAAGACGCTTACCTTATTTTTTACTGTATCATAAATGTTCATTTACTAAATTTAATAAAAATGATTCAATTTCATTCAGGGGTAAACGACGGCGTTTCCTCGCACTCACCACCAGCGTGCTTGAACTCCTGCACTTCCTTAAACCCCATCCATGGCTTCACCCAAACTTTGGCTTCGTAAAGCTTCTTCTTACCAGCGTCGATTGCCTCGATCGTCAGATGGTGCAGAGTTCCAGCAACCACTTGCTCCTTCGCCTTCACCACCCTCACAAATTCAAGTAGAGCATTCTGCACAGTTTTCAATTAATTTCTTAATTATCTAATTAATTGAAATTCCAGCGTAATATTGAAGAAATTAAAAGGCAAAAAAGAGTAAAGACCTCCTTCTTGTTGTGATCTTCGACGGCGAAGCGAGCGAGGGCTTCGGTTTGGAGGCTGTTCTCGGAGGCATGGGATTCGTGGACTCCGCCGGGAGTGGCCATGTTTTGGAAA